>JAHHUM010001472.1:0-350237 GCA_036173005.1 Crenichthys baileyi | reverse complement strand
TTCCTGTAAGTGATAAATATTTCTACTGGCATGTATGGAATGCTTTCACGATGAAGATTTGATTAAAAGTGTTGAAGTAAAAGGCAAAAAGTCTCTGCTTGTTGAGTCACAACTACCAGGAAAATGAAAAAAAACCCATCAGGGTCAGGAGGCGATGCCAAAAGCAGTTTAGAGTAGGTTGAATGAATCATTCATTTTAAATGTTCAGAAGAAGTAAGGAAAATGTAAATAACAGGTTTAAAGATTAAATCATAGCTTTAAAAAATTGGCAAAAACACAAAAGCTCTACAGTTAACATAAAGAAAAATATATGACCAGTGGGTCGGGCTGTTAAATGTGCAAATGTAGAAACATTTTCATCTCTGCAAAGTGGATGGTCAGCAGCTGCGTGCTTCTCTCCAAATCCCTCACTTGTGTGCACGACTTCAGAAAAACAATCTTTATCTTGCGTGTGTTTGTGGTATTTATAGTCTCTGATCTCTTCTTATAATTCTTCTATTCTTATTTGACTTTGCCAGAAAAACAGAGTTCATCAGCAGTTACATGAGCATCTCCAGGATGCCATGTCTTTCTTAAAGGATGTCTGCGAGGTACTATTCAGATGGTCTATATTCCATGCATCCTCCATGCATCTTCGCATTTTTGTTTTCTTGACAAGTTTAACCACATTCTTGATTGTAAAATTATTATTTGTCACACAAGTTGACTTATTGTCATGTCATGTTTTTACAGTCATTCTAGCTTGCAGTAATCATGTTAAATGTAGATTTCAAATGTATAAATAATATAATAAATGACTATTGGATTAGATTATTGGTAGAGAACACAGTTGTGTTTTATACCTCAAGCTGGAATGACTAAGTTTATCTTAAGTTTGAATGGCCTTCTTTATCTTCTGTTTCATCCCCCCCCTCCACTGCCCGAACAACACCCTACAGTCACTGTTTTCAATTTAGATTCCTAATGTGCTTATACTAAGCTGCTCTGTTCTTCCTTTTCTCTTCTCCTATTTCCCTAAATCTTTGTTTCCACAATCCCCCTGGTCCGTCCAGTCTCGAATGGAAGATCGTCTGGACAGATTGGATGATGCAATCCTTGTTTTGAGAAACCATGCAGTGGGCTCCACCGCCAGTCTGCCCAGCGACATACATAGCCTGCTTGGACAGGCACAAAATGGGCCAATAACAGCCGTCGGACCAAACTTTCCCGCCTCTGCACTAGTTCCAAGTCGGACTGCAACGATGGTACGATAACCCCATGCAAGTATTTAAATGTTTAATGTTTTCATTTATGGTATTCATTAAAACTCCCCCATCAAAGGCTCAACCACCTGCACAAAGCTGGTGCACTGCCGCAAGTAAAAACTAGACATTTTCCACACATGAATAGCTGAATTTATACTGACATATTTTCCATAAGTGTAATGCCTGGCCTAAAGCTCACCCTCCTCTTGAGAGCGGCTCCCTACACTGGGGTGAAGGAGAAATGAGAAAAACAGGCCCAATAAAGTGAGGTCGCTCTTCTCTGTAGGACTTGTTTGTGTGTTGCTTTCCTCCTAAAGTCGAAGCCTCTTGAGGAGAAAAAGAATGCACGTCCCCGGCATAAATCAGGATGTGTTCATCCATTCTCCATCCGATCCGAGGTATTTCATTTTCTAGACCCAAGAGATTTGAACACATCTACGGTGGAAATTAAATTGAGGCAGCTCATCTCGCTGTAATCCGGAGGTGTTTGGAAATAATTTGGGTCACACAAAAACTATGAAAAAAAACTGTCCAGGATCGGTTTTATTATGAATTCAAGTCCAGATGACTTTTAATCATAGAAAGGATCGTAACAATAACGAAGGGCAGGTTTATTTGTGTAGCATCATGCACATACAAAGTAATTCACAGTTCTTTAACTAGAAAGTTAATTAAATTACATTTAACAGAAGATTTTATTAAAAATTACATTAAAACCACGATACCAAAATGTAGGCATGAAATAATAAAAAATATTTTTAATCTCAAATAAAACTAGTTGCTAACATATGACAAAAGTCATAAAATAATCTATGACCATTAGGGGAAACTTGCCAGAAACAGTAATGGTCCTGATTTAAACATGCTGAATACCTGGGATAATTTTTATTCCAGGTTTTCAGGAAGTTTGTTCTGGAGCTAAAGAGAATAGAAACTAAGTGCTGCCTCCCCTTGATTGGTTCTGGTCCTGGAAACACTGAGTCAACACACCCCTGAAGAAATGAGCAGTCTAGCTGGTTCATAACTAACAAGAACTCTGAAATGTTTTTAGGTCCAAGACCATTCAGTGCCTTTTTGGCCAGTAGCAACATTTCAGAATCTAGCATTTTCCAAACAGGGAGCCAGTGCAGTCAGTTAAGGACTTGTGTGATATGATTCATTTTCCTGGGATTGGTTTGGGCTCTGCATGTTGGATTAGCTGCAGCTGTCTGGTGGAGATTTTCACAGAAACCAGAAAGTAACCATTACAATACTCTAACCTACTGAAAATAAAACCATGCACCAGGTTTTCTATGTCCAAATTAGACAGAAAGCCCTTTATAACCCTATCTTTTTAGATGTGTGTACTTTGATTTAATAATAGACTAGCAATAGTTTTTAGTAACTAGTGGAAGTGGTTATTAAAATATGGTCTCATCTGTGAGAACACCTTGTTTTTTTGCCTGCTTTATGGTCTTAAGCCTCATTGAGTCTAGTTGAGACCTGATCTCCAACCTTTCACTTTTCGAGACTTTTTTACACTTTTATTATATATTAAGTTGATGGAAATTGTTACTCATCCACCTATTGATCCCACTGTCTCTGTAACTGTAATGGACTGTGGTCATATGGCGACACAAAATTAAAGCATCTTCTGTATGATCAACATTTTTGGGGGTATAGAGGTGTTATAGTACTCAATAATTTGAGTTTTGGGGAGCAAAGAGACATCAAATGAAAGTGAGCTGAGAATGGAGCTTTGAGGAAATGTAGTCTAGGCCCTCAACGGAAAATTTGAACCAACTTGGCACAAAACCATATAATCCCACCCACTTTTTCAGCATCTTATCATCAGCTGTGCTGAGATCCAGTAATATTAGAGTAATAATAGAAAGAAAAAGAGCCATGAAGACTTCCTTTCTTTTTTCTTTACTTGATTAAATGTGAATATTATATTTGTATTAAATTAAGACCGAATGTTATGCTTTCTTAAAATGGTAATAAACTATGATTAGAAGTCGTTATTATATTATAGTCATAACAAAAACAAACATTGTGTTTTCTGTGGTTCTGAATGTTGTGAATAAACAATGGTTCAGTCTTCAGGGCCAATAATTTTACATGCTGTTTGTGTTTGTGTGTTTAAAGACAGCGTGACTTCTGTTGGTGGGTGTTTTCACCCCGATGCTGAAGTTGTGTCCCTGAACAAGAATTTTTTTGTGCTTGTCAGAAGAGCTCAGTGTGATGTATTTGTTACAGAGAGCTGGCTTGTGGCTCTGATGCTGACCGACTGCAACTGTGAGATAGAATATACTGTGTCTGCACTAACACAGCACTTCCTGTGTGGGAAGAGGTCCCTTCAGACGGGGATCCACAGTGTTGGCGCTGCACAGCCGCAGGCTCTTTGCTCCGGCTGACACCCCGCCCTCTTCCCCCTTCCACTCCTTTTCATCACTGCTTTTTAACAACCCAGGAAATCTGAATCGTTGGAAACGTGTGTCTGAACCCGCGGCCTCCACCCAAATAGAGGTCCTCAGCTGTATGGTAATCAGGCCCCGCCATGAAAATGGCAGCGTTCTTTTCTCACCAGAGACCCCAGCCTCCCTCCTCCTCCTTCTCCTCCTGACAAAGAGTTGTTTGGACACCTGTTGAGAGCACAGCAAAGATTAGCGTAGTGCTGAGGAAGGCAAGGATCTCAGAGTGGCAGGTTTAACAGAGGCCAACAGTGACTGGGGATCACATTCCTCAAGGAAAGAGGGAGAAACTCTTACCCTCACTGACTATTTCTGTGCCTTTCCCAAGTTCTGAAAGGGAAATCATGCTGTGTTTAAGCATGTAATGAAGGAGGGGCCGTGTATTGCAACATTGTAGCAGCTGATTATTTTTCCCCTTGCTTAGTTTTAGTCATGGTATCATTGAGTGAGCAGGTCTCTGATAACCTGAGAGGTATATATATATAAATAGATAGATATATGTGTGTGTGTGTGTGTGTGTGTGTGATGTAAGTAGGTCGAAGACCAGAGTATGTTTTTGGAAAATGTACAACTACACACTTATAGACCAGCAACAAGGTTTTAAAATATATCAATATAAACAGTCGTATTCAGTAAATTAGAATGAGGTTTGTTTGCCAGATTTGTCAGTACCTTCATCAACCTTTAGGTAGGGATTAAACATGCTTTTCACTAAGCTCACATTTCTCTATTAAAACTGTTTTTATTGGTCTGATGTAATATTCTAATTTAAAATGTGATGTTTTTATGAACTTCAAAGCTGGAAAACATCAGTCTGTGTGTAATTATTATATATGTCAACTGAGTTACTGAAATAAATGAACTTTTCACTAATATATGACTGTATAACATTTTATAAACGTGGCCCAATACAGTAATTTAGGGACTACTGTGATGTGATCCATTTTGTTGGTGTTGGTCGGGACTCTTGACAGCAGCATTTTGGACAGGCTGCCACTGCCTGGATGAATATCTACAGAAGCTGTATAATAATCTTACCTCCTGAATATAAAAGCAGGCAGCACTTTTCCTGTGTACAGTTTTGACAGAATACCCTTTGTTCTGGCAATAATTTTACGATAGTAGTAGGCGGATTTAGTTATGGAGTTTACATGGTTATAAAAAACTGCGGTCTGAGTTCATAACGGACTCAATAAACTTATAGCGTGTACATATTGAGTGAAAGTGGCCCAGGAATGGAGCCTTGAGGAATCCCACATGTGATGTTTGTTTCCTCACATATGTAAATGCCAAAACGCAAAGTGCTGAATGGTATATACTGCATGCTTTTTTAAATATGTTGTTTCTTCTTGCTATGTAAAAATAAAAACAGTAAAACACCCTCTGTTGTTTCTCCTTTGTTTAAAGGCTTTTAATGTCAATTTTTGAAGTTTTTTATTGTGCTGAAACAAAGTAATTCATCTGTTTCTTACAATAAATCGGTGTTTTAACTCTAGTTTATATATTTACAGTGATAATGGGCCACAACTCCCCAAAAACTGCTGGTAGATGTTACGGTTATAAATACAAATCAACAGGTTTTCCATGTTATTCTTTACCAGGCTGTCTTCCGTTAAAAATATATTTTAAGCTCTCCTGCTTCCTTTCTGTTCATGGGCTTCCTGTCTGTGTTCCAGCAGGGTGGTGACGACGCTGCCAGCCTGAGCAACAGCCACGGAGGCCTGCCCAGCACCGGCTCCACCTCCAGCTCAGAACTTAACCATCAAGTGGAGGCATTCAGAGGTCAGGGGTACTTCTCACATTTATGCATCTTACAAGAATCTGCAACTCTGCTCTATAATGTCTCACCTCTATATCTATTTCACTGACTACAGGTCTTATTTCAGGGTTGTCTGGTCAAATCCCTGCTACCCTGGAACTGAAGATTGAGAAACAGGAAAAGGATGATATGCACGATAGCCTCTCCGATAATAAATCGGATGATGAGAGTGACAGAAGAGATATGAAGACGCCCAGAGGAGGTCAACGCACAAGGTAGGAATGTTTCCGATCAGAGAAAGCTTGGATTTATATAGGATTCGCCTAAAGCAAAAAAACGGAGCTTCATATCGGATACTAAAGTCTGACTGGGATGTTTGGTATGAACTGTGTAGTTGTGACTTATTTAAAGGTGTATGACAATGGGAAATAATTCAGGTAGCTCAAAATGATGATGTTGAACTGGTAACCAGTTTGCTCACAGTTGGAGTTGTGTCTTTACAGGTCCAATAAAAAGTGTTTTTCTTCAGTCTTTGGCTGTAAATACAAATATTACTTCAATAAAATATTAGGAATATTCAAAATAAATATTGTAACTATCACAAATTCAATATAATAAACAAAATATTTCAAGCTCTTACTAAAAATATTATTAAATATATTTAAAAAAAACATAAATAGATGCGCTGAGACTGTGTCAGCTGCAGCTTGTTGTCTAGTGATCATGGTCTTGGGCATGTATAGTAGCCTTGTATTTAAAATGTGGATAGCAAAAAGTTAATTTGTGATATATAATTTTGCCAGTGCATCAAGGGGTCTTATATAATTAAAAATTTTGTTTCTTCTTTTGTTCAGTCAGACCTCTGTTACAAGAATCAGTTTTTAAGTTATCCTTACTCTGTCCTCTCTCCTCCTCGCAGCATCACTGAAGACGAGGACCTAAATCCAGAGCAGAAGGCCGAGCGTGAGCGTGAGAGGAGGATGGCAAACAACGCCCGGGAGCGCCTGAGGGTCCGAGACATCAACGAGGCCTTCAAGGAGCTGGGCCGCATGTGCCAGCTGCACTTGAAAAGCGAGAAGCCCCAGACTAAACTACTCATCCTCCATCAGGCTGTGGCCGTCATTCTTAGCTTAGAGCAGCAAGTCAGAGGTCAGTGCTGCAACCCTGCTGCAGCTGAAATGTCAATGCTACCTCACATCAAGTCAACCCTGGGCTTTTTTTTTTTTAAAACACTTGAACAATTGCACTGCAGTAGATTGTTGTTGAAGATGCTCCTGGCTCTATTGTTTTTATTTATGGAATCAGAAAAATCAAAGGTGGGATTATTTCTGAAGTAACCTGCAATTTCACATAGACTTGGTCAGATTTAAAATGATTTTCTTATATGTGAACAGATATTAGAGTTGGTCTAAGATCCTTTTTTCATACACTTTTATACATTTAATTTTTTTCAGACAAAATAACTAAATAAAAACAGTATATTATTTTTCTTCCTATTAATCAAAAATCTTTTAAACAGAAAGTATTTAAGACATTTATAAAACTGCTCTCTTAACTTGTACCAAACTTATTTAGTTGAAAGGCCATTGGCAGAAACTAGATGGCAGGTCATGAAATAATGGAAATAAATACATAATTAAAAATTTTGTGGAAAACATTAAATAAAAGCACACTTCAGTGATGGCTGAAAAAAAATGTTATTCACTTGTTTACTTAAAACAACACGGTAAAAAGAATAAAGTCTTGAAGAACAGTTATTAAAACACATATAACTGTTAAATTAGATTGAAAGATGCTTAGATGTTTTATGTTATATATAGATGGGGATCTTCACATATTAATACTGAAACAAAACTTTGCAACAGTGCTGTAAAACCTGCAGGAAATCATTAACTCACCATTTTTGCTTTCTGCATAATTATAGTTCAGTTTTTATGCGCAGTTGTGTCCTCTATGCACTTAGTAAATGCTGGATCTTGAAATTACTAACATGTTTTGAAGCTGTCCATCTTTCCTTGTAGTTGTTTTTTTTCTAAATCTTCACTATCTGTCATAAAAGTTTAAATTCTGTGTCTCTGAATCGGCAGAGCGAAATCTGAACCCCAAAGCAGCCTGCCTTAAGAGACGAGAGGAGGAGAAGGTGTCTGGGAGTTCCAGTGACGCCCAGCAGGGGCACACAGGAGTCCATCCAGGCCTGACCGACTCATCCAACCCCATGGGACACCTCTGAGCAGGAGACAGGTACTCTTACCTCAGGATCCAAACCTTTTCTACATCTCAAGAACACTTGTTTAATTCTATTCATTTTTGTCAGATTTTATCTTTCTGATATTTTTATTGTATTTTCAATATATATATATTTTTTTACCTTAACGTATCTATTGTTTGTAATGATGTACAATAAAGCAAAATATCCATTACAGTTTTCTCTAAAATCTCCTATCTCCAAATGTTTTATACTAGGAACATTATCAAACAAAAATGCTAGTTTTAGTGAAATTACCCAAAATAACATGAAAGGCACAGATAAAACACACAAAAAATCCATCAAATGATTCTATTTGCATGAAAAAAGAAAGAAAATACTACATAAATATGTCAAAATTAGATCTTGTTAACAACGCTACATTCCTGCCCTCTTCTCCCCAGATCGATGCGATGCAGATCATTTCTGCCCTGTGTGAGCTGGAGACCCTGCTTCCCAGTAACAGACTGCACCATGGTTTGCCACACCAGTTACAGGAGACAGACCACTTGAAGCGAAACTCAACGAGTCTAACACGATCGAGCCCTCCGATTAAAGAGAGCCAAGCGTCCAGCTCCATCCGACCAGTTTCCATCTGCAAATTTCTCCCCGCAAAGAAAAGCTAAAATCCTCAGCACATATCAGTGTCTGCAAGAAGAAGCGTGTTGCTCCTGAACAATCAGAGACTACGCAATCTCCTCCAGCCGTATGTGGAAATTGCCTTGTGCCTAAACTGAATTGACGAATGCATTGTAACAGCTGTTTTGTTTTGTTTTTGTGTTTCTTTTTTTCTATTTATTATGCTAATGACCTATAAGGTGTATGCCTAAAGGGAAAGTTTGGTAAAATCACAGAGAAGCATGCGGCTTTTCAGTCGATCTATAGTTTGCCTGTGTCACCGTTAAAACAGAGCACTGCACCCTGTTCGAGTCTTTGGCAAGTCTAAGAGGAGGGGAAAACATTTGGGCACTGAGAAGATTGAGATTTATTTATTGGCCAGTTTCGAATAATATTTATTCCCCTGAAATAAAAAATCTTAGCTTTTAGATGCAAACAACAGAATTGTCCAATGCTTTTTTTTTTTAAGAAGATTTATTATTTATATTTATTTGTTGTTTGCCACTGACCACATGGGAAACCAAAACTAGCTAATGTGTATTTTTCTGTAGTTTAGAAGACTGAGAAACGCTGATTCAGGCCCAGCTACACTAATTCCCCAAAGGTGACGGACGATTGGCCAACTGTAGTTTTACTGAAAGCTCAGATGTAGTTTTATTTTCGTTTTTCCCTCCGTAGAAACATCAAAAAACAAACTGTTTAGCATTCCCTGCATATTTAGTGTCTTAACTAAAAGAAAAACGGGACCTCACTGCCCTGTTGTCCCTTTGCCATATAGTGTTAACTACAAGCAGCTCAATGGTTTTACAGATTCCTGTCAGCAGTTACCCTCCTGACCCTTAGCATCCTGATCAGTATATTTTCTATTAGTGTTGTTTGTTATTTTGTTGCCATCAGCAAATCAAAATGCCTAACGAGATGTAGTGAAAAGGTAAAAGTAAAAAAAAAAAAAAAAGAAAACGACGACCATGCTTTCTCCTGGCCCGATAAACATATCAGTTTTCTTTCTGTTAATATTTCAAGACATTAAACTTCCAGCTCAGTTATTCGGAGTTATGCTTATTTTTGTTGTACAGAAGTCCGTTCTTCGTTTTGACTTCCAGCATTATGACCTCCAGTCTCAATCAGCGGAGAGAGCCTCCAGGTTATTCCTCAGTCATGTTTAGATCAAGGTCAGATTAGATACTTCCTGGATATAATTGGACGGTAGCTCCATAAAGAACAAAAGCAGTCAACAAGGTTTCCTTTTACATTTCAAAACACTGATCATGGCTTTATTTTGTTTTTTTTCTATCAGTGTGCATGCTTTACATCTCTCATTTTTTGTATCTTTGGTCTTAAGACTTGCTTTATATTCCATATATTTCTTTGTATATTATGTTCTGTCATCTTCTCCACCTGAAAAAAGGCGGCCACGATCAGGACAAGTTTTCAGGATGAATAAAACAACATAATTGACGAATAAAAACAACATAATCTGTACTCTCAGACTGAACATGGCCTTCTTCTTCCTTCAGTATTTCATGACCTTGTATTCATGTTGACAGACTGTTGACTGAGGGTGTAATCTATGTCACTTCCAGCTCTGATTTCCTTCATTTTGTTTGCTGACTTCCTGTTCTTCCTTTGTTTCTTTGCTCCTCTGTTTGCCAAGTTAGACTTTGCTGTATTCCCAGATGCTTATCCTTGTATAATATATGAAAAAAGAAAATGAAAAGAAAAAAAAAAAACATTTGGCTTATTTTTCACTGTAGTTAGTCTTTTATACAATAATACTGTAAGAATATTTCTTGAATTCTAAATATTACTCTTTCTAGATTTTTGAAAGCAAAAGTTTTGAGTAAAAAGTTTCTTACTTTATTTTACTATATTAGATAGTAAAATGTATGGTTATTTACCCTAACTTGTCAATTATTACAAGAGATTTACAAATGGCAGAAGACAGCAGAACTGCAGCTCGTAGTTTCTTTGGTAGGTTCTTTAAAAGGTTTCGTACGAGCTGCAGATTCCTGAAACAGAGACTTTCATCTTCCTCTCCGCTGTTGGTTGGTTGAGAAAATATTTGATATTGTGTCAAATAAAAAGTGTTGATCCGCATTAAAAAAAAAGGCAAAGGAAAAAAAAACTGTGGCATCGATCGAGAATTTGAATATTTTCTGTCTTTTTACACAGGAAAGCATGTATATAACATTTATGTTGCAATAAATGTGCCATCTTTTTTTAAACTGGATTGTATGTGCATTTATTTCTCTCTGAGCAAATAGGTTTCTTTGTTTTCCTCCCAGATTTGACCTTTTCCCCATCGCATAAACATTTGTTTTGTAAACCAAGATGCGCAAAGAAAGAACGACGGTCACCTCAGAAACAAGACTCTTCATTTAGACTTTATTATGGTTTCTTTTTGTTTGTTTGTTTGCTTTTGGGGACATTTCTACAGTGGATTTAGGCCAAATGAGTGTTTTATAGTATGTAATTTCTTTTTTTAAATACTACCAGTGGACCATTGTAGTCTGTATGAAAAGTATATATATATGTTTCTATTTTTAATAAAGTGTGATAGCAGCTTGAAGTACATGTGCTGTGGTCCTTTAATGCCTCAATCTTTAGTCACAATAAAAATGATGGCCTTTACTGATTTAACATGCAGATTCATCTCAATAAATTAGAATAGCATCCCACAATGATATATTTGAAGCGTTTGTTTCTGTTCGTTTTGATGATTATGGCATGCAGCTCAAGCAACTTCACTGTAAAAACTGACATTCCCCTTAGGTTGAATGCATTCATTTCAACTCTTGAACTACACTAGTTATTATGGGTTTTATACAGAATGTAAGTTTATGTGTTTTCCAATGTTTACCTTATAGTTGTAATTTGTCCTGACTGCTTGTCAGAGTTGAGGCCATGCAAATCTGAATGCTGACTTTACTCGTAGTTTAAGGCAGCCTTTGAACTTTCATTTCTAAGTTAGGAGACATAAGTTTTTACGGTGTTGGTTCTCTAGCTCTCCAGTTTTCCACCAGACTCTGAGACGTTGATTTTCAAATGAAACTTTAATGTGATGAGAGTGCTCTGGAACAGCAATCCTTCGCCCAGATAAGACTTCTGATGTAGTCTCTAGTTCAGCAACAGTTGTAGCCTATGTCCTACATATGAGTGTGGTGGCTCTTGAAACTATACAGACAATCCAATCTCTGCCAAGCTCTTGAATGGGCCGTGCCTCACAATCATCTCAAGCTTGTGATTATCACTGTTGCTGGTGTACATTTTTCTGTCACACTTTTGCCCTCCACTCAACTTTCCATATTGATGTTGGATACATCATTGTGAGCAGTAAGCCTATGTAGCAAAGACCCTTTGTGGCTTATCCTCCAAGTGGCTGAGGTCGAATCCTGTCTAATGTCAGTCAGTCAGTCATTTTCTATACCGCTTCTTTCCATAGTACATAGTACATAGTAGTAATACATATTTTTTAACATGGCATCTTTTTTTTTATATAAAATGCCAGTAAAAACAGATACATTTTTTTTATTTAATCTCCTTTTACATTGTTTTACACAAGACAACATGTAACAGATACCTGCAGGAACAGTCAGTCATTTTCTGCCGCTTATTCCATAGTGGGTCGCGGGGAAGCTGGTGCCTATCTCCAGCAGTCTTTGGGCGAGAGGCGGAGTACAAACTGGACAGGTCGCCAGTCCATCGCAGGGCAACACACAAACAACCATGCACACACTCATTCATACACCTAAGGGCAATTTTAGAGTGACCAATTAACCTAACAGGCATGTCTTTGGACTCTTTATTGGTCTGACTCAATATTTTAATTTTAAATGTTGTGTTTTCATTAGCTGTAAAATCATTATAATTAACACATTAGCCTGTGTGTAATTAATTAATATAATATGTTTTCCTTTGTGAATTGACTTACTGAAATAAATTAACATTTTATTTATATTCCAATTTATTGAATGGGTCAGTATCTAAGCCATATCTACACTATACATATATTTCATTCTCACTGATATTTGTTAGTGTTTTGCATAACTTGCATAACATAAAAGTAACATAGATTTTTCTCTATCATTTATTTCTCCTCGAAGTGAAATTTTTCATCTTAGATTTTTGGAGAAGATACCATCTAATATCCATCATCTAACATGCTGTATGCAGAAATGACCTAACCTGCACCCATTATTTATTATTTGGATATTATAGCTTATTTTAAACAGAAATTAGGTAAGCACTCTGGTGCTCTTCTTGTTTTTTTAATGCAAAACACATTCTGATACATAAACCTGTGAATACCAGTTGTATTAAACCACTACATCCTCATAGTTTTAGCTCTGTGGTTTAACCCTACAAACTTGGAACCTCCTTGACAAATACAACAATTTAACAATTGCTATTGATAATAATGAAATTTTTGTTTAAACTGCAGTTGTTAATACAACGGCCAGACAACTATGTATTAAAACATTATGATATATTTCATTTGTCAATCAATCTAATTGAGTAAAATGTAAATAATTTCAATGGTGAGTATTAAACACTCTTAATACTCACCATTTAAACACGCTTCCAAATGCATTTTTACTGTGCTCGATACAGCAGAGGAAACAAAAATGAAAAATGGAAAGAAAAAAAAAGGAAAAGAAAAGGAATTCTTAGTAAGGAAACAAGGCATCTTTAAGTGATTCGGACAACAATTAATCTTAAATATCATAGGTGAAATTGTACCCCTAAAATGACCTGAAGTTGGGTATAAAGTTAAAATCAAGGAGCATAATGTCTAATTGTAGATCCATCACCATTGTAGAGTTTGTTCTTGAGAAATGTGTAAAATTTGCTCCAAGGTGGTGTGTCCTGACTGGAAACATTTATTTGTGGTTACAGCTGAAAAGTTTAAGCCACATAATGAAAGAAATTGAGCACATGCTACATTTTTATTACTTGTGATCATGGAAAAAAAGGATTCAGTGCTTAATTTGTTTCATTTTGGTCTTTTTATCTATGAGCAAGAAAATCAGATGATATTGATGGTATATATATGAAGCTTGCCTTTGCTGTTGAGCTATAATAGAAATCTGAGGCCCAGCTGGCTGCTTTCCTTTGCTGTATTGTTAGTTATGCTGTTTAAATTTGTGTCTGCAGAGCCTGTGCAGCTCCACAGTATTTACTTCTAACCTCTGTGCTGGCTTGCAGCAGCACCACACAATGGGAGCTCTGTTCTCTACTGAGGTGCCACAGCTGGGCTTTTTGGGCATGCTCCGTGCATTGCCCAGTCCTATTGTATATATACAGTAAGGAGGACTCTAGGATTGCCAGCCCAGCCTCTTTAATTCAAGGACTGCAGAGGTACACTCCCTTCCAAAAGTACTGGAACATGTTAATGAACTTAATGCATGGGACCCATTTGGGTTGACTAAATACGATCCATATCTGCAAACGCAGATCAGCACTCTCTGTGAATCTCAACTGTGTCTCAAATGAGACTTAGGAAAATGAGCTGTGGATGTGCAACCCATTAAGAACCCGTATGGACCCCAGTTTTTACCTAAAGTTATCCTGTGACAAACCTATGTAGGCAATAACCATGGGACCATTCTGTAACCTGTGCATAATCGCAACTGGGACCCTTTTCCTATCTGTATGGGTCCCATAAGTAAATGCTAGCTGGCCAACAACCTACAGGGGGCAGGAATGAAGGTATCATAATCTGAAGTACTGCTGAAGTACTTAACAAAGATGCAAACCAATGGTAACAAGAAGAATAGAAAGGACAAAAAAAATACAAATTTGCTTGAAAACAAATTGGGACAAAGTTTCATGGATTGATGACGCATAGATGAACCTTTAGCAAACGGAAAGGGTAAAGTTTGGAGAATGATCCAAAACATACAAGCTCATGTCTGAAACACAGTGGAGGTAATATCATGGGTTTGGCTTGCATGGCGTCTTCTGGAACCTACTCAAAAATGGTCACTGATGATGCAAAAAATGATGGTAGAAGCAAAATTAACTCCAAAGCCTACACAAGACTTTTGTCATCCAGTTTAAATACAGATGCAACCCAACTGATCAGGAGATCTTGTAAGATGCAGTATGACACAAACTGTCAGAACAACACTTAAATTAAACTAGCATGCATGTTTTTAGACTGTGGAAGGAAGCCAGAGTACCCAGAGAGAACCCATGCATGCATGGAGAGAACATGCACACTTTATGCAGAAATCCAGGCCGGGTTTGAACTACTCCACCACTGTGTAAACAAGGAATAACTAGCTTGCAGTTAGATATTAGGTATTATTCACTTTAATTTATTTTAATCAAGATCCAGATGTAAATACCTGCTGATGACAAACCTAGGTGTTTGCAGTCTAGAGCAAATATAAAGAAACTGGGAAGTGGAGGTTTACATGTTGAGCTAGATTTGTTATTGTTATAATTCAAAATTAGATGAGGCACCATGGCAGCTAAAACTTCACATTTATGCACAGAAAGCACTTGTTCTACCTAAAAACCCCAATCTGCTGTGTTGCTGTTGTGAATTTTGACAACCTCTGACAAGAAACTGAAAGAGAAGTGTGAAGAACAAGAGGCATGTTGAGTGCAGCCTGCCTTCTGAAAGTTGGATGATCTCATTGTTAGCGCAGGAGGAGCAGCAGGCTCTTTGGTCCGGTTTCAAGGATGAGAGCCAAGGACCTTCTGTCAGCTGCCTCAGCCAGCAGCCATGACAGGAAGTCAGCCTTCAAACATGGTGGTCCCACTCCTACAAGAAACATGTACACCCACCACTCTCACACGCTCTGCTTATCCCTGCAATGAGTTTTGTCGGATGACAGATCTACGATTTACGCCCCATCTCCAAGGCTCAACCGCAGACTGAAACGGCACTCAGCACTTTTTTCCCTCCGAGTGTCACCTCTGTCAGAGTCCTGAACTGAGATCAACCCTCAGAGGATGAGTACTGTCATGCTGATATATGCATGAAGATAATTCTGTGCAGATGTATGAGTCCCAGCATTTATGGCATAATGGGCCTCCGCAGTTTCTCCGCACTTGAGGGATTCAGTCACATAACAGGGAAGATAGTGGGTTATAGAAACAATTGTAAAAAAAAAACTGTTTAGCTTTATAATGGCTGCCTCACTGTCAGTGATGTTGTTTGATGTAATTTAAAGCAAGCCATTTAGAAGAAGCAGAAAAAAGCCTTACAAGCGCAGTACAAATACACATACAGGTGCTTCTCAATGAAATATCATGAAAAGTTCATTTATTTCAAAAATTCCATTCATTACGCACAAAATTCATTTATTTTAGGCTTTTATTTCTGCTAATTTGATGATTATACCTCACTGCTAACGAAAACCCTAAATTCAGCTTCTCAAAAAAATTGAATAATACATGACCAATAAAAAAAAGATTTTTAATTCAAAAATGTTATGACCTAAACAAGCATGGGGAAGATATAGTTGGTGTGACAGTGGTAGCACTGTTGCCTTGCAGCAAGAAGGTCCTGGGTTGGACTCCTGGCCGGGGGTCTTTCCGCATAGAGTTTGCATGTTCTCCCCGTGCATGCATGGGTTCTCACCGGGTACTCCAGCTTCCTCCCACAGTCCAAAGAAGTTAAATAATTGGTCTCTCTGTGTGAATGAGTGAGTGTATGGTTGTTTCCGTGTTGCCCTGCGATGGACTGGCGACCTGTCCAGGATGTACCCCACCTCCCGCCCAAAGACTGCTGGAGATAGGCACCAGCTTCCCCGCGACCCACTATGGAATAAGGGGTAGAAAATGACTGACTGTTCCTGCAGGTATCTGTTACATGTTGTCTTGTGTAAAACAATGTAAAAGGAGATTAAATAAAAAAAATGTATCTGTTTTTACTGGCATTTTATATAAAAAAAAAGATGCCATGTTAAAAAATATGTATTACTACTATGTACTATGTACTATGGAAAGAAGCGGTATAGAAAATGACTGACTGACTGACATTAGACAGGATTCGACCTCAGCCACTTGGAGGATAAGCCACAAAGGGTCTTTGCTACATAGGCTTACTGCTCACAATGATGTATCCAACATCAATATGGAAAGTTGAGTGGAGGGCAAAAGTGTGACAGAAAAATGTACACCAGCAACAGTGATAATCACAAGCTTGAGATGATTGTGAGGCACGGCCCATTCAAGAGCTTGGCAGAGATTGGATTGTCTGTATAGTTTCAAGAGCCACCACACTCATATGTAGGACATAGGCTACAACTGTTGCTGAACTAGAGACTACATCAGAAGTCTTATCTGGGCGAAGGATTGCTGTTCCAGAGCACTCTCATCACATTAAAGTTTCATTTGAAAATCAACGTCTCAGAGTCTGGTGGAAAACTGGAGAGCTAGAGAACCAACACCGTAAAAACTTATGTCTCCTAACTTAGAAATGAAAGTTCAAAGGCTGCCTTAAACTACGAGTAAAGTCAGCATTCAGATTTGCATGGCCTCAACTCTGACAAGCAGTCAGGACAAATTACAACTATAAGGTAAACATTGGAAAACACATAAACTTACATTCTGTATAAAACCCATAATAACTAGTGTAGTTCAAGAGTTGAAATGAATGCATTCAACCTAAGGGGAATGTCAGTTTTTACAGTGAAGTTGCTTGAGCTGCATGCCATAATCATCAAAACGAACAGAAACAAACGCTTCAAATATATCATTGTGGGATGCTATTCTAATTTATTGAGATGAATCTGCATGTTAAATCAGTAAAGGCCATCATTTTTATTGTGACTAAAGATTGAGGCATTAAAGGACCACAGCACATGTACTTCAAGCTGCTATCACACTTTATTAAAAATAGAAACATATATATATACTTTTCATACAGACTACAATGGTCCACTGGTAGTATTTAAAAAAAGAAATTACATACTATAAAACACTCATTTGGCCTAAATCCACTGTAGAAATGTCCCCAAAAGCAAACAAACAAACAAAAAGAAACCATAATAAAGTCTAAATGAAGAGTCTTGTTTCTGAGGTGACCGTCGTTCTTTCTTTGCGCATCTTGGTTTACAAAACAAATGTTTATGCGATGGGGAAAAGGTCAAATCTGGGAGGAAAACAAAGAAACCTATTTGCTCAGAGAGAAATAAATGCACATACAATCCAGTTTAAAAAAAGATGGCACATTTATTGCAACATAAATGTTATATACATGCTTTCCTGTGTAAAAAGACAGAAAATATTCAAATTCTCGATCGATGCCACAGTTTTTTTTTCCTTTGCCTTTTTTTTTAATGCGGATCAACACTTTTTATTTGACACAATATCAAATATTTTCTCAACCAACCAACAGCGGAGAGGAAGATGAAAGTCTCTGTTTCAGGAATCTGCAGCTCGTACGAAACCTTTTAAAGAACCTACCAAAGAAACTACGAGCTGCAGTTCTGCTGTCTTCTGCCATTTGTAAATCTCTTGTAATAATTGACAAGTTAGGGTAAATAACCATACATTTTACTATCTAATATAGTAAAATAAAGTAAGAAACTTTTTACTCAAAACTTTTGCTTTCAAAAATCTAGAAAGAGTAATATTTAGAATTCAAGAAATATTCTTACAGTATTATTGTATAAAAGACTAACTACAGTGAAAAATAAGCCAAATGTTTTTTTTTTTTCTTTTCATTTTCTTTTTTCATATATTATACAAGGATAAGCATCTGGGAATACAGCAAAGTCTAACTTGGCAAACAGAGGAGCAAAGAAACAAAGGAAGAACAGGAAGTCAGCAAACAAAATGAAGGAAATCAGAGCTGGAAGTGACATAGATTACACCCTCAGTCAACAGTCTGTCAACATGAATACAAGGTCATGAAATACTGAAGGAAGAAGAAGGCCATGTTCAGTCTGAGAGTACAGATTATGTTGTTTTTATTCGTCAATTATGTTGTTTTATTCATCCTGAAAACTTGTCCTGATCGTGGCCGCCTTTTTTCAGGTGGAGAAGATGACAGAACATAATATACAAAGAAATATATGGAATATAAAGCAAGTCTTAAGACCAAAGATACAAAAAATGAGAGATGTAAAGCATGCACACTGATAGAAAAAAAACAAAATAAAGCCATGATCAGTGTTTTGAAATGTAAAAGGAAACCTTGTTGACTGCTTTTGTTCTTTATGGAGCTACCGTCCAATTATATCCAGGAAGTATCTAATCTGACCTTGATCTAAACATGACTGAGGAATAACCTGGAGGCTCTCTCCGCTGATTGAGACTGGAGGTCATAATGCTGGAAGTCAAAACGAAGAACGGACTTCTGTACAACAAAAATAAGCATAACTCCGAATAACTGAGCTGGAAGTTTAATGTCTTGAAATATTAACAGAAAGAAAACTGATATGTTTATCGGGCCAGGAGAAAGCATGGTCGTCGTTTTCTTTTTTTTTTTTTTTTACTTTTACCTTTTCACTACATCTCGTTAGGCATTTTGATTTGCTGATGGCAACAAAATAACAAACAACACTAATAGAAAATATACTGATCAGGATGCTAAGGGTCAGGAGGGTAACTGCTGACAGGAATCTGTAAAACCATTGAGCTGCTTGTAGTTAACACTATATGGCAAAGGGACAACAGGGCAGTGAGGTCCCGTTTTTCTTTTAGTTAAGACACTAAATATGCAGGGAATGCTAAACAGTTTGTTTTTTGATGTTTCTACGGAGGGAAAAACGAAAATAAAACTACATCTGAGCTTTCAGTAAAACTACAGTTGGCCAATCGTCCGTCACCTTTGGGGAATTAGTGTAGCTGGGCCTGAATCAGCGTTTCTCAGTCTTCTAAACTACAGAAAAATACACATTAGCTAGTTTTGGTTTCCCATGTGGTCAGTGGCAAACAACAAATAAATATAAATAATAAATCTTCTTAAAAAAAAAAAGCATTGGACAATTCTGTTGTTTGCATCTAAAAGCTAAGATTTTTTATTTCAGGGGAATAAATATTATTCGAAACTGGCCAATAAATAAATCTCAATCTTCTCAGTGCCCAAATGTTTTCCCCTCCTCTTAGACTTGCCAAAGACTCGAACAGGGTGCAGTGCTCTGTTTTAACGGTGACACAGGCAAACTATAGATCGACTGAAAAGCCGCATGCTTCTCTGTGATTTTACCAAACTTTCCCTTTAGGCATACACCTTATAGGTCATTAGCATAATAAATAGAAAAAAAGAAACACAAAAACAAAACAAAACAGCTGTTACAATGCATTCGTCAATTCAGTTTAGGCACAAGGCAATTTCCACATACGGCTGGAGGAGATTGCGTAGTCTCTGATTGTTCAGGAGCAACACGCTTCTTCTTGCAGACACTGATATGTGCTGAGGATTTTAGCTTTTCTTTGCGGGGAGAAATTTGCAGATGGAAACTGGTCGGATGGAGCTGGACGCTTGGCTCTCTTTAATCGGAGGGCTCGATCGTGTTAGACTCGTTGAGTTTCGCTTCAAGTGGTCTGTCTCCTGTAACTGGTGTGGCAAACCATGGTGCAGTCTGTTACTGGGAAGCAGGGTCTCCAGCTCACACAGGGCAGAAATGATCTGCATCGCATCGATCTGGGGAGAAGAGGGCAGGAATGTAGCGTTGTTAACAAGATCTAATTTTGACATATTTATGTAGTATTTTCTTTCTTTTTTCATGCAAATAGAATCATTTGATGGATTTTTTGTGTGTTTTATCTGTGCCTTTCATGTTATTTTGGGTAATTTCACTAAAACTAGCATTTTTGTTTGATAATGTTCCTAGTATAAAACATTTGGAGATAGGAGATTTTAGAGAAAACTGTAATGGATATTTTGCTTTATTGTACATCATTACAAACAATAGATACGTTAAGGTAAAAAAATATATATATATTGAAAATACAATAAAAATATCAGAAAGATAAAATCTGACAAAAATGAATAGAATTAAACAAGTGTTCTTGAGATGTAGAAAAGGTTTGGATCCTGAGGTAAGAGTACCTGTCTCCTGCTCAGAGGTGTCCCATGGGGTTGGATGAGTCGGTCAGGCCTGGATGGACTCCTGTGTGCCCCTGCTGGGCGTCACTGGAACTCCCAGACACCTTCTCCTCCTCTCGTCTCTTAAGGCAGGCTGCTTTGGGGTTCAGATTTCGCTCTGCCGATTCAGAGACACAGAATTTAAACTTTTATGACAGATAGTGAAGATTTAGAAAAAAAACAACTACAAGGAAAGATGGACAGCTTCAAAACATGTTAGTAATTTCAAGATCCAGCATTTACTAAGTGCATAGAGGACACAACTGCGCATAAAAACTGAACTATAATTATGCAGAAAGCAAAAATGGTGAGTTAATGATTTCCTGCAGGTTTTACAGCACTGTTGCAAAGTTTTGTTTCAGTATTAATATGTGAAGATCCCCATCTATATATAACATAAAACATCTAAGCATCTTTCAATCTAATTTAACAGTTATATGTGTTTTAATAACTGTTCTTCAAGACTTTATTCTTTTTACCGTGTTGTTTTAAGTAAACAAGTGAATAACATTTTTTTTCAGCCATCACTGAAGTGTGCTTTTATTTAATGTTTTCCACAAAATTTTTAATTATGTATTTATTTCCATTATTTCATGACCTGCCATCTAGTTTCTGCCAATGGCCTTTCAACTAAATAAGTTTGGTACAAGTTAAGAGAGCAGTTTTATAAATGTCTTAAATACTTTCTGTTTAAAAGATTTTTGATTAATAGGAAGAAAAATAATATACTGTTTTTATTTAGTTATTTTGTCTGAAAAAAATTAAATGTATAAAAGTGTATGAAAAAAGGATCTTAGACCAACTCTAATATCTGTTCACATATAAGAAAATCATTTTAAATCTGACCAAGTCTATGTGAAATTGCAGGTTACTTCAGAAATAATCCCACCTTTGATTTTTCTGATTCCATAAATAAAAACAATAGAGCCAGGAGCATCTTCAACAACAATCTACTGCAGTGCAATTGTTCAAGTGTTTTAAAAAAAAAAAAGCCCAGGGTTGACTTGATGTGAGGTAGCATTGACATTTCAGCTGCAGCAGGGTTGCAGCACTGACCTCTGACTTGCTGCTCTAAGCTAAGAATGACGGCCACAGCCTGATGGAGGATGAGTAGTTTAGTCTGGGGCTTCTCGCTTTTCAAGTGCAGCTGGCACATGCGGCCCAGCTCCTTGAAGGCCTCGTTGATGTCTCGGACCCTCAGGCGCTCCCGGGCGTTGTTTGCCATCCTCCTCTCACGCTCACGCTCGGCCTTCTGCTCTGGATTTAGGTCCTCGTCTTCAGTGATGCTGCGAGGAGGAGAGAGGACAGAGTAAGGATAACTTAAAAACTGATTCTTGTAACAGAGGTCTGACTGAACAAAAGAAGAAACAAAATTTTTAATTATATAAGACCCCTTGATGCACTGGCAAAATTATATATCACAAATTAACTTTTTGCTATCCACATTTTAAATACAAGGCTACTATACATGCCCAAGACCATGATCACTAGACAACAAGCTGCAGCTGACACAGTCTCAGCGCATCTATTTATGTTTTTTTTAAATATATTTAATAATATTTTTAGTAAGAGCTTGAAATATTTTGTTTATTATATTGAATTTGTGATAGTTACAATATTTATTTTGAATATTCCTAATATTTTATTGAAGTAATATTTGTATTTACAGCCAAAGACTGAAGAAAAACACTTTTTATTGGACCTGTAAAGACACAACTCCAACTGTGAGCAAACTGGTTACCAGTTCAACATCATCATTTTGAGCTACCTGAATTATTTCCCATTGTCATACACCTTTAAATAAGTCACAACTACACAGTTCATACCAAACATCCCAGTCAGACTTTAGTATCCGATATGAAGCTCCGTTTTTTTGCTTTAGGCGAATCCTATATAAATCCAAGCTTTCTCTGATCGGAAACATTCCTACCTTGTGCGTTGACCTCCTCTGGGCGTCTTCATATCTCTTCTGTCACTCTCATCATCCGATTTATTATCGGAGAGGCTATCGTGCATATCATCCTTTTCCTGTTTCTCAATCTTCAGTTCCAGGGTAGCAGGGATTTGACCAGACAACCCTGAAATAAGACCTGTAGTCAGTGAAATAGATATAGAGGTGAGACATTATAGAGCAGAGTTGCAGATTCTTGTAAGATGCATAAATGTGAGAAGTACCCCTGACCTCTGAATGCCTCCACTTGATGGTTAAGTTCTGAGCTGGAGGTGGAGCCGGTGCTGGGCAGGCCTCCGTGGCTGTTGCTCAGGCTGGCAGCGTCGTCACCACCCTGCTGGAACACAGACAGGAAGCCCATGAACAGAAAGGAAGCAGGAGAGCTTAAAATATATTTTTAACGGAAGACAGCCTGGTAAAGAATAACATGGAAAACCTGTTGATTTGTATTTATAACCGTAACATCTACCAGCAGTTTTTGGGGAGTTGTGGCCCATTATCACTGTAAATATATAAACTAGAGTTAAAACACCGATTTATTGTAAGAAACAGATGAATTACTTTGTTTCAGCACAATAAAAAACTTCAAAAATTGACATTAAAAGCCTTTAAACAAAGGAGAAACAACAGAGGGTGTTTTACTGTTTTTATTTTTACATAGCAAGAAGAAACAACATATTTAAAAAAGCATGCAGTATATACCATTCAGCACTTTGCGTTTTGGCATTTACATATGTGAGGAAACAAACATCACATGTGGGATTCCTCAAGGCTCCATTCCTGGGCCACTTTCACTCAATATGTACACGCTATAAGTTTATTGAGTCCGTTATGAACTCAGACCGCAGTTTTTTATAACCATGTAAACTCCATAACTAAATCCGCCTACTACTATCGTAAAATTATTGCCAGAACAAAGGGTATTCTGTCAAAACTGTACACAGGAAAAGTGCTGCCTGCTTTTATATTCAGGAGGTAAGATTATTATACAGCTTCTGTAGATATTCATCCAGGCAGTGGCAGCCTGTCCAAAATGCTGCTGTCAAGAGTCCCGACCAACACCAACAAAATGGATCACATCACAGTAGTCCCTAAATTACTGTATTGGGCCACGTTTATAAAATGTTATACAGTCATATATTAGTGAAAAGTTCATTTATTTCAGTAACTCAGTTGACATATATAATAATTACACACAGACTGATGTTTTCCAGCTTTGAAGTTCATAAAAACATCACATTTTAAATTAGAATATTACATCAGACCAATAAAAACAGTTTTAATAGAGAAATGTGAGCTTAGTGAAAAGCATGTTTAATCCCTACCTAAAGGTTGATGAAGGTACTGACAAATCTGGCAAACAAACCTCATTCTAATTTACTGAATACGACTGTTTATATTGATATATTTTAAAACCTTGTTGCTGGTCTATAAGTGTGTAGTTGTACATTTTCCAAAAACATACTCTGGTCTTCGACCTACTTACATCACACACACACACACACACACACACATATATCTATCTATTTATATATATATACCTCTCAGGTTATCAGAGACCTGCTCACTCAATGATACCATGACTAAAACTAAGCAAGGGGAAAAATAATCAGCTGCTACAATGTTGCAATACACGGCCCCTCCTTCATTACATGCTTAAACACAGCATGATTTCCCTTTCAGAACTTGGGAAAGGCACAGAAATAGTCAGTGAGGGTAAGAGTTTCTCCCTCTTTCCTTGAGGAATGTGATCCCCAGTCACTGTTGGCCTCTGTTAAACCTGCCACTCTGAGATCCTTGCCTTCCTCAGCACTACGCTAATCTTTGCTGTGCTCTCAACAGGTGTCCAAACAACTCTTTGTCAGGAGGAGAAGGAGGAGGAGGGAGGCTGGGGTCTCTGGTGAGAAAAGAACGCTGCCATTTTCATGGCGGGGCCTGATTACCATACAGCTGAGGACCTCTATTTGGGTGGAGGCCGCGGGTTCAGACACACGTTTCCAACGATTCAGATTTCCTGGGTTGTTAAAAAGCAGTGATGAAAAGGAGTGGAAGGGGGAAGAGGGCGGGGTGTCAGCCGGAGCAAAGAGCCTGCGGCTGTGCAGCGCCAACACTGTGGATCCCCGTCTGAAGGGACCTCTTCCCACACAGGAAGTGCTGTGTTAGTGCAGACACAGTATATTCTATCTCACAGTTGCAGTCGGTCAGCATCAGAGCCACAAGCCAGCTCTCTGTAACAAATACATCACACTGAGCTCTTCTGACAAGCACAAAAAAATTCTTGTTCAGGGACACAACTTCAGCATCGGGGTGAAAACACCCACCAACAGAAGTCACGCTGTCTTTAAACACACAAACACAAACAGCATGTAAAATTATTGGCCCTGAAGACTGAACCATTGTTTATTCACAACATTCAGAACCACAGAAAACACAATGTTTGTTTTTGTTATGACTATAATATAATAACGACTTCTAATCATAGTTTATTACCATTTTAAGAAAGCATAACATTCGGTCTTAATTTAATACAAATATAATATTCACATTTAATCAAGTAAAGAAAAAAGAAAGGAAGTCTTCATGGCTCTTTTTCTTTCTATTATTACTCTAATATTACTGGATCTCAGCACAGCTGATGATAAGATGCTGAAAAAGTGGGTGGGATTATATGGTTTTGTGCCAAGTTGGTTCAAATTTTCCGTTGAGGGCCTAGACTACATTTCCTCAAAGCTCCATTCTCAGCTCACTTTCATTTGATGTCTCTTTGCTCCCCAAAACTCAAATTATTGAGTACTATAACACCTCTATACCCCCAAAAATGTTGATCATACAGAAGATGCTTTAATTTTGTGTCGCCATATGACCACAGTCCATTACAGTTACAGAGACAGTGGGATCAATAGGTGGATGAGTAACAATTTCCATCAACTTAATATATAATAAAAGTGTAAAAAAGTCTCGAAAAGTGAAAGGTTGGAGATCAGGTCTCAACTAGACTCAATGAGGCTTAAGACCATAAAGCAGGCAAAAAAACAAGGTGTTCTCACAGATGAGACCATATTTTAATAACCACTTCCACTAGTTACTAAAAACTATTGCTAGTCTATTATTAAATCAAAGTACACACATCTAAAAAGATAGGGTTATAAAGGGCTTTCTGTCTAATTTGGACATAGAAAACCTGGTGCATGGTTTTATTTTCAGTAGGTTAGAGTATTGTAATGGTTACTTTCTGGTTTCTGTGAAAATCTCCACCAGACAGCTGCAGCTAATCCAACATGCAGAGCCCAAACCAATCCCAGGAAAATGAATCATATCACACAAGTCCTTAACTGACTGCACTGGCTCCCTGTTTGGAAAATGCTAGATTCTGAAATGTTGCTACTGGCCAAAAAGGCACTGAATGGTCTTGGACCTAAAAACATTTCAGAGTTCTTGTTAGTTATGAACCAGCTAGACTGCTCATTTCTTCAGGGGTGTGTTGACTCAGTGTTTCCAGGACCAGAACCAATCAAGGGGAGGCAGCACTTAGTTTCTATTCTCTTTAGCTCCAGAACAAACTTCCTGAAAACCTGGAATAAAAATTATCCCAGGTATTCAGCATGTTTAAATCAGGACCATTACTGTTTCTGGCAAGTTTCCCCTAATGGTCATAGATTATTTTATGACTTTTGTCATATGTTAGCAACTAGTTTTATTTGAGATTAAAAATATTTTTTATTATTTCATGCCTACATTTTGGTATCGTGGTTTTAATGTAATTTTTAATAAAATCTTCTGTTAAATGTAATTTAATTAACTTTCTAGTTAAAGAACTGTGAATTACTTTGTATGTGCATGATGCTACACAAATAAACCTGCCCTTCGTTATTGTTACGATCCTTTCTATGATTAAAAGTCATCTGGACTTGAATTCATAATAAAACCGATCCTGGACAGTTTTTTTTCATAGTTTTTGTGTGACCCAAATTATTTCCAAACACCTCCGGATTACAGCGAGATGAGCTGCCTCAATTTAATTTCCACCGTAGATGTGTTCAAATCTCTTGGGTCTAGAAAATGAAATACCTCGGATCGGATGGAGAATGGATGAACACATCCTGATTTATGCCGGGGACGTGCATTCTTTTTCTCCTCAAGAGGCTTCGACTTTAGGAGGAAAGCAACACACAAACAAGTCCTACAGAGAAGAGCGACCTCACTTTATTGGGCCTGTTTTTCTCATTTCTCCTTCACCCCAGTGTAGGGAGCCGCTCTCAAGAGGAGGGTGAGCTTTAGGCCAGGCATTACACTTATGGAAAATATGTCAGTATAAATTCAGCTATTCATGTGTGGAAAATGTCTAGTTTTTACTTGCGGCAGTGCACCAGCTTTGTGCAGGTGGTTGAGCCTTTGATGGGGGAGTTTTAATGAATACCATAAATGAAAACATTAAACATTTAAATACTTGCATGGGGTTATCGTACCATCGTTGCAGTCCGACTTGGAACTAGTGCAGAGGCGGGAAAGTTTGGTCCGACGGCTGTTATTGGCCCATTTTGTGCCTGTCCAAGCAGGCTATGTATGTCGCTGGGCAGACTGGCGGTGGAGCCCACTGCATGGTTTCTCAAAACAAGGATTGCATCATCCAATCTGTCCAGACGATCTTCCATTCGAGACTGGACGGACCAGGGGGATTGTGGAAACAAAGATTTAGGGAAATAGGAGAAGAGAAAAGGAAGAACAGAGCAGCTTAGTATAAGCACATTAGGAATCTAAATTGAAAACAGTGACTGTAGGGTGTTGTTCGGGCAGTGGAGGGGGGGGATGAAACAGAAGATAAAGAAGGCCATTCAAACTTAAGATAAACTTAGTCATTCCAGCTTGAGGTATAAAACACAACTGTGTTCTCTACCAATAATCTAATCCAATAGTCATTTATTATATTATTTATACATTTGAAATCTACATTTAACATGATTACTGCAAGCTAGAATGACTGTAAAAACATGACATGACAATAAGTCAACTTGTGTGACAAATAATAATTTTACAATCAAGAATGTGGTTAAACTTGTCAAGAAAACAAAAATGCGAAGATGCATGGAGGATGCATGGAATATAGACCATCTGAATAGTACCTCGCAGACATCCTTTAAGAAAGACATGGCATCCTGGAGATGCTCATGTAACTGCTGATGAACTCTGTTTTTCTGGCAAAGTCAAATAAGAATAGAAGAATTATAAGAAGAGATCAGAGACTATAAATACCACAAACACACGCAAGATAAAGATTGTTTTTCTGAAGTCGTGCACACAAGTGAGGGATTTGGAGAGAAGCACGCAGCTGCTGACCATCCACTTTGCAGAGATGAAAATGTTTCTACATTTGCACATTTAACAGCCCGACCCACTGGTCATATATTTTTCTTTATGTTAACTGTAGAGCTTTTGTGTTTTTGCCAATTTTTTAAAGCTATGATTTAATCTTTAAACCTGTTATTTACATTTTCCTTACTTCTTCTGAACATTTAAAATGAATGATTCATTCAACCTACTCTAAACTGCTTTTGGCATCGCCTCCTGACCCTGATGGGTTTTTTTTCATTTTCCTGGTAGTTGTGACTCAACAAGCAGAGACTTTTTGCCTTTTACTTCAACACTTTTAATCAAATCTTCATCGTGAAAGCATTCCATACATGCCAGTAGAAATATTTATCACTTACAGGAAAACAGTGCAGAAAAAACATTTTTGGTGCAGAAAGACATCAGGTTGATTAAGACATTCTTCCTTCTCATGCTTTCAAGACTGACTAACAGAGCTGAGAACTGACCAAACAGTTTTGCTATGAAGATCTAGCATCTTTTAGTCTATTCTAAGTCTTAGATTATACTACTTGGTCTTTTTTTTTGCATTTTGTCACATTGCAACTTGCCTTGCACTCCACAAATCTGGGCTTTATGTAGGAGTGGCAAAAAAAAGTTAAAAGTTTGCCAAAAACCATGCAGAAAAGAAAGCAGACGTGGAAGAAGGTGTTCTGGTCAGATAGCAGAAAAATGTAACTTTTTGTCCTACATGCAAATCACCATGGAAACACCATCCTACCGCAACACATGTTTGCATTATGCTGCAGGGTTTTTTTTACTCATCAGGAATATAGGAACTGTGAATGTTGACGGCAGCTTAACTGGGCTAAATGCAGGGCATTCCTTGAGGAAAACCTGTTAGCAGGAAAAGACTCAAGTCAAGTCAAGACTCAAGGTTTACGTTCCAGCAGGACAACAAACCTAAACACACAGCCAGAGCTACGATGTAATGGATGTAATGGTTTAGATCATTGAAAAAGTAAGCATGCCACAATTTTCAGATTTTTATTTGTATTATCTTTTTCCTTCCACTTCAGAATACTTGCTTTCACTTCTGCATCTCTTTGATGCAAATCAAACCATTTTTATCCATCAACCACTTTGTCACCATATACTTCACAAACCCTTTCACCTTTAAAATCGGGTGTTTTTGCAGAAATATTGTGTAGACTGAAGCTGGCATAAACTGAATTCTGAGATGTTTTGCAAACCAACATCAGATAAAACAGCTTTCAGATAATAAAAAAACAACACACCTCTGATTAAAGAGCTTACATTGACAATATTTATATATATATTTATTATTGTTTTAACCTAACAGGTGGTTAAACGAGTTCTGTTTTGCATTGTATGTTATTAAACCTCTAATTAACAATTTGTTTGTGCCTAAATGTATGCAGACCTACAGCAGGTAATGTAAATGAATGCCATCAGGTAGTGGGGCTGGGTGAAATGTGATCCTCTGCTTTGGTCGCATGGCACCGAAGGAATTCTGGAGAAGTGGCTCAGCAAACAGCTGCCATCCCCTCCACACCCTCCCACACCAGCCAGCTTAACTCAACCCATCCCCCCGACTGTCATCTGCGCCTGGGAGTGGGCCCTCAGAGGAGAGGACAGATGGACGCCCCACGGGACAGGTATTGTTCGGTTTGGTTATCCCTCGACCCCCATCTTCCTCAGCAAAACATTTGTCAGACAGGAATCTCCATGTAATGCTAGCTCATGCCTGCATGAGGAACTTTTCCAAAGTAAGCATCAATCACATGATTCAGTCAGTCGCACAGGAAGCTTACCAGTGAGTGGAGGGAGTTCTCGTAACTTGGAGAAGAGGGAGTCTGTCCACCCGCACGGGGCCACTGGTTGGCACCTGAAAGAAAAGGAAATGAAGCAGATATGGCTGGCGTTAGTAATACTGTGAGCGAGTTTCATATCATCATAACCAGAGGCTGCGTCCTGCTAATTGGCCCACACATCACACAAAACGTAACTGACAAACACACTGACATCCTGATTCTCTGGCCTCTTGTAGTTTCATTTAAGATGTTTTTATCTTTTAAAGACCTGACTGCATCACTTCCTGTCGGCTGGACTGTCTCCTGAAATGTGAGTCGGCAAAGGATTCGACTAACTCCCACTTCCACCCTGAAATGTACACGGCATCGGGATTATTCATAAATGAAGATATTGGCAAAGTGAGGCCCTGAAAACACACACTCTTGTTAGACTCTGGGCCTCTCTCTAAGCCCATTGAACAAGTTTTGGGCACATGGCGTTTCAGTCAAGCTTTCTCAAACAACTACAATACATGAGAGGGGATGTAGTGACAGTAAATTTTCTCATTATGTGCTTTATAGAACTAACATTAACCAACATTATTTACACAAAGATTTTATTTGACCGTTTTATTCTAAATAAAGAAAACTATTATATTGCAATCAGATTATCTCGATATAAAGTAATCTTTTTCTTCACTAGGGGTTATAATTTCAATCTTGGCTTGCAAAGGTTCCCTCTGGATTCAATGTATCTGTGAGAGCCAAGAAGCTAAACTGAAGGCCAGCACCGGAAGGGAAATCAAGCTGATTTGATCTGGTGTAAATTAAAGCACATCTGCTCGTCACATTTGAAGCAACGCAACATTTTTTTCCTTCATTTTCTTAAGCATAACTGTCCAAGTAACCTGCCCTGCATGTGTAACAGGGGGCAATGTGTTATAATACAATCAAATAACCTCAATGGGTTTTGACAATATTAAAGCCTTCCAGGTTAATTCCAGGGTAGGGTGTCTCTGGCCTTCCAGCCCACACTCCCAAGATCCTCTGGCGTCTATCTTTGTGGACGGAAGCCAAACTCAACCTACGTGGTCGTAAAAGAGGTCTGCTTTTGCACAGTTCACAGATGGAAGCCTTCATACATACTTTTTATTAGTGTAAATCCAGAAATTAATTTAAGAATAGTGTTATGTGCTTCTTACAATAGAAATGTATTTAGAAATGTAAGAATGAAGCTATACCAAGATTTAGAAAGGCTACGGTTTCAAAACCACTACATGTTTTTGTCGAACCTACTGTGGAACGTTCTTTTAATGAGATGCAAGAGAAACTGCTGGAGTGACCAGAGTTTTCTACACCTGTCTGGAGCAAAAAGTAGCAGCACTGCCCCTCCTCACCTGTTTCTGTGGAGTTTTGCTTAGCTGGCTCAGTCGAGCATGCGGGATGATTGATACTAAAAGTGAAACTAAAGTGACAACTTTTTTCCTGATTAAATCAGCTAATAAAAATCTGACTACTCTAGAGCATTCACATGACATTGAAATTTTCAGTAAGTTGATCCTTAAATATGTAAAAAAAAAAGAAAAAAAAAAAAAGAAGTCACGACCAAAGTATCACACCCTGTCCTGATGCAGCAGAACACAGTGAATTCCCCAACTTTGATCCTAATGAACACACACACTAAAAGTGACAAACATACTTCAAAGACATGGTATAAGGTTTAATGTTTCACAAAATGTCTTCATACATGTGAAGAGAGACAGCATTATTTTTAAACAGGATTATGTAACTTTTTTTAACTAATGAAGAAAAAAATTAAACCTCCCTACAGTCAGGAAACTATTTTCCAGCATTTTCCATTAATTGATTCCACTGAAATGTCTGAAATAAGCTTTGCAGTCTTTTGTACTCTGGTTTTTATGTTCCCTCACACACTTAGCCTTTGAAAAAGCAGACTTTAATTAACAGACTATTAAAAGTGAAGAAAATGAAAGTGTGCTCTGCCTCAGCTCCCTCCCAGGTGAGTGAGGAAAGTACTTTACATGAGCCTTCGCCGGCTGTGAAAAATTAGCCTGAGGCTCAGTTCCCCACATGCACCAGAGACGGCTAATTGAACAAACCAGTCTTGAGTAATGTGCTGTATATTGGGGTAATCCCAGTGATGAATGAATTTTGCGAATAACATTAACAATGAGCCAAATTTTTAGCCAATTTAGACGATTTGCTCTTTTTCTAACCTCAGAAGCACAATAAGGGCAAATAATTAGAGATGCAATATCCCTTTCTTCCAGTAACACCTGGATGCTTTTGACATCAGTTGATTATGTTTCTTCTATATAATAAAGAGCTCTATTAGTCATTATTGCTACACTTCTGTAATGCACTAGGTGAAGAAAGCCGTCAGAGTCTGGATCAGCTGAGTCAGAGGCACCTTCCTTCACCCAATGGCAAACAAACAGGATCTTTTTCAGTCTGGTCTATGTCTGTGTGTGCGTGTATGTAGGGAGAACAGCTGTCCGTGGGGCAGGGTAACAGCTGAGGATGAGGGGGGGCATACGTGAAGACAGCTGTCGCCACTCCATTACTGTGCATGACACAACTGCCCGCTAAAACAACACACCGGGCTTTCCTTTACCGATCCCCCTCATTCTCTTTCCATTACTCTCCCACCTCTGTCAACGCCCCTGACAGTCCATGTTACTGTCATGTACATCTCTTTTGTCTATACTTGTACAACCAGCGTGCAACAAACGAGAACTTGTTTTTGTTGCTCGCTCAAGCATGAGGACATTGGCAGTGCTGCTTTCTTTTTCCTGTTTTTGCTCTCTGTTTGCTGCAGAAAATAATTACAATTTAGAGGGAGATGTGCGTGTCCGTCCTCAAAAATCATAAAAGCATAAAGTACCACAAAGCCCTTGTCGAGGAAAGCAGGATTACGTTACAACAAATCCACTGTCTAAATTCTGTCATTACAAAGAAGGGTGAATGCCAAGAGCTGCTACTATGAGTCAATAAAACAGTTTTGCACAAATGAAACGCTTTTCAAGAATAGTAATCCAGGACCCATTTCAAAGACTTTAAATGCAAGATTTTTGTATCCTTTAGCGCTCTAACAGCCACCGCGTATTTTCATTCTACTGTTGGTTTGAAAATTGGTTTAAATTGAAAATAAAATCCAGGATAAGTCAAAGCATTAATGTTATTCTGTTGGTTAAGATGTGAATTTACAAGCATGAATAAAGAACCTCACAAAGCTGAAAGCAAAAGAAAAAGTCTTGAGATTTCACTTGATGTCAGTGTGGATTGGCTCTGTAAGACCAAAATATGTGGTAAAGACTGGACCAGTACGACTGTGATCTTATGGTTTTAATGCAAATCTCATTATTATTCTTCTCATATAGTGCAGATAAGAAAAGGCCAGCTTTTTTTATTTGGGGTTAATGTTGTATTTGTTCACTTAAAATGATTACATTTCAAATATCATCAAAGTTGTTAACTGGACCGCTTAGAAGATATAAGGAAAAGCTTTCTTTTCAGGATGGATTCTTTAGAAATTATTCGCACATGGCTTAAAGAGCGAGTATGAAATGATTAGAGTTACTCTAAAGCTAAAAGTGGTATTTAATTAAGTTTTGGAAGAACTTTCAACTAGCCATTCTGCTCAGGCTTTGATTAATCAAAGCAGAATGTAGCACGCAGTGAAAGTCATTAAATTAATTAAAGTCATAGGGGCCCCGTTTTTGTGGCGGTGCGACGACAAGTGCGAGGAAATCTGCGACAGTTTGGCAAATTCCAGACCTTAAAATTCACTTCATCTGTTTGGTGTTTTGGTGCCAAGCACAGAGTGCACAGCACGTACAATTGGTGGGAGGCTCATACGAATGAGACAGCATGATGCCACTTGTTGGCTGTTTGGTGGAAAATATAAACATGAAGAATTTTTATGGATCTATAAAAAAAATATTTACTATGTTGTCCTAAACTTGAAATCCCTGCAGGCCCTGATAAAAACACTCCCTTTGATTTGAAAATTGCCAAACCAAACATTACGCACAACAGTGCACTGTGTTTACTTTTATTAAATCGCATGCAAATGATATCAGGCTGCTCCAAAGTAGCTTAATTCAATTCTACAGGCAACAGACCAGTCTGTTGTGAGTAAGTCTTCTGTTTTTATGAAGGAAAGGGCTGATTACAGCAGCTAATCAATCATAGATGTCACTGTCTCATATCCAACGTTCTTTCAGTAAAAGTACTTCTGTTTGACGCATAATGAAACACAGCCTTTATCACATTTAGAGTAAAATGTTACCATTCACATTAGCTAAACCTCTACTACAAATAGACAATTTACATTATTCTGGATAGTGTAGTTCAAGGTCAGAGAAAGCCAACATCCAAATCAGCTAATAATCTCTTTTCATCCAGCCGTTTTCAGAGTTTATAGGGTTGATGAATGGAACCAGCAGGTATCTTACGAGCTTGCTATTACTCTTCTGCAGTTAAAACTGGATCCACATAAATGATATCCTTCTAATTGGGTCAAAGCAAAACACAAGCACAATGTATTAACTCTTTAAACAGTGATAAAGAAAATAATTGTCAAAAAACTCTGCTTTCTAAAAACAGTTGTGAACTGGTTTTCCCATTTCTGTATCATAATTGATACAGAAGGATTTTTAAGCATTATAAAAACAACATATTTACTTGATACAGCGTGTTCTTGAGCAAAGTACCAACTTTGTTAGAGAGGAAAAGTTCTCAGAATACTTGTATCAAAAATGATACGTTTTGTAATATACAGTAAAGTTAAGACACTCACAGGTCCAGAAGCTGCTAAAGTGCTTCTTTCATACTTGTATGGAATCCATTTTTTTGTCCTACTACTGGTATTCAGAGACGTGTTTGTGTGTGAGGTAAAAATCTGAAGGATGGCGCTGTACCTGGCCTTCCAGACGGGGTTCCTGCAGCGGTCACGACGGCCCCAGCTGAGGAAGCTCCTGCTGTGGCCGTCAGAGGTGAAGGAGAACCCACAGGCGTGGACGGATTGGACGGGAAACTACTGGTAGTGTGGTCAGGTGAGTAAATCTGAAAGCACAAAGATAAGAAGAAAGGCGGTTAAGATTTGTTATTTTTGCAGCAGAGCATGTAAAGGGTATTAACAGGTCCAATATAAGCAGCCATTTTCTTATTGGCCTGAATAAGCTGCTAACATTCTTGGGATGCCAGTGTTGAGTGTCCTGCTTGGTGTTAACCTATGTAAATTTTAGTGCTGAAGAAGAACACCCAAATAAAAATTCTCATTCAGACACATATAAACTTTTTGCAGAAGCTCAGCTTGTTTTCCCCTTGTATTGAGACAGTTGTGTTTGATCGAGTCACTGTGCTTATTATTCCACTGTGATTTCAAGAGGCGCAGACACCAAACCTGGAAACCCCGTTAAGCCAAACACAGAAAATCTCAAGGGCCATGTTTTAGTCTGCAGCCAGAGATTGTGCTGTGGTCCATACATCATCATCTACAAGGATCCAACTCTTGTTTATTTTTGCATCTGTTTGAAACTTTGCAGCTTCTGTAAAGAGGACAACTAGGACAAAAGTTTTCTGCGAGACACCACGACTATTAGTCATCTGGGTTTCGGTGTATCTTTTTGTTTCAGTGCATTGTGTGGTTGGTGAGGCAGAGTATATTGAGTTTTGCTTTGACAGAAAATAAAATCTTCAGAACTTCATTTATTTAACCAAGCACTAGATTAAAATATAAACACAATCCTGATTAGTTTTTTTTTCTTTTAATCAGAGGATGTTTGTGCCATAATGGAACATGTCGTACCACTGAATGCTGACTAATTAACATGAAAAGAAGTGTGTATGCAGAGAGATTTCTGGGATAAATTAAGATTTAGTTGAACTTGAAAGCAGCCATTTCACTTGTGGGGCAATGATAGAAAGTCCTCAATCTTCTAATTCAATCTTGATCTCAGGGCTTTAGTTTTTCAATCAACTTGGAGTATCAGGGTGGAGATTCCACTAAAGGTATTACTGACTGAGGTGGAGAACTGCTCGCTGTCGAGGCAGTAATCAGTATCATTTATGCATTTTTGCACTCATTCGGCACCACGGTTCTCTCTGCTCAGACACACAATTCAATCAGAAACATAGGAGGCAGAAACCAATAAAACTCAGCTCAAATCTCCAAATATCTCCTAGTTTCTAAAAAGCAAACTGTTTATAACCATGACTTTTGACCAGACAATATATTGCTTTCTCTTCTATTCACTCCCCTGGCGACTGATGCTGCATACAAAGTGAAGCATGGTTCATTTTACTGGAATAAATGAAGCCCCGCCTTGTCATCAGTTACACTCCCGCAGGCGGCATGGGGCCAATAAGGCCCGCCAATTTAAAAGGCTGGAGAACAAAAGCTCTACAGAGGCGGGGGGGCCCATGGAGTTGAGCCACAGCAGTAATAAACTCCCATGTGCCCCATGATCTATACCCCCACCCCCGCCCTGGTCCAACGGTGTCCGTTTCACTCCAGCTTTGTCATGCTAATAGAATTGAGTCTGCAAATATAAAAGACTTAATTTGTTATTACCGTCCCAGAACTCTCATTATATGGATTCACAGAGGTTAGGAAATATTCTTCCTGAATGAACGGCTTGTGCTTCAAGTTCCACTTTTACCAAAATGTTACAGATCACATTAGGTCGATGCAACAACATCAACTGCATTTAAGGACACAGACTCAACTTCATTTATTCAAATATTTTTACAGAGTAGTATAAATCATAGAAAGTTTTTACAGAGGGTAAAACCTGCCTGAGATTCCTTTTACAAACCATAGTTTTACTCGCCAGTTTTTATGCTTATATGTGCAGATGAGACACAACTTTCACATCATGATGCGATGACAGATTCATGCAGAAAGATTTATTTTTTTAGCGCTACTTCTTTAACCACGTTTTGTTGTTATGATTGGTCTCTTTGGTTATGATAATTACATGACCACTAAAGTCTAACGTATCAATTACAATACAAAAACACTTTTTGTTTTGTTCAAAGTATCTAGTAAATAGTTGCAGGTATTTCTTCCATCAAGCTTTAAAGGGTGAATAAAACACCTCACTGACTTTAACGGTGTTTTGCATTTTTATAGAGAATGAGCAAATGTTATGTAGCAGAATTATTGAGAAGTTAGGTATGAGTTTTAGAGAACATTAATTAGGGGCTATAGGGTTGTTCAGGATTGCATTGCAGAACAGGGTTTCTAACTCACCGAGGCCAAAGCCTTTCCCAGCGCATCTCCAGTCTGCGAGCTTCCAGTAGTCGTCCCCCTATTTGCAGCGACTAGGAGAACACAGAGTGTAGACTTGTTATAACAAACTCAGACAGATCACTCATAATATACACAGAAGCTGTCCAACTGACTCACACCCTCGACAGAATAGACGTTCAGCTTTGATTACACTGAGGGCCAGTGAATTAGTCATTTTTGGAAAACGTGCTGAACCGTACGTACCCATAACCCCATCGGCTGAGTTGACGGATGAAGTGTGTGCTGCGTTGACGAACGGTGAAGTGCTGGTGTTGCTCCGGTGAAAGCTTGACATGGGAGGAAGACTGGCGTTGATGTCCGGAGAGACTGAATGTGCAGGGTAATTCTGAAGGATTAAAAAATAAACAGAAAAGGTTTGTCTTCAAGCATAAATGTTTATGTGTGTGTGCGTCAGGAGAAGAAGCTTTTTGTTCTCTAAATTGTAATTGTCCTTTGACATCTCCCAGGCTGTGATGGAGGAAAAGTTAATGGGGGTGGAGGGATGGAGATAAAGAGAGGGCAGGCAGCATCTGCAGGCTCCCTGTGATGCTCTGCCAGCTGAAGCAGGCAGGCAGACGAGGCCAGATCAAACACTGACAAAAACCGGGTCAATAGTGTCTTCTCTGATAATAACCAGACAACGACTTAATACACACACACACACCCCCACACGTCCCAACACACACACATATACAGCCATTACAAGAGTGGAAGCAGCCCTAAAGGCTAACAGGGCTGAGGCAGAGTTTAGAAGCAGGACAATTCACACCTTTATTGCAAAAAAAAAAAGAATATTTAACATTCATTTATCACTAGTTTATCTGGATAGGCATTGTGTAGACTGCTCACCAAACGCTCATGGGAGTGCAGGCTGCTGTAGTTTCCCGTCTGGGCCATGTGAGATGAAGATCCGGCCAGCATTCCCCCGTAGCCGGGCTGACTGATCCCGCTGGATGAATTCCATGGGTCAGATGAACTGTGGGTACCATCTAACAGAAACATGCAACGTCTCACTTTATGAGAGCTTAAAAAACCTGTTTTAACACATTGAGAGACTAGTATCTCAATTTATAACTCTGGGGTCCATGAAGAAGTGCTTTTAAAGTTTGTGTTTTTTTTCTGGACTGAAACATAATCCCTGCTCTGAAGACAGCTAAGAGAACAATGAATCACATTTAGGCTTACAAAAAGAAAATATGTTATCTAGGTTTTTGTTCAGGTTTTTTAAACCTTTTAAAAAACATGAAAATCCAATTTTTCAAATAATTAAACAATTTTTTTATATCACCAGGTTTTCTCAAATATTTTCACAACAGCTGATCCATTAGGCGTTCGCAGACATGCAAAGATCATATCTAAAAAGAAGGAATGTGTGTCTAAAATATATCTCCAGTAACATGACTTGATACAACAGGATTTTGGGGAATTTCCTAACTTTGTTGAAGAGGTAGTCATGATAAAAATTACATCTCTGGCCTTTTTATGGTCTAAAACTCAGAAAAAACTGCAGAGCCAACATAGCTTTGAACTTACCGAAGAAAGTGCTTGCAAACATACTGCTGGAAGGTTTAGGCGAGGAGTAAGAGGGGGAATCTCTGTTGAAGTCCTCTGAGTTTGGCGACGGTGCGTACACCTGTCAAAACAGCACGGATTTACAACAAGCCACCAAATCAACAGTAAAACACTGGGATTTATTTGTGCGTTTAGAGAGAAACAAATACCGTTAACAATGACGGGGTTAATAAAACGATAAAAGGAGCTGTTACAGCCTTCCTTTGAATTAAATGTTTTCCTCCAAAAGGAACTGCACAATCGCACATGCAACTGTTTAATCTCACAAGTAAAACGAAGTCCTGCAGTTGCAGCCCAAAACCAACAATTTACACACACAGGCACACACTTTAATGACTAGCTAGCAATCAAGCTCATGAAGAGAGGCGTGGATTATCAGGAGTATTTGCATTTCAGGTCAACTCAGTCTCTAATGGAAGTATAATGATACCGCTTACGCTCAAAGACTAAAAGCCTGGCAAATTAAAGCATTCCCACAGAGGCAGAAATCAAATAAGTGCTACAAGAAGAGCCTGTTTAGCCTTCTTCATATTTGTACCTGCAAGCTGGTGTTGGGAAAAGGGAGGCTCAGTGGGCGGGCTGTTGTACAGCTGTGAGTGTGTGCCAAGCTGGGCGGAGGGGATCAAAGGGACTGGAGGCCAAACACCAGAGATGTGGTCTCTGACTTCATCCACTTCAGATGGTGCAAGCAAGCGTGAGGGGTGAGGAAGCTGGGATGAATTCTTCCTCCCACAGACAGAACTGGATGACCCCCATCATCATGTAATACTAATCAGAGCCAGACCTGCCAGCTACATCCACCTGCAAGTTTCCACCCCCCAACCTCCAGCCACTGCTCCACTCCACATGTTTAATCTCTCCTTTAATGGCCTCATTTTACACCCTGATGTTGACAGCTCACTCATCAAAATCGCTTTCTAGTGCACACAGATGAGATGACATGTTGTTTATCTGCGTTCTTGTCTGACAAAATGCCAAAGTAAATAAATTCAACTGAAACACCCATTCCCACTCTTCGGCATATTATAAAGGCACACCGTGAAGCTGTGCCCCGTTGGGCTGTGCTGAGTGAGCAGGACTCCAGCGTGCTCATGTCTGGATGTGTAATTAAAGTGCTCTGGGAGGGGTGGAGCTCTCATGAGTCTTCTGGAGTACACATGTGACCCAGGTTGATAGTAGTCCACAGAGATCTCAGGTTAGCCTCTCACCGGAGCCAGGGCTTTGTCTCTTGCCTGTGTCAGATGCTCTATAGGCAGCATATGGCGGTGGATAATGCTAATTGTCCTTTTTACCCTGGGCTAACCAGCCCAAGCATTAATAATCCATCCCAAACACCGGGTGTCTCATTCCGTCAGCCTATGGAAGAGAGAGCCCGCCTGGGTTTCCTTTTACAAGGCCATTAATTAAAAGCCGTCACTCACACGGATCAGCACACCAACACAGGCTTAGACCAGCTATTTGAGCAGCAGCCGGTAAAGCTTAAATAAAATGACCCGTAACAGAGACACCAGAGTTCAAAGCACTCATTTGTGCAAGTAAGATAATTCCTAAAACTTCAACAAAACATGATTTTTTACATTTCCCTGCTACTAGAACCTAAAAGCTGATAAATGCATGATAAAAACTTGTGAGGAGCTGTGCGAAAGAAACAGAACTAAAAGTACTTGTGTCTCTCGACAGCACCGTGCCTCGGCTGAGTGAATATCAGAATAACACCTGTCCACACACCTCAGAGCGTACCTGCCTGGGCTGCCTGCCTTTGAAGCTCACGCCACACCAATCAAAACATCACACCTTAAAACACAATCTGTCAACCTTCACAAAGGATGTAACACGACGACATGAAGGGGAATCTAAAGCGATAAAAGTAAGGTAAAAACAGGCTCATGGCCAGAAAGCTCAAAGAGAAGAACTTCAAACAAACTCTTAGGAGTGTGTCCTGATTTTCTTTTCTTTTATTTAAGAGCATGTCATTACTTGGATTCCGACCAAATCTCTTCAGGGCATTTTCAAATCCACGTCCAAATCTTATACACTGACAAGGCTTAGTTTGCTTTAAAGATTTAATGTCTTTTCAGACAACAGCAGAGGCACTGCTTTTAATATTCATGTGAAATACCAACCAAAAGTTTAGGCAATTACAAAAAATCTCATAATAATTATAATTCATGTGTAAACATCTCCTTTCTAGTAGTCAAAATGATCATGATGACACTAACTTAACAAGGTAAAGACTAAAGACTAAAAATCCAGTTAGGTTTTAAAACATTTTGCAGATTTAAGTCAAAAGATTTAAATCAAATAAAAATAACCCAGGTCTGGATTTAGGTAACAAAAAATAAAAAAAACTTAAAATAAAAATCAAATAAAATCTAATGAAGCATGATGCAGAATGACACCTACCATTTATTAGTGCCATAATAAATTAGTTTTGGAGACAATACACGTAAACATAGTCTATGTGCTCCATCCATTCAGCCTACGACAGGTCAAGACACACACACACACACACACACACAAACATACCCCCCCCACTCAGACTTTGTTTTGGACATGCAATGAAGCGTGAGTGTTTAGGTGCAGCAGCACATGTGCACGCCATGGAGAAGGGGTGGGGTAGGGGGGATTAGCTTCTAGAAAGAGTGATGTAACTTGTTGCACGACATTAACAACAGGTAAATCACACTTTACAGAAAAAGTTGATACGATGTGCACTTTTTTACTTGATTTAATACGTTATGATCGACTCCAACGGTGCACCAGTTTCTACGACCCAGTGCAGCATCAGATTTAGTTTGCTCCTCTTTCACTAACAGGCAGTGGAAGATAAATCAGCGAAATGCTCCATCTGTATTGGTGCCGTGCCACCAGTTCACAAGCCAATGGCCCACTGTGAATTCTCCCAGTGCTCCAGATGGTGAGCCTACAACTTTGCACTGCAACAAATTAATGTGGATCAAGTAGTTTTAGAGAATGAGCACCATCTTTTTTTTTCTTGCATGAAAATCAGAGGGAAAAAAAAAGCTTGAGGATGTTTAACAAGAGCTTTTGATCGGAAAGTTTGCCCGTTCTGTCCACATGCTATCAATTTTTCCCCCATCACTAACTGTAACACAGGCCTGTTAATGCTTAATATAAAAAGAGATCAAAGTCATGTTTTGTAGAGAGGGAAGAAAAGGGGAAATGCTTTAATAAGCTGTAAAAAAAAACTTAAACTGAATCCAGAGTGAGATGACCTTTTCGATAAAAATCTGTAAAAATTTATGTTTTCCTTCAAACACATGTGGCCTTTAGATAACATAAAAAGCTCAGGAAATGACAGGTGGAAATAAAGAGGCCTTTATTAGAAATGATAACTCAACCTTTATTAGACTAGATACTTACTTTAGTGCCTTTGACATGAAAACAACAGAAGCAACTCTAAAATCAGCCTGCTAGACAGCCACAAACAACACTTAAAGACTGACAAGTACCTTCAACACACCCAATCACGCATGTATACACAAAAAGAAGCACTTACAGCAGAGAGCACCAAAAATCAAAGAGGTGATTACAGAGAAGTTCAGAAATCACATTAGGCTCCCTGTGGCGTCCAGAATACCAAAGTGATTAAAAACAGATGGAATAACAGCAACACTGGTGCTTGGAGCTCAATCTGCAAACAGGAAAGTCTAACCTCAACAGGCAGCCTCTTTGCCTTAATCATTCCCAGACTCCCACTTGTTATTATTTTAACCAGGTCTTAGACCTGAAGGAACAAGCCAGTAAAAATAAATCCAAGACTTGCAAGAAGCCTCTACCACGCCGCTCCGTTCCGTGCATAAGAAACTTCTGCTGAGCTATAAAGCAGAATTGGACCAACATAAAGTTTAAAGCAGTTTTTAGACACTAAAACCCACTGGATCTAGAACTGAACTGATGTCATGGAAAATCAGCAGAAGCCTTGTGCACATGCATCCACAAGTTGAACCCAGCGCTTTCATCTAAGATGACTAAAACGCAAAACTCAGAAAGAATGGCATAGAAAGACAGACTGTGAAGAAGGAAACATTAGCAGATACACTCCTTACAGCTCGGCTAGGTCTCAGTCACACACACACATTCCCAAAGAGACTACTCACCGATTTCCCGTTGTAGTAATACATTAAAGAGTTACTGCCCATTCCAGGGACTGGGTAGGCGCAATACATTATAGCTTCAACTATTTAGGTAATAACGGAGTATAACAGCAGCTCCTTAGCTTTCTCTCTACACATACATCCAAACCGTTCAAAAGGGACCAATAATTCTTTCAGTACTGGCCTCCACACAAGACCCACTCAGAGGAAACTTATGCAAAGCAGGATTGTACCACTGCACACTGTGGGAAAGGGGGGAGGGGGGGGCGCGCTGCAAGAAGGGAGTGGCTCACATGGTACATCCCTCGCTTAAGCCTCTAAATGCTGAGGCCAAGAGGAAGAGGGGATGGGGGGAAGGGAGGCGAAGGGGAGGTGGGTAGAGAAAAGATAAAGGGAAGTGGGTGGGACGGAAAACAAACGTGTGAGCGGATTTAGAGAGGGAGAGAAAGAAAACGATTAATTCCAGGCATAAAAAAATAAGGAAAAAATGCAGCTTTTCTGCAGGGTAACCCCTGACAAACTGGAACTAAAATAATGGCTTTCTAAGCGGGATTTCATTAATATGTGTGGCGATCAAATGAGTGCTTAAATAAGCACCAAGAGCCTGTTATCTTCCAAACGTTTTAATCCCGAGTGTCTAATCTTTTTGTTTTTGTGATGATGAAACAAGTCTGCGGGCACTGAGGCAAATTATTTGTAAGGACACAACAAACTGGAAGCAGATTTTACCTGTTCCCACACATGGATTAATTCACGATTAGGAGTTATTAGTGGGAGAAAGTAAAATCTCCACATGTAAGAAAGGTAAAACTGTTCAAAATCCATGGTATTAGAGGGGTAAAAAAGATAAGGAGAATGTAGCCTTTCCAGTTGGGTATGTTAAGTATGAGAGCTATGGTGTTAGTTGACAGGGACCTTTTGCTGAAGTGCCTGTAAACACAGAGTTTTAAAGTATGCAACAGCTGCAAAGGGGTTTGGCTTGTGACGTGGAACAGGAAAACAATGCTCCGTTTGCTAAACCCTGAGGTCCTCAGACGGTGGAGAAGAGGGTTGGGTAAAGGCAAATCCCTGACAGCCATTTTACCATGGTATACTGTCACACAGCTCCCCATTACCTTTATAAGGTGGCTGGAGGAGGAGGGGAGCAAAGGAGAGGAGAAAAAAGAGAGGATGGATACCATATTCCAGTGAGAGCCCAGTCTGACTGGAGCCTTTTATGTGCGCCACTCGAAGCTTCTGGACCAAACCCAGGCCTCTAGACTCATTGAGAACATTACAGTTATAGAAAGATGAAAGCCTCTACTTCCCTAACAAAACTAGGCCCTTATTATGCTTTTCCTTTTAGCACTGTTATTATTTATCCCCCTTTCTTCTCAGAATCTCTTTTAAACTCATCCAAAACACTGGCTCTACATGTTGTTGCCGTTTCAGATTTGGCTCCGTTTCAAGTTGATCCTTCAAGGAAAAAAATGCTCACAATAGAAGCGTTTGAAGGGGTCTAGAACAGGTCCAGACACAGAGCGCATTGTTGAGCAGGGAAAAAAGCAGGAACAAATGGGCAGTAATCTAGGAAATGAAATCACACATCGGTGGCTGATCATTTAGGACAAAATTATATGCAATTAATTTTTTAACGATGTACAGAAAATGACTTTATTAACTTTATGAATCATATCACACAGTTCAAAGCTTTGTTTTAGTGGGAAATATTCTGATGAAGGCTCAACTCTTTCCACCTGTTCACTCTATTAGAAACAAACACCACAAGGTGCTTTTCAGGAGATTTGTTTTGAGGGTAGAAGATAAATCCACAATCTGAGCTCGCTTCGATCTCATGAATGGACTTAGCAGTGATGTCATCAGACAGGAAGATTGTTTCCGGTAAGAAGATCTGGTTCTAATTAGGGAAGGTCGACTCGGAGAGCAGGGGATTTGCTCAAGGATTCAGACCCTCACCCATGCAAACCCCCGAGTGTATAATTTTGAAAAATTTTAACAGATTTCAGACTTCTGGCAGAAAAACAGGAAAAAAGTAGCAGTGCTGCTTCATAATTTCCAACCTGTTCAACTGAATGAGGAATATTTAAACTAATATTGTATTGCATTTTGGATGACCACTATACACCTACAAGGTTTAGTAGGTTCAAAAATAACAGGTCTATACCAATATGAATACAAAACAAAACAGTTCTGTGAAACGATATTTGCCTCCTTACAGACTTCCGAATAAACACAAAAGGCAGTTTTCAAATGAGGATTTTATTTATTATGGGAAAAGGTTATTCAAACCAACCAGGCTCTGTATAAAAACATAATTTCTTCTGTTGATAAATTATGGATTAACTGTCATTTAACTGTGACAGAATAGCAAAAACAGAAGAAATCTATAAAGTTGCAAATTATTTTTGTTGTTACATTTTGTTAAAGCACTATATTTTCGCATTATTATGGCGTATTACTTCTAAATTTATATCAAAATTTCGAAATCCATTTAAGCCATTGTTGACAATAAGACAAATGATAATAATAATGTTAATGCCCTTTTTAATGAAAAAAACCAGGAGAACTAAGAGTCAAAAAACCACTTTCAAAAGTGGAGAGGAAACAAAAACAAATATTTTTTGTGATCATGTGAACCTGACAGAAAAGGCTTTGAGAAATAATGTTACAGCCGTCTTCCTTGCATCCTTGCTTTCTACACTAGAAAAAACAGCGGAGCTGCTTTATTGGTTTTTTATGCCTGTTTCACCTGCTAAAACAATATTACACTCATTTTCTTAGCCCTTATTAAATTTATGACTGGTAAAGTATTGCAGCTCAGATTGGATAATTATTCAGGGGTTTACTGCTCTGAATTTACACATACACAAAAAACTATGCATATTAAAATATATTCCTTCAGGTGGATTTGTGTTAAGATCTTTAAAATAGGTGGTAACTACCTTTGGTGGAAAGACATTGACCACTTAATTCACCTCTTTTATTTAAGGTTCTGAAAACATTACATTTCCTGACAAACACCCCACTTTAACTACATTATCTTCTGCACACAAAAATCTCTAACATTTTGGAAAGTACCTAAAATTGTAATTTAGAAGGATATAAGAGCTGAACATGTGAAAGACAGGGAGAAGATCCACGTCAGCAGGGAGAAATAGAAGTTGTAAGTCTTTGAAAGATTAGGCTAATCTGATTTCAGATGATAAGGGAGAGATTGTTTTGTTCTGGCAGGACCAGGAAAGCTTCTGCATCACAGGGGAGACAGATATGACAAGACTGAAGAAAGCTATGTCAGAGTGATAAAAAAAAACACCTAAAAACTGCACAGCCTTAAAAATGAGTATGATTTTATCTGGGTAAACAAGCGCTCCTTTCCTTTAAGCTGAATCAATTACGTCTTTCTACCCAGCAATAACATCACTTTTATGTCTCCAACAGAGATGGAGACAGCGTGACCATAAGCTTATTCATGGTATCTATGAATCTGTAGTCATAGCAGCCTAGTGGGTGCTGCGTAATGTACTTACTGCAGGAATACTTTGAAGTAGATCTTCACTGACATTTTTACTATGTTCTCCTGTATAATTGACAGTCTGAAAACTGACAACACATGAGTTGGAAGTTAAAAGTGTGAGATATAAAATGTAAAAACTAAGGGACTCAACAGCATTTTATTACTATCCTTAACAAGTTGGTTTAAGAAACTTGGACTTTATTTTCTGTATTGATTATGAAGATACTTGGTTTCTATAGTTTCTAATGTGCAGTATGAGCACAAACTCCAGACAGTTGGTTTCAGAAAATAGTTTAACTGAGACAGTTTTAGCCTTTTGTGCAAAAGAACTTGTAGCACATAAACAGATATGAAACACCAAATGTGACCAATTTCTGACAAAACAGACATGTTATTATGAAGAAGCAACTCAAAGGGAAACTCCAAATAAACCATTGGCTTTGACTTCTCTGCTTCCTTCTGTCATAATTTAACTGATCTGGATGATTTCTCTAAAGAAGCTACTACTGTTTTGCATATCTCAGCAATGCACAGAGTAGTCCATGTCAACACTAGACGCAGCACTTTGCAGCCTGGTTCCTTCACTCAAATTTTCTTCTAAAACAGCAAACCTCTGGGAATTACCCCTGCGACAAACCAGCCACTTGCCCAGGGTGTTTCCATCCCTCACCCCAGGCCCCACCCAACCAGTATGAAACAAGCACACACACCGGATGGATGCACATGTTTGGGCTCAATTGTAAGAGGCAGTTTTTAATCTACATGATGATAAACAAGAATAAAGTAAAGAATGGCATATGCATTTCTAATAACACACTGATTTATGGCACTCTGCACACTATCTGTGAATACGTAACCTGTGACGTTACAAGTCACTTGGTGAGCGTCCTGCTCCTCTGCCATGTATTTACCGAGTCTCCGCAACAAGGCTCAGACAGTCTCTAAATAACAAACACTCTACCTTGATGATTGCTGATAGGCTGTTCTTGGATCTGCCAGCAATCTGAAATCAGGGTTTGCATTAATGCTACAGACTCATGCAAGGCCAACATGAATAATTTACAACAGTGGTGAATGCGAGTAATGACTTTAATGTGTGCATTATTTTGATATTCTTTGTCCTTTTAACTCCTTGCTCTCCTCACAGATGAAAGAGGTCAGGTCTCTGGGTTGTTTGCCTGCTCCATTATCTCAAGCTTCTAATGTATGTGGTAAATTTTGACTACCCAAACAAAGATAAACACAAGGCCCAGAGGTCCCAGAGGTGGCTGCGACTGTTTAGCATCACCATGTCCAACTAAGGGTGTCTATCTAATCAGCCATCTGATGAGAGCATCTCCAGGGAGCTTACTAACTGGGGTCAGGTCAGAGACTAAAACACTGCCCCCTGCTAAATGTATGAAGCTAACTTTTTATCCCCAGCTGCAAAAATGCAGCAAAATGTAAAATCTAGAAGATAAACAAACTATCTGTCTGCACGTCTCCATGCACAACCAACGATGAGAGAGTGTACAGAAAGAAGTACACACATCCACTCCTGACTCATACCATGTTTCAGTTCTACAAAGCTGAAAGTAATACAAAATTCAACTTGTGTGCTAGACTTTGTGATTTCTTACGTGGCACTTCTTTTATGTATTTTGCATCAGCCCTCCAGATTTTCTCAGTGATGAGGAAAGCTATTAATAATCAAATTAACAAATTTACCCTCCAACTGGTAGAAGGGTTGAATGAGTTAGATTTTACAATGTTTTTGACTTCTTTGTATTGAACTTTTATACAATATATTTAACTTTTAGGTGAGCCTAAACAGATCAGAAAGGTTTACTCGAACCAACTCATCTGAAACAGTTTTTAAAATGTGAGGAACATTTCCAGACTAAGAAGGTTGGCGGCAAAACAGGAACTTAAGACTCTCAAGTTTAAACTCTGCAGCAAGAGTCTCAACCGCAAGAGAAAGAGAGCTCAGATCACTCCAGTTTTGCATTGGTTACCTGTTCACTTTAGAATTTATTTTGAAATCCAGACTTTAACCTTTTGTCAGGGATCTGGCTGTAGGGTCTGTGTTTGTGTTTTTTCCCTCTGCAGGTAAGCGGGGCTGAACCAAGCAGGGCTGCACACCTGCATTCTAATTGGCTCATCAGCTGGAGCACAAGAAGAGCTGGCAACTGATCAGTCGCCGCCCAAGTGTCATCTATTTTGGTACCTCTAGCCCCATGTCAATCTCCTTGCATCCTTGTTTCTCTGTGCGTCAACTAAGGGTTTATTTCTCGCCTATTCAAGATTTCTGTTCGAGCTTTTTCCTGGAAAATTCCTCATACATGTACTCTTTCTCACAGTGATCCTGATTCCCATTTCTCAATGGACCCCCATCTGGAGTGAATATTCTTTGTTTGTTAATAAACTGTTAAACCTGTTTGTGTCTCCTGTTGATCTTCTTGCATGTGGGTAAGATTCCTGGAAATATGACCCCTTAGGGCTCTGCATGGTCAAGCTTGTTCCTATATATTTTTTTTAAGGTTTTTGTGGCACTAATGGGCTTTTTATTAAGTATTCAGACAGGAAATTGGTAGAGAGAGAACGGGGAAGACACCATGCGCTGCCCCAAGCCTGTTCTAATATTACTGAATTGTTAAAGCCACATACTCTAACTCTAGCCGTCAGGTCCTCAAACCAGAATCTACTATTAGCCAAAAGGAGCAGCTATAAAATTTGAGTCTTTTTCCAGGTGTTGCACCTCGAGTGTGGCTGGCCTTCCTTCGTTTTTACATTGTCTTGACTTATAAACAGCAGCTAAAGACATTCCTATTACAGCATACTTTAACTTAATATCATCCAAAAATATTTTATATTGCTTTTACTGATTGCATTTCTGGATCGAATAATGGGGCTGTGGTCACCGATCCATCCACTGATTGGAAAGCAAGAACTTTATTACAGACATTTAGGCTTATAGTCAAAAGAATTTTACACACTAAAGTAATAAAATAGACAGTAATATCATATATTGTTTTTAAACAGATGTTTTAAATATATCAAAAGATGTATTTTTTAGATTTGGCAGATTCCTTAAAGGCTACATATACAGGCAGAGCTTATTGAAGGCTGCTGTTGGTGGACTGTCTGCTTTTTTAAACAACCGCCGTTACCTTCTGATGTCTGTTGTACATCCTTGTCTCAGCAGCATGTACAGATTGTAGCATAATGTTGTAATAGCCATAGACTCATTCTGAGTCTTATTATGTGATTTATAATCCTGTGAGTATAATTAAAATTCAAGGCACGTCCACAAAGTGCAGCAGACAGTGCCTGTGTGGTTTAATTATATTTGCAATAAAAGGACATACACAACAATAAATATTTGAATAAAACACATTAAAAACTAGTGGTATCGGCAGATTTTTAAATTTAAATATTGAATCAGACCCCGAAACCCTTGATCGAAGCACCCCTATGCCTAGAACAAATCTCTAAAACAAAACGGAAAATTATAAAAGTTTCTGTTTTAAGTGTTTAAAGTTTAGATGCACGCTTGATTACGTTTACGCCCGGGTGTGTTAATGTGCAGACTTTGTGTAGCAAACCAAACCATCTTCCCTTCATTCTGTTTAGATCACATTTCATTATGGAGATCATGTTAACATCTAAAGAAATGAAATTACAGTAGATAAATACAAGTCATTTAAGTTGGAGTTTTCATTATTACATCTTAAATTAAGGGTGTAATGGAAACAGATTCTTTTCCCTTTGGCGTTGCACTCATGAATGAACTGAGGCCTATTTTGGCTTTCTAGTTGAGTCTCATCATAACATTCTCAATACCTAGGCTTTATTTGTAGTACATAAATACTAAGGGCTTCGTTTTCTTTATTTTCCTCATGATGGAGGTGACATTTTATAAATAGAATTCAATAAAATGTGTATATTACATTTTTTTATTAAGTACAACTCTTAATGTTGTATTCTGTGCTATGCAATGCATCTAAGGGTTTATTGTAAAAACAAATTCAAATAAAAACAACATTTTCTTGGAGGACAGTTAATTGTTTAGATTCCAAAAAATTATTAAAAAAAACCATTAAGTATTAATAATACGCTCAGTATGTTGCAAAATAAATCAATGGTTTCGAACAGATTAATTGATCCAATTTTCCACTGACTAAATCTCTAAACCCAGAAGTCATGACCGAGCAACTTTCACTAATTCCTGCCTTCAAATCCACAAGATAATAAACTTGTAACATGTAAAAGATAACCAGAACAGAGCAAGCATCAAGAAAGCAAACACTTGTTTTTATGTTAAATACTTTATTAGCATTGCTTATATCATTATTCCTCCACTAATGTTTCATTTAATATCCTGAACATGTCCTTTCCGTTAAATAAATTCCCTGCACTAGAGCTAAGGTGTTGTTTTTTAGAAAAAGTCACTATTTTTAGTACAATAAGATGCAGATAATGTATTAATATGTGATAATGTATGTGTTTATCTTTACCAAGGCCAGAGTCAGACAAAATTCGCCAAAAGACTGCAGCTGTATAATCCAATTGTTTTTGAGACTTTAATTAGGCTTTAGTATATTTATATAGGGCTTTATTGTTCAATTACATCGAAGATCTTCTCACCAAGCTGTTGTTTTACAGTCCCACCCTGCTATGGTTCCAACCAAGAAACAAAAAAAAACATCCCCCTTTATTTCAAAATAGAAAAATTAGTTTTTTTTTCTGCTGTATGGTGTTGTTATCTCTTGTTTTTCAGCTGTTAAAGACGCACTGATAGAAAGACAGACAGACTGTTTGAATGTCATGCAGTAGACAGCACTGTGAGGAACATTTCTGGGTCTTAAGATTCAGAGCCTTGAGCACACTTCCTTTCTTACAGCTCACATAGTACAAAACTCTGAGAAACAAGGGTGTCTGAGTGATCTGTCAAAAGCAAATGTCAATCTTTTTTGTCATCCACACTGAGGGTTCTCGCTTGCAAAACTCCCCGAGGGCAGATGAATCTCAACCCACCACTTTCTTTTCCTTATCCCGCAGCTATACCGTCACCAAAGCCAGGGAGGAAGTGTCACATCAAGCCGCTATGCCTCTGACAAGGGGGGAGAAAAAAAATACACTGTTTACACAAATGAGCTGACACGCAGACGAACACACACATACAGATCGTGCCCTTGCAGATTCCCATAAATATCCTACAAGATGCAACTTTCCCCCACCAGCTACAAAACGCTCTCTCTCCTCATTCTTCAGTCCTCCTGTCAAGACAGGTGCCCACGCAGCTGCCCATCAGCATCCTTCAGCGTAGCATCTCATCTGTCCAATGACAGCACGCTGTCCTTCGCTCTCGGTGCTCAGTTTGTACAGCCGAATCATTTCAGGGAGTCAATTATAGCCCAGTAATCTAGTGTAACAAAAACTAAAGCATTTGTGCTTCAGCGCTGCCAGGATCTGTGCTCTATATAGCCTAGATTTTTCAGGAAACTTTTTTTTTCAGGATGTCACAATTACAGCCACTGCTATATAAGTTTTCAAGCAACCTTCTATCAGACCACAGAGGAAAGTATGTGTGTGGCTTGAAGAGGGAACTGCCTGTATATATGATGAAAAAAAAACAACCCATAAATATTTAAATGTTTGCAATCACCAGCTGGCCTGTCTAGATAGTCTTCAAACCTGGTGTGCTGCAGTGTCAAAACCTAAATGCACAGAGGATGTGCTCCTGTAAATATTTTGATTCAGCTCCAGTATGGAGTTTACACACACACACACAGACGCAAACATGCACACACATGTGAAGCCTTGGCTTGCAACTTCTAAATGCTCATCTGATTTAAACTCAGAAAATTATTTTTAGACATGGGGAGCAAGAATATAAGCCAGATAAAAAAAGGAGGGGGTGGATTTGAGGATGAAATAAATAAATAAGAAAATTCCCAGCAGTAGACATAATGATAGGAAGCACTGTGTTGATCTTTTTTTTTTAAATCACCCCGGCTATTCAGGTCTCTGCTGGGGCCCTTGAGTTTGCTTACACCAGCAGAAGCTTTCAGCAGCATGTGCAGCTGCATTCATGCTTTACAGGTACGCTGCAGGCTCCTCGCACAGCTGCCTCTGGCACAGCAGATCAGGCTCCAGGTGTGCCTTCCTCTCCACACTTCTTCAACATCACCTTCACTACTCCGTGTATCGCTGCTGGCAGTACAAACAGATTATGGCTGATAACCAACCCTCGACATGGCAGACTGCATTTAAATACCTCACCTTTGCCTCCTATGATCCTAACAGCTAAAACATAACCAGAAAACCTCCTACTTAGACATTTACTTAACCCATCTACAGAAAACATTTAAGTTTTGTCTTCTGTGTCGGCAGGCTATAAGACACCTATAGCTGGTTATTCAAACAGTGCAATCTTTATTCTTTGAAATGGGATCAAAGACTAACTGGGATTATTCCTCCAAGCTCCTGGCTTTATCTTCTGAGCGGTGCAGAGTGACAAGGAGGAGCTGTACTTTATCCCATGCTCTGTCACTGTTTTTCCCCATCCAGCATTGTGCTGCTTGATTGTACTCTTATGAGCCCCAGAACCGCACCTGCGCCCATGTGTTAAGTACTGACAAATAAAAGCCCGGCGTCCATTTACACAACAAAGAGATGTAACCCGTGAGGCAACCATTCTTTACCTCCCTCCCTCCGCCTGACAAGACCTCAAATATATCACTTAGTTAAGAAGAAGGCAGCTCACGTTCCTGCCTCTGCCGGGGACCGCGGCTCTCCCTCATGCTCCGACAAACTTCTTTTCAAACACAAATCCAGAAACAAAACACAAGCCACCCTCTTTATGCTGGGTGCCCTGTTCCATATTTAATTTCAGAGTAACAGCAGTGGAAGTGACGATTATCGGAGCCTTAAAAAGCAAATCCAATCTCAGGCTCCCTCATCCCAAAAAAAGAAAGGAAAAGAAAGCCTGTCATTGTTTAAGGAGAAAAAACTGGATTTTGGCGAAGCGCTTGCTTTTTTATTAAAAATAGAAAGAAACTCAGTCTTGTGCCAGTTCCTCAAAATTTAAGGCAACGTTTAATAAAGATTTTCAGCAAACCACTGGGGTTTTAACAACGAACATCTGACTTCCTGATTTATGCATATTAATGAACTCCAACACCCCCTGTCTAAGCGAATACAAGCTGAGCTCCACACTTCTCTGCATCCTAATGGTTTCTGCTCCACCGGGATCATTACCAATAGAAATTTCAGATATTCTGTGCTATTAATCTCTGTCTGTCCTCCTGTTCAGCCACGTAATGACTAATTAAACATCAAAAGAGCAGAGCTGGGGATCCGCTCTGACAGCCTCTCCTTCTCCCGGGAGAGGCTGTGAGGAGGCTAGCCTGTGACAGGGCAATACTGAAAATCAATCACCCCAAGGTCCACACACACACACACACCCACACACACACATTGATGTAAGCTTGCACAAAAAAGCAAAAATAAATACAGAAAAAGGTGTATCCTGCAGAGACCTTTACATGTTAAGATAAAACAAGAAGAATGTAAACAGCAAACATCACAACTCCCTAAAAAACCAACAAGGACCTGACGTGTCACGGCTAAACAAAGCGAACAAACACAACAAAATACCCTGAAGTGTAGAGCGGATGTCAAGTCGGCTCTTTGTGTACACGTGTGGAAAGGGAGAGCAGTAAAAGAAGTGTGTGTGTTTGTTTAGGTAGGCTCACTGTGAAATCTATTTATATGAGAGGTAGATGGTCTTCCACTCACAGATGAAGGCAGGCCAGGAGGGACCTTGCGGACCTTTTTTGTTTGTAGTGGATCTGTGAAAAGATGAAAGCAAACGGATTCATTCAAAAGCCAAAAAAAAAAAAAAAAAAAAAAAAAAAAAAAGGCGGCAACTGCGAGTAAAGCAAAGCTCAAAAAGAAATCTTGTTTTGAGGAGTAAACTACTGTTTGGGAGTGCTTTATGACTGTAACACATTTTTTACAACAGATACAACAGGGACATGGCTACATATGTGATATAAATCGCTTCTGGTCTAGGGATGATTGATGGTGGTCTGTAATGTTACTGTCCTGCTGGGGCCAGTGAATATACAACAATGTAATGACCATCAGTTATTTCATTATATACAGTTAAACACAGATATTTACATACACATAACCTCATTTTTTACCACCGTCTAACATTTAATCAGACTAAATGAAATAGTTAAGATGGCCAAATTTATTTCTCAATCCCAGAATAATGATGGAGATCATTTTTATTTCTTCTAAATCAGATGTTTACATACACTAAGATACATACTATGTCTGTAAACAAGCTGGAAAAGCCCACATGATGCCATTACCATTGCTTTGAAAGCTGCTTCTTTGAGGCAACACCTCAAACAAACTGCCTTCTTGTGCAGCATCATGGAAAACTCTAAAGAAATCAACCATGATATCCAAAGTCTGGGTTATCTTTGGATACATCTTCCAGTTGCCTGAAAGTGTCACATTCATCTGTTCAAACATGTTAACTCCAGTAAAAACAGCAGGGGAAAGTACTGTGTACCTTCTGTGTGACGTGTGGGTATCAACTCCAGAAATAAAGCAAAAGACCAGGTGAGGATGCTGGCTGAAGCTGGTAAGAGAGTGTATTTATCCTCCTTGAAACAAATTAAGTACCAGCATGGGCTGAGATGTCACTCAGCAAGGAAGAAGCCATTGCTCCAAAAGCTACACCGAAATCTCAGTCACAAAGACCTACATTTTTGGAGGTGTTGTTCTGTTTAAAGGAAAATGAGGGGAGCTTGCAAGCCTCTGAGCAAACACCCCCACTGCGATTGGGTTGGCTGGAGGGACTAGTGAACTTCACAAAATAGGGAAGCAATAACCCAAGACATCAATTAGGTTGGACAGAAATAGGTGTTCTTAATGGCCATGACCGTAATCATACGGCCAAATTATTCATAAAGTAGCTAAAGGACGACAAAGGACAACTTCATGCAGCTAACGAGGTCATTCTAAATATTACGTAAACTTAAAAAAAACGACGTTTTTAAAAATTCTCTCATTATTCTGGCATTTAACAAATAAAAATTATTTTGGCGATACTAAGTGACATCAAACAGGAGTGTGTTTAGTTTGATTCAATGTCAGACAGTGAGGAAAAAAGGTTACATGTGTTTTTACACAGTGTATGCAAATATCTGGTTTCCACTGTGTTTTGTCCAAGGTCTGTGTAGTTTTATTAAGTGGTCTAAATAAATTGCTCACTTACTATTTTTTTTCCACTTTATATTTTCAGTCCTTAATTTGGTCATTTTCCTAAGAATGTTTTCAGTATGTTTGCTAAGCCTAGGCACTGATTTATCAATCACTGAAGCTGTAAAAGACACGACATGGCAGCGCATTTTACAGCTTTACACAGCTGCCTCCTTGGAAAGCCGGGCGTAGAGATTTACTGTAGCACAGCGTGTTGATAAACACTTATCTGAAGGCCAGTAGTGGAGTAAATAGGAAACATTTTAAAAGCTTGAGACTTCCAAGTTTGTATATATTAAACCTAAGCTGCTTTAGAAACACCATTTTGACTTTAAATATTATTCTAACATCTAAATTTTTTCCGCGTATGAGACATTTCAGAGCTTTCTTTGAAGTCATTATCACAGCACTGACCTATCGGTGGAGCATCTTGTAGAGAACGTCTTCTGGGATTGCCTGCGTTGAAGGAGTAAAATGGAGCAGTGGATTTCCCTGATGTAGGCACAGAATTGGGACTTGTCAACCTGACATCTGGCCTAAGAGATGCCTGGAAGATAAAGAAAACATAATGACAATAACCTAAACAACAGCCTGAATCAACCACAATTAACTGTGGGCGACTTTTAAAGTTAAGAAGACCAAAACAATTTCAACCATAACGGTGCAGCAGCTCTTAAAGCCTCTCCATATCATGTTGTCACAAATATATTTGGCCCCTACGGCCTAAAAAATTGGGTTAAGCAGCCATTTAAGGGCTTGGTCATATAGACCTCGCCAAAGAAAAGTTTTTTTTATATGACTAAACTGTTGAACAAAAAAAAAAACAACCTTTTTTTAGTAAAAAGTACCTTAGAAAAGTATTCATGTTTAGCTTTTCACATTTTGTCACAGTACAACAAGCGTCACTGTATTTTATTGGGATAATATGTGATAGACTAACACAAAGGAACACATAATTGTGAAGTGAAAGGAAAGAATAGCAACAAATAGCTTTGAATAGCAACAAAACCGTGGACACGGCCGTCCACCTAAACGGACAGTCTGGGCAAGGACAGCAATGACGGCAAAGACAACAAGAGTGTGGAGGAAAGGTAATACATCCAAATCACTCTGAACACTCTACTGCAAAAACATGCTAGTGGCAGCATCATGCTCTGGGGATGCTGTTCTTTAGCAGAGTCAGGGAGGACGCTCAGAGTTTATAGCAATATGCAGATAAATACCGGCAGTCCTGGAGGAAAACCTGTCAGATGCTGCAAAAGACTTGAGGCGGAGAGTCACCTTCCAGCAGGACAATGACCCCAAACCTACAGTCAACTGTGGGATGATTTAGGGCGAATTCACACTTATGGTCGGCCTTGGGATCGGACCAAGGATCGGTAAAAGTGAAAAAATTTAAACCTTCAGTTGGCCCAGTTTGCTTTGACACAGAGATTTTTTTAAACTGGGTGAAAAACAAAGTCATCCGGTTGCAGCATATTGTTTCGGGGGCAGTATTGTGCTGATCAAGAAGAAGAAAAGCACAAAGAAGAAAAAACCCTCATCTGGGTTTCTGTTGCTACTTTGTGTTCAAATGTACTTGTGCGCCTGCACCATGTAGCCATTATCAAACTCTTTTGTCTTCAAATTCGCAGTCTTACTATGTTTGTCCTTAAGAATGTGTTTATGACCTTAACTGGAAAAAAATGGTTTCAACAAAAACTCTGTATAATTATTAGCAAAGACTAGTCCACCTCACAGTGAGAAAGGCAAAGAAAGAATAGAAGAAACCAGGTATCACATTTTCACAGCCTGGAGGAGTGTAAATGTGCAAAAGGTGAGTTTTGTGTGAGATGTTTTATAGGAAAATCAAAGTGACAGGAGGCCAAACAGGAACTGTTATAGTGAAGTGATATATGACAGATTAGGACAACAGCCTCATCTTCCAGCTCTGCCAAAACCTCAGCAGATCTATGAGCTACAGTTAGAGGAGCTCCTTTTTATACCGTAGTAAAGACGACACAAACAAAACAAGCGAGTTGAAGAATGCCTAAGTAAATTGATGTTTACTGCTCGTCATCTGGACCAAACAAACGGAGGAAATATAAACAAATGATGTATTACTTCAACTGTAGCAAGCAAATGTTCAAATACAATTCATGTTGATGTGAGCAGTTAGGTAAATATAAGCTATCTTAACTCCTAAAAGATAATAAATAAAGAAATAGATGCAAAGTTACACATTTTAATCTTTAAAAATACAAACTACCCACATCCCATTTTAAACCATCCTATAACCATCATTCTGTTCATCCTTTGAGTTGATTTATTCCCCTTTTAGACAGGCTTGCTGTTCTGAGGTCTGGTTTGCCATCTTTAGTGCATATTATCAATTAATTTCACTTATATAACAATAAGACGACTGTGAAGGTCATTCATAACCTCCAGCTTGCATCTCTTGAGCTTGTTTGTTGTGGATTCAAAGCTGTACTGATGACTAGTATCTTGTGAAAACAATCCTGGCTTCCTTTTCACATTTTTGGACACAAATAATGTATAGCTGCACAATATATCCAAATGCAGTAGTCACAACAATTTCAGTGCTTGCAATATCACAATTAATACCACTGTGCAGATCACATAGCTGAAAGGATATAATATTTCATGTGTCATGCATTAATGCTCTGCATTTTTGGCCATTTGAGTGGCCTCTAACTTCCCTTAATGCCAACACCAGGAGTTTTTCTCATTTGGCTGGGATGTAAGACCTCATGGTGGGAACATTGTGAAATGGTAAAGGAAGAAAAGTGTCTACAAAATGAGGCTTAACCACAATTAACGAGTTTATACTATTGCTCCCTACAGTAAAAATATTTGTTTGCATATTAATCATAAATGTTATTTCTCTTGTGGATCAAGAAAGGTACACTGTGATGTTTCTAAGATGAGAACTATCTTAGGAATTATAAAGTGGGGATAAAACCGTCCTCAATAAATGAATTTGCAGTTACATTTCTTTGATTTTACTTTCATTATTATTTCATTCATTGAGTTTTTAGTCAGAGGTACAGGAACTACATCTGATTCATCACCGAGTTCATTTACAAGAGACTTTATTGTTCTGAGATTTACCTTTTTTATGAATGTATTTATTTATTTTTGCTTGATAGAGACAACCCACAACAGCTAAAAGTGAACATCAAAGTGTTTTCATTGTAGCATATATAAACCTACCTGGCAACCAGATGCTCCAGGGTCCCTCCCATAGCCAAGAAACGAAGCCCTATCTGATTTACCTGCAACAACAAAGAAAGGGTGGAAATAAAATCTGCATGGGGTTTTAGTCAGACTAACAAAGTACAGTAATACCATTGTTGTTAAACTAGGTTTCTGGTACTTGTGGCAGTGTGGGCAGATACCAAGTCCATGGTTCTCTATAAAACCTATCAGCAGAGGGAAGCATGAAGGTCTCTAAATGTTCTGGTGCTGACCTTTGCCTTGACAGTACAGTGGACCAACACCAGTTGGGCTTTGCTTTACAACTGTCTCAAGACTGCAGCTATCTCTGTTGCTTGTGGACATTTTTCTACAGCATTAGTCCCTTATTGTGCTTGAACACAGCCCTTCGCGGACAGTCAGCTTCTTTAGCTATGACTTTTTACTGGACAACCATCGGGTCCCTGTGATTGTGCAGGCTATAACATGGGGTTACCGTAACATTTCTGTGTTAAAAATCCCTTTTATTAGTCTTAGATGATATTCTAATTTTCTGAGAAGCATATTTATTAGCTGTAAAAATTAACACAAATAACAGAAATATTTCATTCTGATCAATCTAAATAGTATGAGTTTCACTGTTTAAGTAACCTAAATACATAAACTTTCTAATGATATTTTAACTTCCTGAGATGTACTGATCTTCAATTCAAGAACTTGGTTACACTGTTGTAATGCAATATCGCTGCCATATATTAGAACCTCCGCTGATAAAAAACATAAAAACAGGGGTGTGTGTTATTTTCTAAAGCATTTTAAAACATTTTACTGAAAGGAAAAAATAAAGACAGAACGAAAGAAAAAGGAAGATGATCTGCCAATTTGGATTTAATGATAAATTTGCTGATTTTTACTTAGGTAAAAAATCTCACGGTCTGAGCAGGAAGTTTTCTGCCTAATGTATTATTCCTTTTAAAGTGAACTCAGTGTTTCTCCTTTACATCACATAAAAGTTGTCACATATAGCATTAAATATGCTAAAAACTAATTTAATACGAGAAAAAAAAAATCTCCATCCCTCAGCAGAACTGCAACGGCTCACGAGGATGTCAGCGCAGCAAAGGGTGTTTTCAGTGAATTGATTAAGAGAGGAACAACTGTCAGAGTCCTTCGATCAGTGTCACATCCAGCGTGCATGGCTTTAAGGAAAGCTTGCAAGCAGCCGTCAGGGGAGGAATAAAAATCTGAGTGCAGAGTATACATGTATCATACGCATCACAAGATCCAAACTCAGCAGTTTTACCCCCCTAGAAAAACGAACAAATAAACAAATGAGAGGTCCTCAGGGAGAATGATGAACAACTTTAACACTATCATGCATTATTTTATGTCAGCCTTCCAAATTTTACAGACACAAGCATGTGAACTAAATTCTGTTTACTCTGGGGACAAGATAAATATTTTTGTGTGTTAAAACACACAAAGATATATGTGTGTTTTAACAGACAACCTGGATCTTTTGTTCTACAATGACTGATCTGAACCCAGTTTCCACGAGTGCAGGTGAACAGGGCTACATCTAAGAGAATTCACTTGTTCTTATCTGAGCACTCCTGAAGGAGACAGTTGTTCTGCATCTGTGCAAAGCGTCTCCGGGGACGCAGGGAGCTGAGGCAATCAGGGAAGATGGTTTAACTGGCAAAGCTGCTTCTCCTGTAACAATAATGTGATACTGTTCTGAGCCATTGCTCTTGCGAAAGGAAATAGGATTAAGTTGTCGGTTACCACCAACGTTCACTATAATGGCAGGATGATGAAACATCTCCTCTGACGAGAATTTCAATTTCTTTACTTTCTGTCTAATATGTAAAAGTGGTTCAGTTAGAATCATTCTTTAGATGTCTCCAGAGGAAGAAAAAAGGTCTACTCAAGTGCAAGAGTTAAATATTCATTGCCAGCATGTGTTTTGTCACAAACACTGGTTTTCATATGAATAATTGATGGCCACTGTTGTAATTCAGGCCCAGCAAGGAGACAGATGTGTTTGTGAAAACACAGACATGGGCTACAAGTTAATGCAAAGAAGCAGCAGCACAGTTCTCCAAAGAAACTAAGAAAACCCAATACATTTCCTAAAGGACTAGAGTCCCTGTATAAAATTGGGGAATTGGCTTGACACAATTTAAGTCTACATTAAAAAGAGGATCACATTTTTAGAAGTAGGGTTGTAAAAAACATATGAGCAGTTAGTATCTTACTGGCATTAGCCAGCAGTAAGACCAATCTCTGTTTAAAGAATCAGACTCGAATATGATAGAGAGTATGTGGAGGGAGCTCATGATTAGGGTGATGAAAAGAGACCTTCCTACCTCAAAGACCTGGAGCTCATCACCAAGGATAAATCATTCAAATACCAGAGGACACATGCAAAAAGCTGTTCGGCAAATACATGGAGGGTTTAACTGTTGTAACGCAGATAAAGATTTTTCCACTGATTATTGAGAAGGGTATACATATTTTTTAACATGGCATCTTTTTTTTTTATAAAAATGTCAATAAAAACAGATACATTTTTTAAATGTGATTCTCCTTTTACATTGTTTTAAACAATACAACATGTAACAGATACCTGCAGGAACAGTCAGTCGGTCATTTTCTACCGCTTATTCCATAGTGGGTCGCGGGGGAGCTGGTGCCTATCTCCAGCAGTCTACGGGCGGTAAGCGGGGTACACCCTCGACAGGTCGCCAGTCCATCGCAGGGCAACACACAAACAACCATGCACACACTCATTCGTACACCTAAGGGAAATTTAGAGTGACCAATTAACCTAACAGTCATGTCTTTGGACTGTGGGAGGAAGCCGGAGTACCCAGTGAGAACCCACGCATGCACGGGGAGAACATGCAAACTCCATGCAGAAAGACTTAAGTTACTAATGTTCAACTGTGTGATCTTAATTTATTAGATAATAAAGGATCAAAAATCTTTTGCTTAAGAAACTTCAACTCTGTTACTAATGGAAAACTTTTCAAATGCCTTCTTGAATGAAATTAATCACCCAAAACCATTTATTTTAACAGCTGCTTTGAAATTAGTACAGATCTTAGCAATAAATACCAAGGTGGGGTGTAAATGGCATGGCAAACTGACTGGAGTCAGATAATTCAAATTTTCTCATGGATCAACCAGGAAAAGAGATGGATTCAGCACCAAAGAAAAGGAAAGTACTGTTACAAAAACAATTTATGGTTCCTCTTTACCTTTTACGTTTTTATGTTTAAATCTATCTGTGGCAACCGCCTGCTTACAAAGATTTACAAAAATTTGCACACAGATTTCAAGAAAATTGATATTTATTTATTTTTTTTATTTATTTGGAGTATAAAGACAACATGAAGTGGAATATACTGCTGGTTTGGTCACTTCCAGAGCTGAGAGCCTAAATTAGCTAAAGAAAACCTCCTCAGACACAATCTCCTGTCTGATGCTCAGCTGAGAAATATTTGGAAAAAAAAAAATGCTAAAACAAAATGTTTGTTAAATGTTAAACACTTCTTGATGTAGATGTTTAACACATCTGTGTTTATACTGTAAGAACAGAAGAAACAAGCAGAATGTATCTTTTTACATGTGTTACAGGCTTGCTCTGTTTTCCCCCCTCTGAATAGGCCTGTGTGATCACAGCCTCACAACAAGAGCGACACTAATATTGTTATTATTACGTCTCGAGCAAGCCTATTTGTTCAGTGCAGCTTCATGAGGAACCGAGCATGTGTTTTTCTTTTTCTGCCACAGAACTATTAATTAGACTGCGAGCAGCCAGACTGACGGGAAGCAAAATTCACTGCCGTCCTTAAAACATCAGGAATGGGTAGATAATACAAAAACTACCATGATTAAAACGGTTTAATTACTGCAGTCCTAATCAATCAAATAAATTGTACGAAGCCTACCATCACTTAGTATGTCTCTGTTCAGATGAAAATTGAATCTCATGAGGAGGAAAGATTTCATGAGTTCAGATGAAAATGTTCTGCGAACCTGATAATTAGCATATCACTCAAAGGTGTGAATGTGTTAGTATGCTTGCGAGGCATCTCACTGAAGAACAGAGTATATATTTATCACAATGTCATACACTTGTAAATAACACTTTAATATAATCTGAATATAATATGTAGCAAATATAGAACTGGTTGGGAAACAATTTTGTTGACAGCAAAATAAAAACTGGAAAACAATTAAATACCTTCCCATATGACACACAACAAAGTTTGTTTAAATTATATCTTAAGCTGTTTTAATTAGATTTAAAATTTGCTTAAAGCTCTTATTTTGAAGGTTTGCAGAAAGTCCCACTTAATCTGTTGTCTGAAATCAGATTTTTTTCTGTAATTGGTAATATTTTTCTGATCTTTATCACAAAGAGTCCTCTGTCTTTAAAAACTGAAAATGGCATTAAATATTGATATTACTAAGTAAAATACTAAGTATCGGTATCAAGCTTAAAATTTTAGCATCGTGACAACCCTACAAACAAATTGTGGTCTTCAAAAGTCTTTGGTCTGATTTGCTTTCTATTTGACAGAAATTTAGATCCACAAAGACAAGGCCAGAAATCTGTTTAAAATAAAGCAAATGTGTAGAGACATAGCTCCTCAGATTAGAAAATCCTGCGTCCAGATAAACCCCATCGACCATCAGGGGTGAATTACCAAGAGTGCTTGAAGAGAGACCCTTCCAGATCAAAGCCAAGCTGGTCAGTGATTCATAGATTGCATCCTTATTGATCACAGAGCAGCAGAACAGCATAGCATGGCGTTCTGTTCAGCCCTTTATTCTGATAATGTGAGTGGCGGTGACCTCACCATCCCTGGGGATCGATTCAAAACCGTCGCCACAAAACTTAGCCAATTAGTGAGCGTGCTTCACTGCCTTTCAGATGCATTCCAAGGGCCTATTTTTTGATCCAAAAGAAACGAGCATATTTTCCTTGCTCCAAGGAAAGCCAACACCATGAAAACAAACACATGATACTGAATGGGGAAATGCTGTTAATGTAGAAACCAAATGTACCTCACCACGCACCAACTCACTTGTTCCTTTTTTTCTGATTAAATATGTGTTTGGTGTTGATGTCTGGGCTTATGTTCTAGTCGGATGAGATTCATGGCACATCACTGCAAAACATTATTCCTGTAATTGGACCATTACAGCGTGCACAAAAAAATCAAGAGAAAACTTTTTAGCACTTACTCACGAGAAACTACAGTATATGTTGTTCTACAGCTTGATGTTATTGTGTTTACCATTCTGAGAAGAATGCCAGGGAGATCTCCACCATATAAAGTTCAGGATTTGGCCTGTCTGGCTGCGTTGGAAGTAAAATTAGACAAGCTCCATGGTTACTAATACATTCCTCTGGCAACCAGAGACGGCACAGGAACACATCAGATGTACACTCACTCGTTCGCCTTTTCATCACACCTTTTAACATGCCTCCCTTTGTTTCCCTTTTAAGAGTTTGTGTACGTCCATTCGGTCAAAGCCGTTTGATGCCTCCCATCGGGTTTTTTCCCCCCACTGTAAATAAAAGCTGGCTGAGTTAGAGGTTAGGTCAGTGCGGATGAGGAAATAAGGGGGCGGGGGGCCAGCATACCATATCAGCTTCCTCCCTGCCTGTCGGAAGAATGTTTGCAGCACAGTATTAGGAACAACAGTGGGATAAGAGGAGCACGGCAGAGCAACAAAACACCAATGAAACATGTCTCCCCTGCCCTGAGCTCGACATCTATTTCTGCATACAGCCCTCTCAGCATGTGGCATTATTCAAAACAGCAAGGGCAAATGTTAATGAGTTCTTATTTGCATATTTTTTTTTTTCTTTGTTGAAATGTCACTGATTATTACGTACTAGGATGATGAATGCATCTGCTCATGCAGCCTGATGTGTAATTAGCCATTAGGTGGAATGAATAGATCAATTAAAGGCAAGGGACTGGGATTAAGAGAAATCAAACTGGGAAGAACACAGGAATAAGAGGAAAGATAACACATTAGCCTCGTAGGGAAATAAGCGCCATTGGTTTTATAAATCAGGTTACTAATCAAAACAAGATTGCGTAATCAGCAAAATCACATACATTTAACATTTTAGTTAATATGTTTTTCAGTATTGGGAGCTCTGCCCTTCGTACAAGCTAAACAGTTTATTTTCTCCTAAAATCCAATCTCTATACGAGAGAGAGAGAGAGAAGAGAAGTGGATTCCCTGATTGTGTTTATCCCCTCCCAGGATTATCAGGTGCCACGGCTCGGCCTATTTGAATTTTTTTTAACTCTGTAAAAAGGCGGAAAAAAAGAATGGGGGAGGTGGATAGGGGAAAATGTTTTCGCTTGGCCTTTGCCTTTTTCCGATCTCAACTACTCTCCCGCCGGTGCTTGTTATTCACAAATGAGGAAAAAAATGCATTACTGCGGACCAGATGGGAACATTCCACATGACCAAACCAATCAATCACTTCGGTGGGACGCAGGTGTGACACAGCCGTGCAGCAACACACCATTTCACAGTCTATCAGGCACAAACACATGGTCACCAATCAATGGCACCCCGAGGACCCGCGAGGAGGGGTGCCCCTCTGCAGCCACACTGGTTCAAAGCTGATGACTTCATAATCACACATCCATTCTCTCAGAGGAGAGAGGCGATGAGCTCCCTAATAACGCCTCCCTACATGCGAGCACCGACGCTGTAATGGATGCTGTTGCAATACCCTCTCCTGCAGCTCACGTTCACGTCAGCTCAGTGCCATCCACCTTGTCCACCTTGTGAGATTGCTTAAAAAACAAAACAGAGCATGTTTAACAAGCTGCAGAAACGTCTCCCTGTTGGCTGTTAGAATACAGCATGCAACATCAAAGAATGAGTCAATGTTTGGTATTAGATGCCAAACAACTGTTGAACAGCAAAACAACAGAGAGCCAAAAGGAGGTGAAGGACGAGGAAGGATGCACACATGGGTTAGGAATGCTGATCCAACTCACAGCACTGTGGACATATTTTCTTACATGAAATCCCCCACAAACCCTGAGCGGTCTGGAGTTTAAGAGCACAAGCCTGCACTAAATAAAACACAGAACCAGCCAGATGGGGGGAATCTTTTGATTATCTCTCTATGTGGGGATTGCATGGCGGGAGAGCAAAAACTAGAGCAACCATTGAAGACAGTTTTGTTAGTTTTAACTTGATAAAAAAGAAAATCTACCTTACCACCCCCATATCCTTGGCGTTAAAGCACAAGTCTCACAGAAACATGCTTCTCTCTACACTTCCCACACTTTACACTCTCAGGGCTGTGCCAGCGTAGGAGAAAATGTCAGGCATTGTCAAGTGGGAGTAAAGGCGAAACAAATGTTTGCATTTCATTATCCAATCACAATCCACTACAGTCCAAAAAGAGGCGAGGGTAACATTATCTAGTATTTTGCATGCCAGTACGCCCAGCATGGACGCAGAAGGTCTGGGCAAGCAGTGGTGACTGTGGAAAAGAATGAAGGTGGGAGTCAGAGAGTGGTGGGAAAGAAAGTTCCTAAACACTATGGGGCTGAGGTGGTGATATGCTGACAGTATTTGGTTTTTTAGAGAGAAACTCTACAAACCTCAACCTTTCCCAGGTTTCCATCTTGGAAAGACTGATGTGCTGCAGTCGGAGGTGATTTTCATGCATTCTCCCCTTGTACAGGTAATATAGGACAATACATTTGTCATCCCACTTTGAGCTGGGTTCATATGTTTATATAAAATGGTTTTTTGTGATAAATGCAAGCAGACGTCTGCACAATTAATGAATAAAAGCTGAGAGGCTTTTCTAGTTTTTGTGTTTTTTAGGTGAACAAAATACAATGATAGCACCTACATTATACAACAAAATCATCTTTGAGGAAAGAAAACAAGCAAACTCAGGTTATATATTTGTTTAACAGCTTGTTGCAGCAGGCGTACATACAGGTGCATTGAAATAAATTTGAAAATCATATAGTTCAGTAATTTTTCAAAAACTGAAACACATATATCATTTACAATCACAATACACAGAGTGATATACATATTTCAAGCATTTATTTGTGTTAATTTTGATGATTACTGGTAACAGCTTATAAAGACCAAAATTTAATTTCTCCAAAAAATTAGAATATAACATAAGGCCAATAAAAAATGATTTTTAAAATGTCAGCCGGCTGAAAAGTGTCTCACGTCTTGTACTGTATATGCATTCAGTACTTGGTCGGGGCTCTTTTTCCATGAATTACTGCATCGATGCAGCGTGGAGAAGATCAGCCTGTGGCTCTGCTGAGGTGTTAAGGAAGGTTAGGCTGGTAATGAGGTTCCTGTAGCTCGTCTGCATCGTTAGCTCTGATGCCTTGTCTTCCTCTTGATAATACTTCATAGATTCTCTGTGCGGTTTAGGTCAGGCGAGTTTAGCCGTTGTTTCACAGTCCTCTCACAGCTGTTGTGCAGCATTGTGTAACTGTCCTGATCCTTTGTGTTTGGGTTTTGATTTTCATTTGTGTTTGTGTTTGTGTTTATATAATTTATGAGTTCTTTATTACTGTTACAATGGTCTTGCCATATTCAGTTGTTTATTATTGTCATAAGGGTCTTGCAATATTAGTTTGTTCCTTCGTGTTTGGTTTCTTATTTATTTCTTGTGTTCTGGTCTCTGTGTATTTTAGTTTAATCTTTCCCCCCTGGTTTATAGTTTGCTCTGTTATGTTCAGCTCCCTCTGTGTTAATTATTCACCTTAAAAATGTATGTATTCAAAACCGTCTTTCATTGGTCTCATGCAATCAAATTTTCTGAGGAACCAAATTAAATTCTTTTTACAACCAAAATTAACAGAAATAAACACTTCTAACACTAAATTTATCGCTCGGTTTTAAAGAATCTATATATTATATGCGGCTCAGTTTTTGAACTGAATTACTGAAATTACTGAACAATAATATAAAAATTTACTGGGAGCCACTGAAAAGAGCAGAATCTTAACTTTAAGTATCTGAAGGTGGGGTGGGAATTTATCGCATTTATTGTGAAAAATTCCTGATCATGACAAGAATTTTGAATTATCATGACAATGATAAATTTTTATTAATGATGTTTGAAAACACCAACAACTGGTTGTATCATTGGCATTGTTACTTTTACTAGTTTCTCCACTGTTTGTTCCATGACAGCATCAATAAATATCAATATATTGGAAAATATGATAAAATGCAGTTACTGTGTGCAGTTAAGTGATGCAAAAGACCAAGGCCACTGCTAATCTCAGCAGCCCTTAATTGCCCTACTGACCCCGATTTCTCTGAATGAATAGTTTCTCTGTTAGTACTAAACTTGTATCAAATAAGCTCCAACATTCTCACTGGCTGCGGCTGTAAGCAGCATGAAGCGAGACAGAAAACAGGGAGGGTAAGAGAGCAAAAGAGAAGAGAGACAGACTTTAGAGGTAGGAATGCAGAAACACGGTCCATCTCAGATCTAGATATCAGGTTCAGCATAACATTTTTAAGCACCATTCAGCAGAAAAGTTCTTTGAAGAAAAAATGGTCTCTTTTTCTAACATCTTCAGACACATATATGCAATTACACACAGAAGTTTACTAAAGCTGTCTGACCCTCCCTTACGACTGAAACTTTCCTTTAGAAAAGTTTCAAAATGTGTTGAGAAGAGACTCAAACAAGCTGCATAAAGACATTTTTCCAATTATCATGGTATGCCATTGAGTACAGTGCATGGTGCTCTGATCCTTGCAGCTGCTTCCTGAAAGACTGGTTATGTCATCATAACTTGGCTCTACCCCTGCTCCTCCATCCTCTTAGAAAGCCGGTCCTTGGGGCTTTTCTCAGTATACAGCTGATCCTCTACAGCTGGTCAGCCTCGCCAGCCTCACGCCGGGGGCCACGACCTAAGGAAGGGAGGAAAGGGCTGGGCAGGGCCAAGATGGGCTGAGATGCGGTGCGGGAAGCATGGGCAGCACGGGGAAGGAGAAATGGGATTTTCGCCCTTTCAGCTCATCTTCGGCTCTTCAGGCTTCAGTGACCACAGTACCAGATAAGCACACCCAGCAGCTCTACATAATGACTGGCTACATCAACTAAACAGTACTGCACACATCTCATTTCCTCTGCTTATATCTAATTTTACATTATGTCTGTCTGTACACAGCGCATGCACGTTTGCGCGTGTGTGTGTGTGTTGTGTTAGAGAGTGTATATATATATATATATATTATATATATATATATATATATATATATATATATCTTGCCGTGTACTAATGTACTACCATGGTGTAAATGTGTGTGGGTATGAGCAGCAGCGGTAAGAGGATGCTGCGCTGGCAGCACCTGTGACCCACGCTGCACTGGAAACTGAGTGCACACCTGAACAGCACCTGGCCACAATCACAGACTGGGTCTGGGGATGTTCTCCTGTGGGACTAAGCATTAGCGGATGACACCTGCCCCAGTAAAAACACACGGGGGATGCCAGTATGACGTGGGATTTGACACCTCGCGGAGAGCTTTAGGGATCAATTAAGTGGAAAAGAAAAATGCGAGAGGGGAATCTGCAATGGACTGGCCTGTGCAGAATGCAGAATCAATGGGCTTTTTTTTATTAAACTTAAAAAGAAATGCCACACAAAACAAACAAGGCCCAAAAAAAGAAATTTCATTTTTGCAAACACAATTTGGAGGACAGATAGACCAAAAAATCCTCAGCACTAACATGGTGCAAATCTTTGAGAGCAGACACAGTGGTGTATGATTTATCACAAGATAAAAAGACAGATAATAAACACATTTTTACCCAATGACACTCCTGCTGGAATAAAACAACTGAAAATAATTGAAAACTGTGAGTTTAATCATATTTTCTGCACATTAATAACTCTAAAAATATGCTCCTCTAAAAATAGAGGATATTTACCTTTCGTATCCTAAAGTTCCCAGTGCTTTCCTGTAGCATCAGTTTATTGCTTATTTACATGAACCATCACATCAGCACTGAAACTATTAGATAAATAACAGTCAAAAACAAATCAGCTCATTAAAGCAGCATCATCAGCAAAGGAATCCTGCTGTACTGTACTGTACTGTTCTGAACTGCCTCGGGAAACAAAAAGCACTTTATGTTTATGCATAATTTGCTGTTTAACCGTTTTGTTATTGCCCTAAAATAAGTATATGGAGACAGAAAACACCAACATGCAGCGCTTCTTGTTGTTAATTTCAAAACAAGAGGAATTTTTTGAAACAACTCTGTTATTGCTGTGCTAATAAACTAAAATATGGACTCTTTAAATCTACAAATACAGACAGTGCCTGTAAGGTTCAATGTAAATCAGTTGGGGTGACAAACTTTAACGAGGCAGCTTCTAAATTAAGCAATACCAGTCAGGTAGTCTTCTCAAGGTCACACGTGTACGTCTACAGCCACATTAGCATCATGCATGTGGCTGTCTGCGTGTGTTGATGACAAGGCTCTAAGCTGATTAGCTTTTATGCTAGACTAAAGCTGTATGAAAGCAAGATATGAAGCAGGCCAGAGAAACGTGAGTATTAAACAACAACTCAGCAGTTGTAATATCACGCCCTCAGGCACATGGCTGAAAGAATGAATGCAAAAACCTTCCCAGCTAAGCAGTAGGCGCCCCACTGAAAGCTGGATGTTTGATTCTGGAAAGTAACAAATCATAAAGAAACAGTCACAACAAATCCACATTTAGAGCGTTTTTCAAGCTATGAATAAAATGTTTTTAAGCTTTTGGAATGGATTAGGTTGAAGAATTATATGCAGTTTAAATGTTCTATACAGTCCAGTAACAACTGTAACTAATGATACTTGAAATATTCTTCAGTCCTATATAGCAACTTCAATTTCTTTTATTTAAAATCTATTTGTTTTCTATCCTGAGTGAAAAACAGAGAAACCTGATGGCATCAGCCAAAAGTAGGGGGTTACACTCACAATATAAAGTGAGTTAAATGAGCAAAGTGCAGCTCTGTCAGGTGTAGCTCATTGCCTGAGGTAATTGCCCAGATTGCCTGAAATGAGCCTTCCCCACTGACTTCTCCATTTCAAGCTGACACCACCAGAAGAAACTCTCAGCGGGTAATCAGATGTAACCATTTCTTGTCAGTATTATGAACACTTGGCCATCCCTGTGGCTAAATAATTAGAACAAGTAAATCGAGGCCAAACACCCACTAGGACCTGCAGAAGACCTCAAGTGAAGCTACTTTTGGAGTTTTCTTTCCTCTGCCTTTATAAATATAACACAAGCAATAACTTTACTCAATTAAAGACAGCTTAAATCTTGTGCTATTTTGCACATACCTGAGGGTTTGGATAGTGGTAAATGCTTGTATGGAAGAGGACTGAGGGCCTAAACGAAGATTTTTATTTGAACTAAGATTTGATTTAAGTTGAGAATACTAAGAATTGACTGTGTGGCTGTAATTCACCAGAGCAATAAATGTAACTCATGACCTCTGACAGGACAAATGTCTGTACTGGGCACTAACATTAATAATTAGTAGATATCCACCAATAAACTGGCTGGAGATCAGAATGGGCTAAATATCTCTTGATTTGTTCTTTGTTCAGGAAAATCTGACATTTCTTTCCTATTCATGTAAGGCATCAAAAAGAAAGAAAATATATAATTTCCAGATTTAAACAAAAATCTGACAAAGGATGCAGAAATGGGAATTATCTTGTAAATCCTAAATTTTCTGTTGGATCTGAAAATACTTTATCTATCAAAGAAGCTGCAGCACAACTTTGCCATTTTATGTGATAAAGTCCTCAGAAATAGAAGACAGATCAGACCTTAAAGAAAAACAACAATCGCCATCGGTCAGAAAAAGCCCGATTGGTGCATTCCTTATAATTAGGTGTTCTGAGTATGTGTGACGACTCACTAGAAATTTGCAGGACATGTGTTGCAAATCCACCTGCAGAATAGCTCTAAAGCATCAATAGTGGCTTGTTTATCGTTGTTACAACCAGTTAAGATGCAGCGTTTCACGTGGAGGTGACTAAGAATGTTTGTGATGTTCTGTGTACATGAACATTGCGCCTGCCACCTGCCGGGTAGTCTGCAGTGCATACAGAGCAAACCAGTAAGAGGATTGTAGCACAGGTAGATGGAGGAAAGATACATGTGAAGCCAGGACCGGTTGATCCATAATTGACTCTAACCCCAGCCCTGCTGAGAGACCAGCATCATCACTGGATACTCAGCCCTCAATAAAAAACCTTTTACCCCTCAATCTCCCCTTATAAAGCTTTTCTGGGGAATAATGCAAACTAAGCATAACATGTATGATTTTATACTGAAATGAAACATGAATCTAATACGTAAAACAGAAATTCCCTGTTTGTCCGAACTGACTGTATGCAATGCTGTACACAGCTGATAATGTAAGGACTAGATACGCAATTACATTCCCATGCATATTTAGATTTATAGCTTAGAAAAGATATATTTAGATGCGAAAATAAGAATTTTATTATGTTTAGTTATTTTTTTTGTTGATCTTATCTGTGTTTAAACTCCAGAGATCCTTATAAACTAACTGCCCATGCCTGCCTGTAACTTCCATAATGTGAGCAAGAAGAAAGGCAATGCTAAAACGTGTTTGAATTACATGTGAAATTAAGTCAGACTGTTTTTGTATTTTTTCTAGAGGAATTTTCTATTTTGGGCCCCTTTTTTATAAAAAACAAAGACCACTTCTGATTTACCGGGTTGATAAACACCACATCTTTTAGGTTTGTATCGGGGACTTCCCATCAGGAAGGATACACTGAATAGAGGCAGGAAGTAGGAAGTATCCCTAGGAGGTTTGCATCACCAAGCACACGTTTGCCTGTAAGTGGTCAATTTCCAACGTTTCTGGGGTGTTTTCTGCATAACTGAACCTGGGTGGGTGGTAGAGCAGTTACTTAGCAATCAATCTGGATGTGGTGAGCAGTGAAGGCTTACAAACATCTGAATCAACAGCTCGCTGCAGTGTGTTTGTGTACAGAGTGTGCAACACAAACAGACATGGAGATACCTTCGGATTTGAAACAATTTATTTAAAAGTTCAAAAAGCCGTTTGGGCTGACTTAATGGAAATAATACTTCTTCTGTGGTAACAAAAAACGTTGCTTAAAACACGTCCAACCAGCCGGTGCAACAGCATTTTAGTACTCTATGTCTGTGCTACCATGAGCACTGCTGAGAAATAACATTTCAGGGTAAATTTAATAAAAACACAGAAGAAAATACATGATTAATGCAAGTCTCAGATCCTACTGTGGCAAACTATTTAATAAGACAGCAGAATCCTGAGCCTGAGATACGGAAAGGCAATACAAAGTTTACAATCATGCTGTCGAGACCTGACATATCACAGCAACAGATCGCATCAGTAACCTGCTGCCACCAAGAAGGTTAGAGGCACAGCTGAAGCAGTCATGTGATCACTTACAAGAGATAACATTTCAGTTCAATTCAGCAGTGGCCATTTGTGAACTAATCACTGTGCTTGGAAACTAGTCTTTAGGGCCATCATATAATGAGCTGAGACGTAGTTAGCCATAAAAGTGTCAAGTGGTTACACATCACAATGATGCTGGATGCCCCGTAACATTCAGCGTTTAATTGCCGTAATGCCTGAGCATATTGTCCCTCAGTAATAAAGTGTAAGGAGGGGAGAAGCCAGCTAATGCTTTTTAATCAGGACTAAAAACAAAAACAGTAGTTTTAAAGAAAGACCATCCAACAGCATCAAATAAAAATGATTTGGTAGCATTGGAAGAAAACAATGGTAAACTGATATAAGAAACTCTAATTTATAATCATATTTATGTAATCAAATTAGACTGTGGTGCGTACAATAAAGCAGTAATAACAAGCATTTTGTGAGAATCGCTGAGAAAAAACATTAAAAACCTTAACTGAAAATGACGTGTTAGTTAAAAATCTTTAATCCTGATGCAAAAAAAAAAGATATTTAAAGCAACCGTTGACCCTACACATGGCAGAAGCTGAATGGCAGATTTGATGTCTCGGACAGAGTTTCATATGATGGAAAGCTATACTGATGGTGTGACTCCTACCCTGGGGGAGGGTCATCACAGAAGGAGGGAGAGGAAGATGCAGAAAAGGGAGCGTGGGTTTAAGAGGGTGGGGGGGGGACATCTTGTATCCAAGTGAGCCTTTCAGCATTTCTACCTCCAGATGCATCGTGCGCTTTGCATGTCTGTCAGGCTTTTTTTTTTTGCAGTCTAACACCAAAGGGCATGTAAGGGCCTAATCAAAAGGAGTTGCTTACTTACCAATTATGTTTGAGTTCATAAAAGGTGTTGGGGACAGTTCTTCATGGGACACTAATCGGCTGTCACTCATATGATCGCCGTAATGAGGGCTGTCTGCAAAACCCTGGGAGGAGAGACCAGAATATTATTCACACAGTATTGAGCAACTTCAGTTGGTAGTAAAAGGAGAATACATATGGTCATTTATGTCAATAAACAACCTGGATAATGCTCCACAAAAATACAAATATTAAGATTTGCTGGTTTCAACCCGTCTTAATGACATTTGTCCATTTGACACTCCATTATTTTTAATGGCGATACAATTTGATGGATTTGTTTGCAGAAAACAACACTTTTGTTTTATGCATTTGATTTAAGATCATTCAATTCTAACAAAAGATGAAAGAATCAACACTAAATAATTTATTTTAGGTTTTTACCTTTGTATGACTGGCATATTCACTAGTATTAGACCCGCATGTTAAATGATGTCAAGTGATGTTGATGAGAAGAACTGGAGTTCATTGTGTGCTTAAGATAATCTTATTTTAATTAAATACATTTAATGTTGTTATAGCATTATATTTTATAGTTGCATTTAATATTTTCTGATGGCATACTATTGCGCTTTACAACTATCACAAACATATTTGTAATTTCATTACAGCATATTTAATATAAAAACATTATTTTGCTGCTTTTCTGTTTGTTTTTGCAGGCTTCTGATATTTGATTTTGAAAAGGGGGCATATATGCAAATTAAACTCATAGGCCTACATCAACCTTTTTGTGCACTTCATCCACAATTCATTAAAAACAAAATCATTATAATTACCCAAACCAGTATCTGGAGCCCAGTATATTTGTTCGACATAGTTAAAAAGGTGTTGTTTATTGGAAGGGGAAAACACAGACAATGCAATTCAACATTGTTTCCTGACACCTGCAGCTTATAAAAATTGCCTTTTTCTCCTGCAGTTTCACGCACAGCCTTTTCATGACAGTTATCAGCATCTGGGGCTTAGGTCTAAATATCAGTCACAGTGTGGTCTTGGAAAACTTGGGGTCCCATGTAATAAAAGACGCTTCGTTACAGCGTTAATCCCAAACCCTGTGAAAATCCTCCTGTGCTCCAGTCAAACACATCTTCCAAAACTACATTAACTTTCACCAGATGGACCAAGCAGCGGTAAGGCTTGCATTTCTTTAGAGCTTTTTTTCACCAACTCCTAGGCTTTGCATTCAACATAGAGTAAAAAAAAAAAAGAAGTAAATCTTATTATCTATCATTTTTTGTGAGTGGATGGTGATGGAGTAATTTCAAAGGCGGCGAAGTGTTGTGCTGCGTCGAGGGATTCCCTATTGTGCTCCTGCCAGCCTGCACACACTGTTAATCACACCATGAACCGACTCAATAACAACAACAGCCCAGTGAGAAGCTCAAGTAAACTAATACACACACGTGCACAAAGACTTACGCACACACAGCTGAAGGAAGGAAGTGGAAAACAGTTTGTCTTTGCTATTGCAAAGCAACACAAGATGAACACTTCTTTCATTTTCCTTTTCATTTCATTTTCAGATTTTATTTTCAGGTGGATGGATTTGAAGGTGGGGTTGCAACAGTGTGTTGGTACATGGAAATAAGCCCGGTTGGTCGAGGAAGTTCTTAAAATCACACATCAGATACTGCGGTCCAGTACTGAACAATGCATTCAGCTGACTCTCCAGTGAGTCTCTCACTCAGATAAAGTAATCCACCATCTTGGACTGCAGCGGGAGTCCACGATCCTAGTCCAGGTCCCTCTGAGTTTGGCACTTCGGTGTATGCACTTTCACTTGAAAGGTTTTCTGTCACATTTAAGGACGACGTGATGGTGAAAGTGTGATTCATGACACTGAGGAGCAGAGGATTGGTAGGACAGAATCACCAGAGAGGTAGACTGCAAATCTTCAGAAAGGAAACACAAGACAGGACAGCCCATAGCTGGCTGGTCAGCTCTAAGAAACTGTCAAATCATAAAACTATGATTTTTTTTTGCACAAATGTTACAGCACACCCAGGGATTCCCTCTGGGGTGCAAATCACCAGGAGTCAAAGCCAACAAAGGAAGTGTTGCATGTCCTGGTTGAAAGTATCCTTTAAACTTCATTGAGGAAATGTTTAAGTCCCATTGAGGAAAAACTGATGGAGGAACATTTGAGCGTTCAAAAAATCAGCACAAATTAATAAAAGATCAGGGAGACGATGGACATTACAGAGCAAAGGTTTGAAAGCAAGGCTAAAACCACATGCAGGCTGAGTAAAACTAAAATGAAATATTTTGAAACATGAAAAACATGAGGAGCCATATTAAATATTTCAACCCAGAGGGCAGAAGAAAATTAGCTCATGGTACCCTGCCATCGTCGGCCAGAGGATCATCAAGCAAGAGTTGTCAACGCTTATCCTTAAGGGAAAGGTAAAGCTAATTACAAAATGCAATGCAAAGATTTAAAACCATTGACAACCATTAAGAACCAAGAATTTCGGGCTATGGAGCACTCTTTGGGTCTAACATCCCTTCTCAAAGATATGTCATGGACACTCTAAAAAACAGCACCAAAACAAAGTCCTGGGATCACTATAGGCTGATATGGTAGCTTGAATGTGTGATGCATGGACAGACATTGCCATGGAAGTTTATGTTACCACAACTGAACAAAATCATTGGTTACACCCCACACACACACACACACACACACACACTCACACTCACACATACAACCCTGCAAGGATAAGCAGTGTATACAGTCAAATTCAACAAAGTAGAATATGCGTCCCAATGAGGATCGTTTGTTGGATTTTTCTGCAATAATGATATTTGCTTTTACTATTTTAATAACAGACACAAGGCTTGAAAACAGTAGGTGTGTAAATAATCTATATAATGTGTTTGACTTAGTGAACTTGATATTTATTCTCCATTTTTTAAACTTAATAGTCTAGTATATTTTTATAATGGGTGGCTATGTGTGCATGTCGGAAGAAGCACTGAACATGTTATTGTACTTTGTCTTCAAATTTTTTCTTTCTTTCTTAAGAATAAATAAAGTCACATTTATAAATTGTGTTATATATACTAACAAAAAACCAATCTATGTAAATAATTTAAGGTAAAAGTCTCCTGGTATTTAATATAAAAACAAATATTCATAGAGTTTATCAGTGTTCTGCCTGAAACAGAAAGGTGCCATTGTTTTCTTTTATATCACCAGTCTTACTACTCTGTGTTTGCTGCTTTGAGACAGTTAGATCATCAATCACAGGTCCCTCATCATTCCCAAACACTGGTGGCCTACATCTATCCAAGACACTAACACATTCTGTCATCGCAGCCACGGGGCTACGTTTGCACCACTGGCTAAATAACTGTCAGATAACTATGGCAGCAAGCAGGCCAGAGCTCACGCCTTGCTCCCCGATCACTCACCACAGTGTTTAAACAGTCATTTTTTTACACTCGGGGCAGCATCCCAGGTGAATGTGTGGCTGCATGTGGCTCCTTGGGAAGTCATGATATGGTCGTGATGGATGCGCGTGGGGTCGGGTATCAATTGGGGCAGGGCACTTGGGAAAGGGGGGCTGTCGTGAGGTGGCAGCGGGCACGGCCCTGCCTGTCAGAGCGCCAGTCTACAGCCGCAGCTACCCAGGAAATAGCGGCTGGCTGTAAGCCAAGGTCAGCGCGGCAGGTCTCTGGACTCTTCACAGTCGACTGATCACACATTCATAGCGCACCAGCAAACAAGCTCAGGGACAAGACTGAATTCCCTTTGTAGCAGACTCAAGGATGAGGAACGCAGAATTTCTTCCACAAGCCTTGGACACATTGAGTGATCAAACCATAAATTTGTATTTTTTTAAAGAATATGGTTATTTTTTTATTAAGTTTTCCATTCTCTTCTTCGTAGTAAACTGAAAGGAGTAATAGGTAGACTTCCACCTTTTGAAGCAAATCTCTGGTGAAAAAAGTTATTATGACCTCTCCTTACAAAATGTGAGGAAGGTCTTGAAAACATAAAATATTTCTTAAAAATCTTTGGCACTTAATCTCTGCAAATATTCATAAATGTGCAAATAATGCACTGATTGAAACTAGCTCATTAGGTGAAATGCTGTGCCTTCATACTACCTGAAAAAATAAATGCTGCATTTAACTACATTCCTTGAACACAAACTATGAAATGTTATAAGTAGAGGTTTTGAAACATTAATAAATAAAATCAAATTATTCACTCAAACTAGAATGATTCTAACCTTTCATTTAATCATTTGATTTTAAATTATTTAGGTTGTATTATGTCCAGGTGAGTGCTCAGGTTAAACTGCAAGGGTAATTCAAGCAAGTGCAAGGAACATTTAGTTAAATTCATAAACTAAATTGTCCTTTTGGTTATTTCACTTATCGAATTAATGATTCCCTTTTTTAATGACAATGAGTTATATAACTGTCACCACTCAAAACATCAGCTATGCTTACAGATTTATGTGAAGGGAAAAAACGCTCAGTCGTTCACTCTCTGTCACACCTAATGTTTCAGATCATCAAATGAATGTTGATATCAGACAAAGAGCAATACAAGTAGCAGTTTTCATCGATGAAGAAAAGAAGCTGTCCAAACCAACCTGGCCCTGTGTGATAATATAACTGTCTCCCTTGTTTAGCCATAAATTGATTGCAGATAACCAATTTCTGAGTTCAATTTTACTAACCCGGACCAGGCCAGATTACTGCCAGACGTATAAAATCAAGAAATCACTTAAATAGAACCTCTTTGACAACATTAAGCAGGCACTGTGGCTCTCAGAGATCCACGGTGGGAGCCATTATCCAGTAACTAAGAAAACATGGAACAGTGTGGACAAAACGAAGGGTTGGAATGGATGGATGGATGGATGGAGAACAGCACAGTAAAAAATAGTTTTATGTGGAGATTTGTGTTAAAATGAGAAGCCTGTGCAGCTGTTTTAAAGTGTGCATGCAGGCCTTATGGACGTGCAAACAGCTGTCTGCTGGCTGATGCCGTGCCTTGTAATGTCAGAATCACTCATTTATATTCACCTGGAGCGAAGATATCTCAAGCTTCTCTGTCTTCTAATTCAAATCAAGCTGCCTATGTTACCATAGCCTGTAGATGTTCATTCGGGAAGGGCACAGAGAAATAAACAAGGTAACGCAGCCCGAGTGGCTCTGACATTTAGCTGAATCCTAATAGAAAGTGACAGGAGATTGACATTAAATGGAATTCATACAGGGCATCGAGAACAGCCAAAGTGTGAGGGACAAACAAACAGGGAGAGCTGTTCACACTTGCTCATACAAACAGTGAGAACTTCATATTTAAACATACGACAGACATGCAGCTCCAACAATCATGTGATTAACAATAACACAAATATCTCACATTTAAATTAGACCACATCATTTCCTCACAGGAATAACAGGGACATATGCTGAGCAATTTAAAGGTTTAACTTGATAAAACTAGTACATGTTTAACACGTGGTTAACTAGAAAACAAATTCATTCAATTATAATTTGTTAATACATTTTGCAAATAAAAAATAATCTGTATAAATATTTGAAGCACTGAACCACATCCTCAGTAATCAGAAGACAAAAGACTTGTTTTAAATGAAAGCCTTAGAACATTTTTCCCCATAACATGTTTATATTAGTTTTCTGTGTGTGTTTGGATCGTGGGGTCAGAAACTGCCCTTCATATAGGCTATGACAGCAGACGCTGGGCAGGTCACTCCTCCTACTGCAGCAGAAAAACGAACAGCCGGGATTTCCAGCAATACAAGAATAACCAATGATTTTGGCACAGTGGTTACCATATATGACTTATGTAAAGTAACTGTTAAGTCCAAATAAGCGTGCATTAGAGAGATCACGCTGACACAAACTTCCTGTTTTCTCTATTGTAAAGCATGAGGAAAAGACAACCTGTTGTTATAGAGCCATAACTTTTTTTATGAGTATAAACACTTGAAGCAGTATTACAATCACTTTAAACTTAGAGGTAGCTTGTAGTCTTGCATGTTTTTAATAATTAAAGCCTGAAATGTGTTGGGTTATGACCCAAACAGTTACTTTAGATGAACTGATTTACTTTTTCTCCACTGATGGCTGTGAGTTAACAAAAAATACGAGCTGCAGGTGAGTAACAAATATGAATGAAAAACAAAGCTAAGAAAGGTCCAACCTGTTTAAAATAATAAGCACCAAAACGCAAAAGTGCCACAATGAAAAGTACCTTTCCTGGGGTAAATATTCTACCCTGGTAAATTTGTTTTACTCTGGTGAAAACAGCGGAAACAGAGGGGGGTAAAGAACAGCCCCAGAACACTATCCTGGTTCCCTGTCCATGCAGTGAAACCCACCCTTACATTATTCACAGTCCAAAGGAACAAAGTGCAAGATAATTGCTGTTCGAAGTTAATTAATTTCTTTCAGTAATTTATAAACAGTTTTTACAGCCAAATACACAACAGTCAAACTAAAAGCTTCTAATTTAAAGCTTTAATGGGTAATTAAATAATCAGTTATGAGTTCACATACAAGTAAATGCCAAGCCTGTTCAAACTGATTAACTACTTTAACTTTATTAAACAAATAATGATTCGCTTATTCCTCAGTTTTGTAGGACTACGTGGCATATATGATGAAAATAGATATTCCCTAGGTCGCCAGCTACATGAGATGTAGCTTTACACAACCTGTGAGGCAGAACTAGTAGCAGCTAAAAATGAATCGGAAACAGTTTATATTTAAATTAGGTTTTTAGGTATTATGTAAAAGCCAGTAATCCCTTACCAGAGACTAAAATGTAAAGATTTATCTTTGTGCTAGAAAAGGAAAAGATATCAACTTTTCTTTTAAATGAAAGGAATTGCAACAATTTAAAAGTAACAAAAATGTCATAATAACAGTGCAGTCATTGTTTTACTATATCATTAATCTAGTTTGATCAATACTCAGTTCCAACAACCATGAGAACATTTTCTCTGCAACCTGTTATGGTCAGAGAGAAATGTGTCTGTAACAGGTCAAACAACACAGCAGGCTCTGGGAGAAGGTGAGAGTAAGACATTGTGAATTCCTCACTTTGATGTAATCAGTGTTAAATGATGTGCTGTGGAGCAGAAAGGCCACTCAGAGGCATTAGATTGTGGGTCATCTTACCCGGGAGGACTCATAGGAAGGACTGGACTCGCCACCTGGGGCCCAAGACGCTTGGTTGGTCCGCTCATCCATACCTGTCAGAACAGGAGATTCACGATTCAGTCGGCAAGTCCCCAACTCACAAAGTTCAATGTACAAGTATCAGCTTAACAGCTTAACTGAATATAAGAATAAAAAAACACAACACGTGTCATCATGGGCTGTTTATAACTGCACACTGTACTTTTAAAGAGAGGCCACATATTTTAACCTCCTCCTTCTGTGTTGTATTTCTAGTATTGTACATAAGATAAGGACGTAGGCTGTTCTCAGTTAATCTGTGAGACAAACAACTAAAAATCACAACTAAAGTACCCCACACTATTCTGTTGCTCTCACTTCCTCTTCTGTTTCATAACCTTATAATTTAAACATCCTTTTTTGGGTTTTGAGTAGCTGGCTGGACAAAACATACAAGCAATTGATTATATTTCACATAAAAAAAATAAACAAACCTGGAGGAAATTCCCTGCGAAATGAACAACTGAAAATAAGTATAATAGGCATTTTGATTTCATTTCTCATGGGAAGCTTTCAAAGAAGCGCTGAGCTTCCAGTTTAGCAAATAACTAGTGGAGAAAAGTCACAACACTGGATTAAAAACCTTCACCAAGCCAAAATGACTAGGTTATGTTATTTAAATCTCATTTACTACAGAAAAAGTATCCCCTGCACTACATAGGGGACATGTATTCAATGCTTAATGAAAAGATGGGCCCAGTTTTAGAGATGCCCCAATACCGATTTCAGACATGTCAATTTGATTTCGACCAGTTAAAATGTTTTTATTTGAGGACCACTGTGACGGCCCCCTACTGGTGTAGTTGGCCAATGAGCTAGGATTTGGGCAGACAGGTGAGACTTGGCAGGAAGGTGAAGCATAGTGGGGCCATGGTTGCTTAGGGCCTATTGCTCTGCACTTGTTTCAGTATAGCACTTCTCTATACAATGTGTTTGCTGTGTGGCTGTTTTGTGCGTGGCATGTGGTTAAGATGATCTGATAGCGATTGCTGCTAGTTTCGAAATAGCTGTTACAAAGCAAGATAGAAAGCAGGACATCAAACGGCAAATTCATTCCGTGTTGACTGAACAGGACATTCTTCCTCCTGCCGAAGTCATAACCACCCAGAGTGGGGTTAGGGCGATTGACATGGAGGTGCGTAAAATGGAGCTAAAATTGGAGATGTGTCGTTTGGAGCTTCGAGAAAAGGACCTCCAGCAAGAGTCTGAGCTGCGTAAATTGGAAATTGAAGTAGCTGTGAGGTTGGAGTCAGTGAGCGTTTCTAGCGTTGAAAGCGGAAGTCCCGCGGAGGTGGAGTTTGATGTAAATAAATGTGTGCTATTGATTCCACCGTTTACAGAGAGAGACATGGATACATATTTTGTTTTGTTTGAGCGTGTGGGTTGAGTTGGTCTAAGGATGTATATGGCCTACAAGGCCCAGTGGCCTATGCCTCGCTTTCACTGACAGTTTGAAATATGAAAAATTAAGATTGCAGTGGAAAGAAAAAAGCCGATAATCAGTATTATGAGGAATTTGTGTGTGATAAAACTACATTATTTGATCGGTGGTGCATTACGAACTTTAATCAGCTACAAGACTTGATTTTGTTGGAAGAGTTCAAGAACTGTTTACCGGAGAAGATTGCAACCTACACTAATGAACAAAAGGCTGTGAATGTACCAGATGCTGCGGTATTGGTGGACGAGTACGTGCTGAGTCATTGGGAGTATTCGCATGATGTGGGTCCTAGTAAGCCAATTGACCAGTTGAGTGGGGGTCGGTCATATGGGGTGAGACAGTTTGATGTTAAAGGCCAGGCTTTACGTGACAGTGATCGGGTTTGTCACCATTGTCACAGGTGCGGACACATTAAGCGGATTGTCATTTGCTCAAATTCAAGCCCAGGACGTATAAGGACAACTCAAAAGGTGTTGGTTTAGCTGCGAAATGCTGTGAAAGGAGGAGTGAAAGTCGCTAATTCTGTTGAGACGGGTGATTCCTATCTGCCTTTCAATCCGTGAGGGGTATGTGTCATTGGTGGGCAGTAATGAAAAGGTGCGAGTTAAGATGAGACACAGGGGCTTATGACTTATTCAAGCTGATGTGGTACCGCTGAACTTGTTAAAACCATACTATGCTTGAGAAGTTGATTTACTCCAGTCAGAGTGCGAGGCTACATCCGCGTGTGCGGTAAACAGGCTTACTATGGTGGCCGAGAGTTTCAGAACCATGGACAGCGCCCGGTCGCCTTTTGTGGGGGATGACAGTGATGCTGATACCCTGGACAGCACTATTACACATGGGCACCTGACAGATTCGGAAGCATTGGGTAAATTGCCCACTTGCCGGAAGGTCATGCTACAGTTATTGGAGGTGATACAACAATTTCCTTATTTATTTTCGGTCACGCAAGGACACACGCACTTGATTGAGCATGATGTGGATCTGGGAGAACTTGAGAAACACAATTATTTAGACGCAGAAGTCAGGTACAAACTTGATTATTGGATCGTTGAGCCGAGTACTTCTAGTTGGACGTGTTCGTGCATTCTTATACCCTAGTCTGATAACACTTCACGTTTCTGCTCAGATTTTCCAAAGCTTCAAGCTGTCACAAAACCAGGATGTTTTCCTTTGCCAACAATGGACGATTACATCGACCAAGTGGGTTCTGCTAAATTTGTTAGTAAATTTGATCTTCTGAAGGGTTACTGAAAGGTGGCATTGACCAAGCGCGCCCTTGAGGTGTCTGCGTTTATATCTCTGACGGCTTTGTACTCTTATACAGTGATGCTATTTGGGATTAGAAATGCACCAGCAACATTTCAATGACTAATGAACAGAGTGGTTGGTGATATGTCTGACTGTGCGGTTTAGTTGGATGATGTGGTCGTGAATTCTGACACTTGGGAAGAGCATGTAGAGCACATCAGGGAGCTTTTCAGCCGTTTGGCGGGAGCGAGGTTGATAGTCAATCTCGCAAAGTGTGAGTTTGCAAGGGCAACTGTTACCTATTTGGGTTATGTGGTTGGCCAGGATGAGGTTCACCCTGTTGCAGCTAAGGTTCTGGCTGTTGAGAATTTTCCTGTTTCAGTTACTAAGAAGGAGCTCATGCTTGTTCTTAGGCTCGTTGGGTATTATAGATGTTTTTGTCAAAATGCCTCCTCTGTCATGGCGCCTTTAACTAGTTTGCTGCGTAAAGATGTTGAATGTTCTCCCCTCTGTCAGCAGTTGTTCGAGTGGGTGAAAAGGCTCCTCTGTGTTTCTCCTGTGTTGGCTGCGCCGCGTCTTCAGCATCCTTTCCAACTCTATGTGGAAGCAATCCATGTGGGTGCTGGAGCTGTTCTTATTCAGTCCGATGATCTGGACATTTGCAGGCTTTTGTGTGCAACAGTTCTGGAGAGTGGTCGGAGGAGTGGATTAATGGGCACAAACATCTGTTGGCCTAAGTATTTTCTTTGAAAAGGCAATACTGTAATGTTTGGTTGGGTTTTTGCACTTGGTATCGTATTTGAGACCTAGGAGGTTGGCGCAGGGTTTCATGGGAAACCTGCTCCTTATGCACAGGAGTGTAACAGCCCCCTGCTGGTGTAGTTGGCCTGGTATTTATATGAGTTTTGTCAGGTCCCACAGGAGGAGGTATCGGGGACCATGTGGGGCTAGAGTGTTCCCGGATGGGCTAAAAAGGGGCTTCCGCATTTGCTCTCCTGTGGGCTCTTCCAGATCAGCAGTTCCTGGGCTAACACCGACATTCCCACGCCGCCAACATCATCCTGCTTCCTCGGGTTTGTGAGACCAGACACGCTGCCGTCATGAGGGCTTCCTTTTGCACACTTTGTGCTACAACACTTTATTTCACTACACCCCGCCTTAGTGATTCCTTTCGTCATATGCACCGACAGCACACCAAACATTGACAATGACAACATACAAATTGATTATTCTTTATTTTAAATAAATGCCTTGAAAAGGGCTTTTAACTATTTTGGTGTCGTGCCCCTGATGATGGAATGAGATGCTTTTATTCATCAAAAAATACAAAAAGAAATGTGATCATTTATTATCTTCAGAAGTACAAAAGTTTCAAGATGTTGTTCATTTTACCTTAAATGCCTCCGTGGTCGTATCAATACATATGCACCAAATGTACCTAGAGGCAACCAACAACTGCATAATTTGATGTAGGCCAGGCTAAACAGCTGAGAATTGAAACTAACTCTTTAGATGAACAAAAACCTCCATCTCATCTTTCAAAAGTCAAACAGAAAAACACAGAAATCAATAATGCCAACCAAACTGTCAAGCAAGACCATCTGGCATATGTTGAAAAATATAATATCTGGTATTTACAATCTAATTTATGTGATATAGCCATTAAGACATATTTGATGTCTCGCTTTGTCTTGCTGTTTAAAACAATTTTGTGTTGTAGTAACAACAAAACTGCAGCAACAGGGCATCTACATTTGTCGAGTTATTGATTATCCCTTTTGTAATTCCATCTGTCTCAGTAGAAAGCAATATAATATGTTCAGTTTAAAGTTCAAATAAAGAAAATCAGATTTTAAAAAAAACGGGTGTATTTGAAAACAATAATATTGCACAAAACAAACTAAATATTTCATTCCATTGTTTATTTTTCCCATCCAGGTTCTACAGATTGTAGTAAGACTCAATGCAACAAGGCTGGCCGTGTTATCAAAGAAGTCCAATTAGCAAACCATTCACATAAAGGCAGCTGATATTTATGTGTAACCAATAATCAATAATCACGGACCATGATGTGCTCACCTGTATGAAGACAGAGCAAGAAACTACAGCTATTTCTACCTTACTCAGGTATGTTTTTATTCATTAAAACAAAGCTATGTGCTGTTACACAAATGGTTACAGTAAACATACTGAAATTATCAGACTTAATTCAAATTTGTTGCATTGACTTCACAAAGGGTTTTATTATGATTATTTTTATCCTCCTTGATGGAAATAAGTTCTTCACAAGAAATTTGTAAAGCTAATTATACACTTAAGCAGAATGATGGTGACATTTCACTACTCAGAAATCACGCTCTAGTGAACAGAGCTGTAGATTTTGAGTTTCATCCTGCTGCTTTCACGCTGTAGATTCATTTCCTCTTCTGCAGTGGCTCTATGGAAAAACTAGACGGGTCATTTTCTCTCACTTTTGTGATTTTGGTTGCTGTACTTTTACACTTTTAGCTCTGATACTTACATAACTCATTCGAGTACTGCCATAGGTATTTGAACTATATTACCGTAATGCATTCAAGCCAAACTGAGAACTTTCACACACAAACTGCAACAGCGTTTGCAGTCTCACCTGATTACAGCCTCTAAAAGGGCTCAAGGGACCCACTCCCTTCATAGTGCATTGACAGTCTGCATAGTGAGATTACTCACTAACCCGTGAGACTTAAGAGCAAAGCAACAGAAGTACCGGCTCAGATGTGAGAACAAGGACTCTGCCCTTTGCTAGTGTTCTTTAACAAGTAACTGTTTAGCAATTTTCACAGAGCCTCATAATAAGAATAAACTCAGATGTGACCAAAAAAAGAAAAGATAAAAACAGATTTAAAAGTAACATCTTTAGTTTCTATGCAAAAATGTTTTTAATTACTTTTATTTCTTAACATTTGTGGTGAAAGCACATAGGTTGCCAATCATAAGCGATTGCTCTCTGCTGGACCATTAGGAAACAGCTGCACCATCTCAGATTCAGCAAGAGGTCTTTCAACAGGAAAACAGAGGCGAGTTTTGGCATAAAAGGAAGAAATTCAAAAATATGAATCATAATGCAACAATTTGCAGCAAGGCTAAAGCCTTACAAAGCATCATCTTAGTAATCAGTAGAATAAAATCCATCAATGTCAACTATTTATTTAACAATTTCAGTATTTAAACTGGGAATTTTCTCATTTGGCATAATTGATTTCAGTCGATATGGAAATTGTTCCTCTGAACTCTACAGAAGAATGATCTATTTTTCCCAAGTTTTCTGCTGTGTCATTATCATTAATGAAAAATCCACAGTCCCACAGAGGAGCTAATCAAAATTTATTCTTAAATTTTAAATTAAATTTTTAACTTAACAGGATAACATGACAACCAAAGTTAATTAAATGTGTTGTTACCTCCTATGTTGAAAACACCTTCTCATAAGATGTAAATTCAACAAAAATTGAAAATAAACATGAAAATTATGTGGAAATGTAAAAATTGTCACTGGGGACAAGGGGTCAAGCAGAGCCAAATAAAGACACCGAACTAGTGGTGTAATATTCTCCTGATCTTTTAAACAATCTAGTCTTCACCCTTCACTATCTTTACCGCACTGAAAAGGGTTCAGATAAAAACTATGAGTCCTCTAAACTGAACCTATCCTGGCTGCATCACAGTCCAACCATTGAGTGAACGCGCCCAACAGACCTGACTGTGGTCGCTCACGAAAATGTCTGTATTTCCAGCAGATGCACATTACAGAAACATCCCAGAAGTGGCGTTCCCCTCATCTAAAAATATGAGCCTGGTCTATTTTTGATTGATGAAGCATCAAGCTGCCTCAAACCGACGAGCCGAGCAGCAAGCTAGGCCTGGAAATGGGACAGAGAATCTAATCGAGTTTCAAAACAAAACAACACGGGCGGACTCACAACGTTCTGTAGCATACATGTATAACTAAAAACACGGAGAACCAGAGGTGCTATCACAGATCTGTTTTATAAGGGCAATGATTATTGAACAACTAATTCTAAAACACACTGTTGTGGTGTGAATAGGTCTGCAGGTTGGAGTAAAAACAAGTCAAAAATTAGACTTTGTAGCTTTATGGCACCTAAATCCTGTTCGAATTACACTCACCACATAGTTAGTTAAAACTGCTGTACTACCACCCAGTCTTGGCTTAAATAAATAAGATTTCTCAGTGCGCTAAGTCCAGAAAATTTTAACTTTCCCTGCTGAATCCACAGCCACGCAACGGTTCAGTCAATGTCAGCTATTTCCAATAAATCTCACACTGGCAAACTATTAGGTTAACTATCATTCTGCTAAGTTTACATTTTGTCTTTAGATATTCTGACATACTTAACTTACACTGAATATAATCTTTTCCCAAAAATGTCAATAACCAATATTAAGCGCGGGTTTGTTATTTTCTAAGAGTTCTGAAACTGTGGGTACATCTGATTTACTTATCAAGCCGGATCTATAACACAGACTGTCAGCACTGTTACTTGCAGGTAATCAGATTTTTAAGTAAGCTGATTTGTGAAATCTAATCTGAACTGCCATTCAAACTACCCCCACATGTGATTTTCATCTGAATTGCATTTTGTGGATAACGGAGCATGAGTGCTGCTGCAAGAGGAAGTCATTGGACTTGGTTTGACAACATGCAGTTTTACTGATTTGTTTATTCCAACAAATCTGTCAAGAGAAATGAGAACATGATCTAGAAATATTTTTGCTGTAAAATCTGGTTTCAATATATTTACTTATTTCATTTCTAGTAATAAACTTTTAGTAATTAATCATGATCTTTGCAGACCGGGATCTTTAATCTGATACACAAAGCTGCACATCAAGAGACACAGCAGTGAGGTTCTTTGTAACTGTGGTCAGGAGTGAGCCAACACAACCAACCAATGCATCACTATACACCCCTGAAAGAAAATGAGCCATTTCACAATAGGCTCATCGGGTCTCCATCATCAACACAGCTGCAAGGGAGAAGCGATTGAATGTCTGTTAGAGCCATTTTTCCAATCCATCCTCTCCAGCATAATTTTCAAGGGTCTTGCCTATCCCACTCTGCTTCAATTATCAGGCTGTGGCCAGCTGAGATGCAATAATCCAAAGCCTCATTCCCTGCAATTTCCACACTCGTGGCTGCACACTCACTTGCCTTAAGTTCACTAGCACTTATGTTGGTGCTTCTTCCCTAACCTTGAAGATCTGAGAGACAGGAGCTCTGACTGAGGTCTGAAGGGGGGGGGGGGGGGGGGGGGGATTTACCCAACACAGGGCCCTCAGTACTGGAATATTCAAATGAAAATGTGTGCAGATGCAATCTAATTTTAGCCTCCTGAAATTAGAATCCACTCTAGAGGTAAAGTCGTGTAGCAGCCTGTTCGCTGAAAACTGAAATACTAGGTGAGGATGCAAAAATTTCAGCCTGATTCCAGGCTTTGCTAGTACTTAGATTTATCCATAAAACGTGATGCTAGGTCATCTTTTAAATGCAAATCTGCATTCTAGAAAAGATTGTTTTAATACAGTGCACCAAACTTTTTTTACTTAATGTAAAAGTCCTTTTTCTAAATAGATGACAGGTCATAACTCATCACTTTGTACCAAACTCTCAGGGGCTAGTTCAAAAGGTTTCAATGCAACACTGTAAAGAACCCAGTGCTTCCATCATCCGCAGCATGTATTATAAAACAATCCAGCCACACTGAGCCCACCGGAAACCTTTTGTTGCCTAATCTTCTGCTGGATCAAAAAATATAGCACACACCTTTGGTGCAGTATGCTAAAGAAAGACCTTTCAGACAGTTGCTGTAAAAAGATGCAACCATCCGTGGTGGTATAGGGTGCATATTTGCTGATGAAGGGGCATTTATTTGGAATTTTAAAGGGAGCCTAGCTAGCATGAAGGCAACACTTTTTCCGCAGAGGGCTGTGGACATTTCAGCAGGGCAATGCCAAACCTCATCCTGCCCTACTTACAAAAGCATGACTTCATAGACATACGATGTGCTCGACTGACCTGCTAGCAGTCCAGATCAGACTCGTCTTGTAAATGTGTGACACATAATAATGGGAGAAGTCAGGCACAGAAGGCTCTTGCAAAGCAGCGAAAAAAAAAGGTCCAAAGTTAAAATTTTTCTGTAGTTCCCAATGTTTCTGGGAAATGGGTTTGCCTAATATATCTTTTATGTTTGTAGGTCTTTATTATATGTTACACATTTTCAGGATACAGGCGATTTCATCTATATAAAGAGATGCACCGATCAGGCTTTTGTTGGCCAATACCAATTACCAGTTTCCTTTGAGGTCTAATTTGCCAATTTCAGTTGTTTTTGATAGGACTCTTAAAACTTAACACTTAAAGGAGATAAAATGTGCTGCAGCTTCTTTAATAGTTTTGAAACAAACTGAAAAAGGAATAATTACGTGATTATTTCGAGTTATGCAACAAAACATTAGCCCCCAACAATTTTCAGATGTATGTTCAAGTCAAAAAAATATTAATTGTCAGTATTTAATCTGCCGATCAGTGATCAGTAGGGGTGCACTGATTGCAGTTTTCTGGCTGATCACCGATTACCGATCTTTAAAAAGCCTGACCTGCCGATTCCAATTTTGTATAAGTATCGGTCAATCACTAATCTCCCAAAATTAAGGAAATCAGGGCCAATCAATCGGCCAATCGATCAGTGCACCCCTAGTGATCAGAGTCGATAAACTGGTCAATTTAGATCACCAACAAGGCATTGGAAACCATTAGTCAAAGCTACAAAAAACATTACAATATGTGTTTATGTCTGCATCATGCTAAATCCCTTAAACTGCTGTTAAACCTGTTCCTATCTTGTAATGTAAGACCGCAGATTTAGAGCCACAACCAAAGATTTCTCCACCCTTTTCCTACAATCGTCGTCTTTTGTCTGCGACGGCCCAAAATCGCACAGTATATACCGACAATTAGCAGCACTAGGCTAGCTGATGCATTATTTAATCATAGACATGATGTGAGATAATACCGATTAACAAAAATGTGTAGCAAAATATTCAAAACAACCGTTTTCTGTAGAAATGAGCAAGGTGCTTTTTGAATGAAACAGAACATATTCGAAGACTGTCAAGAACCTTGTGTTTTCTGATGGCCAACCCTGTCAGATGTGACTCTATTTTAGCCAGATAATTTTGTAAAAAATTAAAAGTAAAACCAGCAAATGATGGTCTGTTTTAGAGAGCAAGAAGCATAGAGCCCAGTCAAAGATGTGACATTAGTTTCAAATCATAAAACAACTTCTTTGTCATTTGTTTTACTGAAGAGCACCCACAAACATAATCCTTCTCCGTTAAATGATTAGGTATCACAAAAAGTCATCGTCACAGCTCCACAGGTCATGTGTGACAGCTCTGTTCTTGTGTCTTTGTCATTTCTCCTCAATGTGTGTCTTTCGCATCACAGATAACCCACTACAACGAGGGCTTTTGTGGATTCACACAAGACCTGCTTTCAGGAAACATAATGCTCGATTGTTGACTTTCTCTAGTGGCACATGAGACAATAGATGTGCTTCAGATTAATGTCCTGCAGCGTTTATTTCTAGAGGAAGCAATCCAGAAGAAGGGGGGGGCTGAACTCTTGTTACTGCAACTAGACCATTGGCAAACATTTTAGTAGAATTAAGACGCTAATTTAAATATATATATATAGATATTTATATATATACTGAAACAAATTTTCTCTGAAACACCTCACTGAAACTCCTCTTTACAGTCTCTGCAAGCAGTTCTTGCACGTCACAGCACCTGACCATTGAAGCCTGAACACGCCTGATTTATGCATTATTTATTCATCGGACAGTAATGCAAAACATGATTAACATTCACGGTGGTGCGCTATAATTGCAAACAGATCAATAAAACATGTCTATGGTCGAAACTGTGCTTTGTGCAACATCTTTGCTGCAGCACTGCTCCACAATCCCAGGTGAAGGGCTCAGGTTTCAAGCGCCAGATGTGAGAAGCACACACAGAGGAATTGCATCCAAGACTGAAGGCTGAGACACTTTTCCCACAGACTCCATTCATAAATAACCCCAGGAATCAACACATCCACAAACTGATTTTTGTGTGCAGACTTTTAAGCGGGGATGAACAGAGACCACAAATCAGAAGGTTTGTAGAAAAAGGAAAACAAAAAATGAAGGAATCAATTCCTACCTGATGTACTGAACTGACTGCTTCCAAGTGTGGTGGGCCTATTTTTCCCTCCGCCGACAGGTGGAGAGAACATCTGAAAGCACAAATATAGACATACAACTAAAAACATAGCAAAGACTCGGCCATGTAAAACAGAGATGCAAAATCTACACTAATTTCCAGTTTTCTTTGAGGACTGAGATGCTCATTCCAATTTTGACCAGTTCAGATTTTTTTATAACGATCATAAGAAATAAAAGTGAACAAAGGTGCTGCAGGCCCTTTGAAAGAAGTAGTATTTTTAAAATTTAGCTGAAACCTTAGGCATGCATCAAACCATACATCCCTAAACTTCATCTAATTTTTAGTAAACTCAACAAAGTGAGAGTACATACAGACAGTATGTAGCTGGTTGGTGGTTTATGTATCATAAAAACAGTGATTTTCTTTTTAGTTTTGATGCATTTAGTGAAGAGGAAAAAGAAGAATCAGCCTTTTTTATTTGACCTGCCAATCAAGGGAAGAACAGACCAATCTGATCTCTGGCTTACTGATTGATGCCACTCGAGCTTATCAACTGAAACTCTCCAGATTATAATTATTTGTATCTATAAATAGGCTCATTACATGTATGATTTCTTAATTACCTTATTGCGATTTTTTTTTTTTTCAAACACAGAACATTTCCTCACTGGTTGCATTTCCCCTTCACTTGGATAAAAACAGCAGGTTGAAATGAACGTATATAATTTATTTCTATCACCATTTCAACATCTCGTTCTTCAGACGTAAAGAACATAAAGCACAGTTAATTTCGACACACTTTTAATAAGATTTGACTGATGCTGTTGAGGTTAAAATGTGCTGATTGTGAGGTTATGGATTTTTCTGCAGAACCAAACACCACAAAACTAGATAACTGTGGGAACATTTTAGGAATAAGTCATAAAAACGGGCGGACCAATAACTTGGGGGGAGTGGGTTGGTACAGAAGCATTCAGCCTTGATAGTTTCATTTGGAAACACAAAAAAATAGTTCCGTTTTTCGCTCATGTTTACTTTTTGTTATCAAATAAAACACATCCGCTCAGACTAACAGTGAAATAAAACGATCAGGGGGGAAAAATCAGACAGCATGTATAAGGATTTATATGTCTGTCATGATTTTTGAACCTCTAACTTCGCAGAGATGAATGACACCAACAGGTAAAAGATAACAGGGAATCCTACCGCACTAAAATCCAGCAGGTCACTCAGTTCCTTATCAGTTCCGAGAGCGGCAATCCGCTGCTGAGGATTCATCCTGGCGATCTAGAAACCTGGGGGTAAAAAAAAAACCAAATACAGACAGAGTCTATCAGGTCACATCTCCGCTGCTTTATTTAACAGCGGGGACTAGTTCCCGAAAAAATGATCGCCACGGGAGGCATTTCTTCTGGATGCAGAATAAAGACCATCACCGTGGACTAAACTTGGCTCTGCCGTTGCGTCCTTACTATCATCACAGAGATGAAGACAACCTCGGCACATTATAATTGATGAAATGATGCTAAAATGTGTCATAAGCACCTTTAGTTTGTATCTATAATTCGCCGATAAAGAGAGAGATGATGGGACGCTCTGACTGGACGCGTTAAAACGAGGACCTGCATCATCGCATTCGTCCAGGAACAATATCACCCCGTAATAACACAGCATGCTGATTGTTACACATGTATAAGACCCGCTAAGAATGCTGAAACACACCTTGTTAATGTCAGAGATTTCTGAAGCCTTATATCTCAGCAAGCAGACGGTTTGCACTGAGCTGAGGCACCTAACGTTTCTGGGCTAGCAGCGGCTAACGCTAGCTGCAGTTACTCGTTCATATGGGCAGCTGCAGTCTCCTTCCACTGGCTTTGTTGGCTGTACAACGAGGAAGACAGCGTCGTTTCAGCGGCTAAAACCTAAATCAAAGACCGACTAAAGACAGGCAACACAGACACTGGACGGGACAGTCTCAGTGTCCAGCTCCAGAAAACAAAAAGCAATGATGGTCTATATCTCTCTCAACTCTCAACTTATTTCACGGGTCCGAAAGCTTCTGGCAAACTCCCACTTGATATTTTACCTGCTTTCTCGATTAAAATCCGTACTAGGGTGATCTGGTGAAGAGTCGCTTTCTGTCGACGCTCCTCGCAATGGCAGAATTTGGGTTTAAACGGCGATAGGTGGGAAAATATCCTCTATATATCAGTTACGAGTTTCCCTTAGGCAGACATTTTTGCTTTGCAAAAAGCCTCAGCACCACGATGACAGCGGCTGTTGTATCCCTCCGCCGAGGGTCCCACACAGCGGGAGATGCTGCGGGAGTCACTCTGATGAGCTACAGCTTAATCCCCGCTTTATCATCACTCTCCTCACATCTGATGGGTTATAATACACAGCACTGTTAACAATGTGGGGAAAAATGTAAAGTAGAATATAACAAAGTTTGAACAACCAACCTGTTAGCACTTATCGTTTAGTTTTGTAGGGTTAATTTACAACTAAGGGTCAGTAAATCATAATATCATGCAGAAGTTCTTTTAGTTGATAGCTGCGCTGACTTTGGAAAGAGTAAAACACAATGTACCAATGACTTTCTCAATATTTTTCTTCCATCTCAGTTTCTCCTTCCACTTAACTTTCCATTGATATGCTTGTGTTTCAGCATTTTGTGAAGAGTCCGCTTCTTCAGCAATTAACCTTCGTGGTTTACAATCCTTGTAAAAGGTGTCAGTGTCTTTCTGTTGGATAACTGCCACGTCATCAATAATTGTGTTGACCATAACTTGGTCTTAACATTTCTGTTTTAAGAATCCTTTGTTATTGGTTTAATGTAAAATACATTTTTTTTGAGAAACTGGATTTTGTATTTTTCATTGGCTGTGAGCCATAGTCATCAAAAAGAGAAAGAATCACTTAAAATATACTACTCTATGTGTGTGCTGAATCTGGGCATCAGTTTATGAATCAGTTTTCTGAAATAAAATAACTTTTCAATTATATTCTTATTTACTGAGATGCACCGGTTTGTTGATGTAATTATTTTTTAAATATCAAAAATTTAGAAAAAGGATCTTTTTAATTTAAGATTATTAATGCATTTAAAAGGTGCATATTTCTGGTGAAACAATCTACCAACACTGCCCCCAACAGCAAAATTACAAAGAAACTACCCACATCAATTACTTTGCAAATCCCAATTTCAAATAGGGAAAAATTCCCTACCCCTAGTCCATTCTTCTTTTTTCTTCTTTTAATCAAAATTTGTTGAAATTGATATGCTACATACAGTTTTTGCAAACAACTTATTGAAACAGTCTCTCATAACTTCTCGCAGTTTGAGGTCTCCAGCAAATTCTGGACACATTTTCAACCACATTTTTTTAATTGGAAACCGCAGTAGTCCAATTTTAAGTCTTAAGATTTGCTACTTTAAAAACCACAGAGAATATTGATTTTCCAGATTTGATTACTATATCATTTATGCTGTAGAAATATACGGGATCACCTTGCAGTTTTTAATCTCTGTCAGTCCTTAAAGCTGTACCATTGTTTGTGATAACTTGTAAAACTGTAAATGTATTAACTTTTTTCCCCCTTTGCTACTGTGGAACTGTTTGTTCACATATTTAGTCTTTTAAGTATTTTGTAAATAAAGTAAAAAAAAAAATCTAAATGAATGTACAATTCTAGAATTAATTTCTATTATGTTTTTTCAACTTTGGAAAATATTTCAGTTTTTTTTTTCCCCCAATTTCTATTCATGTGTTTATATCCAATGTACATATTGCACATTTCTATTTGTTTGCTTTATTTATTTCCTAATGTTACACTCAATTCTATTGTGAAGTGGGAACAATTCAAGGCAGAATATTTTCTTAAAGTCTCCATATATGCCTTTCTCCATCACAGTATAGGAGCAAGATATGTTTAAGTAGTTGTGAGTATATTGGGAGAATTCACTCTATCTCTCGTATGTCAGTCAAAAGAATGTTTTTGAAAGCTAAATGTTTTATGTTTGATTGCATTTAGCACTGTGAGTTAAATATATTTAAACTCCACAATAGCAGAGGTTTAAGCCAATCCTTTAACACTGTTCAAACCAAAGAAGTTTGCTAGGCCATACTTAATACCCTTTTGTTTAAAGTAGACCATTTTCTGATGAACCAGTATAAGTATTCTACAGGTACTTACGTTGGAAGCTTGTTAGACCTGTATATACATTTTGTTTATTTGCAAGAACTCCTCAAACTATAAAATTACTAAGCTATCTTTTACTTTTGTGATTTCTTTGGTACTTTTAAAACTTGACTGTAGTTTGATTTACTTTGCAATTTGACATACGATATGCTATTCTATATTCTAAATTATTATTTTTGAGTAATTTTATGCTTTTTGTATTGTATTGATTATGAAATTAATTAAAATTCCAATAAATAAATAGTGACGCTGCCCTAAAATAACCTTTTCTATCTATTTCGTAGCTGAGATAAGAAAAGCAGGAAAAATGAATTGCCTGTGGAAACTATACCCAGCAAAATTAAAAATATCTTTATATCGTTAAGGCAAACAGAGAAGAACATTTCTAGGGGTTAAAACACATTTACTCAAGATTAAAACCTGGTTTCCTATTGTTCTGTTCTGTTGGTTTGGAGTCGTGTCTTCTTTGCTTTTTCCCTATAATAAGCACAAGTTAACAACATGCTTTTTGTCCACTTTTGTTAGTAAGTATGAGATTCTGTCCTGCACATTTCCTTATTGTCGTGTTCATTTTAATAATTGACATTGTTGCAGTTTTAATTCTGAAAGGTTCTGACCAGATGTCTATTACTTAAAGGAGTAAACCATAAAATCCAAAAGAATAAAAGTAAGAAATAAAAACAACAGTTTTAAGATAATACAATGACATGAAGTTAAAATAAAGTCTTAGAGCAGAAAATAAAGACATAATAAAATAAACAAACAAATACATTCATTTAAAAATGAACAAATGTTTACCTTGGCATTGAATTAGTAAAGGTATGATGAGAGACATGGTAGGTGACCCACACTGTCATTAAAGTTGACCTATAGGAACCTTTATGATATTCAACCACAGAAATTGTTAAATACATGAGCCAGCAAAGCAATTTTAAAAAAAAAACAAAAAACAGTTTGACTGGTAAAATAAAACATCTGCTTTAAAAGGCTTATTAGGAAAAAGGCTGTTTACTAACAGTTTTGCATATCTGTGAAGATGTGTCTTTTTCTTTTGTCAAAAAGCGTCCTTCTGGTAACCCAGATCATCCTTCTAATTTATAGATGAAGATGAACACATTTTACTTGTTCATTCCTTGAGTTTCTGAGCCTTGTTTATGTTTACAAGAATCGAATCAGGAAGCTTGACAAACAAAATATACCAAAAATGTGTAGTTACAAACAGTGGCGGTTTCACAAATCTAACCTGTTATCGGTTTATAATAAGGTAGTCCAAATCTGACCAGTCTATGCATCATGGATTTCCTCCTAGACTCAAATTAAAGTGGTCCCGATGCCAACAAGCACTAAGATGCTCCTTTTTTAAACACAATATAAAACGTTTAGCAATTTCAAACGGTGTTATAAAGAATATATGTTCAGTGCATCACAGTGGCACCACCTTAAAAAGACAAGTCACATAGCACTTAAATTCAGCACCAAACAACTTTAGCATCATCAGCTGGCTGCATTGTACGGTCATATTTCCTCATTAGCTCCGATCCCTTTTGAGTGGGAATCATAAAAAGCAATAGAAAACATGTATGAGCACAACTGGCAGATATTTCAAGTGCTTGTGTCGCCCTCAGACAAAATGGTGCCCTGGGCAGTGAACCATATTTTACATGTCAAAAACTGCTACAAAGACTATAAATGTGTAAAGCTACTATTGCTGGTTAAAACATAAGTTCCTACAGAAAGCCTGAAGAAACATAACCTAGATCAAAGGACTAGAAAAAAAGTCTGCCTCCATTGAACTAAAATAAAGAATACCCTGATATTGATGTAATAACCCCTCCTTTCCACATACTTGCTGCCTTCTTCTGGGTTTATTATTAAGCTACAACAAGTTAACCCCTAATGTGCAAATTTCACCAGTCTCAGGTCCGCATTGCTGTTATTCTTCGGCCATCATAAAACTGCAAACACACACGCAAGTGTCCAGGGACTTCATAAGATCCTAAAAAGACTAGCTGTTCTCACCACTGGCAGGAAAAATGACTCAGTAGTGGAAAATTGTTCTTGAAAAGTTGCTGTTCCAGCAATGGGAACAACTGCTTACACAGCAAAGTAACCAACTATATATGAAAAGAGGTGTGCATACCAAACAGATAACCACAAACTGTAAACATGTTCAAAGGACGTCTTTAAAAGAAGGGTTCATAACCACAGTGGAGCTTTTGGGCTGTCATCAAGTAGAAAATGTGCTTTTTTTTGTAAAGATGCAACAGTAACAGATGAAAATGATTATACAAACAAAAAAGGGAACACAAAAACTGTGAAGAATGTACAAAAACAAATAAATATGCCTTCCTCTGCTGCATATAGGACATGTCTGTGGCATAACAACTCCATTGTTGATGTTTAGATATTATTTAAGCTGGTTATTGGTTATTACAGCAAAATGACATGTTTGAGGTGAGTGTGATCGCAGAGGAACCATTTTGTTTACTTCTTGGCACTTATGCTGCATTTTATGGAATCTGCAAGCCTTGCTTATGTTTCATGATCCATCATGTCAGATTTTCTATACTTGAATGTAAATTTGCAAACATTGAATGCAAACCATCAGCTGCTGCTCTGCAGCCACTTCTGTTTGGATCCAGAAGTGAGCATTACACCCACCCGGTCCTGGGGTTTGTGCAGTCTTTTTCTTATTTGAAAATGTTCTTGTTGGTATTAGTCTGCGGACGAGCAACTTAAAGAGAGAAAACCACCTACTGCCTACCCCATCACTGTCTAATGAATCTCATTGGTAGTGCATCACTTAGATGCCTAAACATATTAGGGCATTACAATTTATTATTTTATTCATTAAAGGTCAATACATAGGACACCATTTATAAATTTATAAATACGCAAGATCTTTGATAGTTTCTTTTAAAGTGCTTGTCATATCTTTTGCCATTACTTTCCATTATCTAGTTTTGTGTAAAATAATGATAATTGCAGATTATACTGCCTACTATGTGGAGGAAAAAAGTGCTTCATCATTGGGTCGTGCTCGTGGAAAAAAATGTTTAGATGTAAAAATACGTTTTGAAAGATACAGTTTTATGTTTGGTGGTTCTGAAGAATCTGCAGACCAGCTAGAAGACAGTTCTGATAGGTTGTCTTCAGAGAGTGTATCTTCTATCACATTGTCATCAGTTTCTGCCAGTGGTGGCACTGACACAAAATTTTACAGGGGACTAAGAAAGCAAGTTTTACAAATCAGATCATCAGATTTTTTTATGTGTTGCTCTGTAGTTTTGAAAACAAACTTACAGACTATTAGATTGTTAAATAAATTCTAAGAAGGTTCAAGCATTTGTTTTATCAGTCCTAAATTTCAAACTTCAGCAACATACTTAATAAAACTCCTTATGTTTGTTTTGATTTTTGTATTTCCATGCATCAGTGGCCCCATCTGGGGACCTTTACAAACATTTCTTATAGTTAGAGTGGCTTAGGTTATCCTGAGCTATCTCTGTAGTTATGCTACTATAGGCTTAGGCTGCTGGAGGACATAATGACCACTTTCACCCTCTTTGCTACATTCTCACACTACTCTCCAATTTTGCATTATTTGCTGTTATTTCAGCTTTTAACTTTGTTCTCTCTCTTTTCTCTTCCTAGAAGCTACACCTGGCCTGACTCTCTGTCTACCTGTGACACCTTTCTGGAGGGGGGCATCGTCCAAGCTTCTGCTGGCAACAACTTAATGCTCACCCTCTACCGATGATCCACATGGCCCCGTCTTTCAGTGTTTAACCCTTTCTCTCTCCTAGACATGGCTACTAACTGAGCTTTTATTGTGACTAACTCTATGTGCTCTCTTCAGACTCTAACCTTGAAAACTGGCTCAGAGTTTATCTGTTCTTTCTTTCTAGGTGAAACGACTAAAGGAGCTACATCCATTAACATTTACTTTTCCTTCCCATAGAAAGTACTCCTGGATCAGTGCTTCTTTGTTCTCTTTGTGTCTCTGCTGTGTTCTCTCTAACCCCGAGTCGGTCGTGGCAGATGGCCGCTCACACTGAGCCTGGTTCTGCTGGAGGTTTCTTCCTGTTAAAAGGGAGTTTTTCCTCTCCATTGTCGCTACATGCATGCTCAATATGAGGGATTGCTGCAAAGTCAACGCCAGAGACTGTCCACTGTCTCTACATGCTCATCCGGGAGGAGTGAATGCTGCAAGTCACTGACTGGATGCAATCTGCTGGGTTTCCTTAGATAGCAAAAATTTTTATCCAATTTGAATAAATAACTGAATCTAACTGCACTGTTCAATGGTTAGGATTAATTGAAATGTATGAACCTGACTTTTGTGAAGTGCCTTTAGACGACATGTGTTGTGAATTGGCGCTATATAAATAAACTGAATTGAATTGCGATGAAATAACCTAAAAAGGAATATAGCGATGCACTTCAGCTGTCTTTGAGCAATAACCACAGAATGCAGCAGTGTAAAACTGCAACTTAACTCCAACAAGGGCCTTCTGTAGTCCTTATCATGTAGCTTTGGTAAGACTGGCCTTGAAAGTTCCTCCTCCAGGATGATGGTGCTTCCATCTGAGGGCATCCACATAGCCATTAACTCCACTAAGGAGACAACCAAGCATCACAATAACTAGTTTTGTCACAAAAAAACGTTTTCGTTAACATGATAATAAGTGATACCATATAACTTGCCATCAATATAAATCTGGACTTTGATTTGAAGGATGAGGTTACAAACATGCAATGGTTTTCAACACAACCAGTGAAGAAATATGGATTCACTTCATAAATCAAGCCAGTTTTAATTTCATTTAGATAAGGCAAGGATTGATTTGTTACCTATCTATCGATCCTAGTTAATTAGTTAGTTAGTTAGCTTGTTTGCTCGTTCGTTCATTGCTTGCAACTCAGAGGTAGGCCATCCTTTGGAAGCCAAAACACTATATATAGTCAAACTTTATTATCTCATTCAAGTTTATTAAGTCACACTAATACTATTTGTAAATGGGTAATGCCTTTCACAGTTCATGTGGTGGACAACTTGCCTTATTATGTGTAATATTTGATCTCTACTTTCTGTCCATTGTATCAAAACGCAATCAAATGATAACTGTGTTCATTTTTAAAAGGAAAACTAAATAAAAAAATGTGACTGAAAATGTAACTTGCTTGAGACTAGATTTTGACAGAAGGTGAGGGAGCAGATGGTACGGATGAGGCATGAGTGGTGGGATGCCATGTCTGTTTGTGTGCATATTTAATAAAGTGAGAAAATAATAATTTCCCAATACAGTCACCTTATAGGAAACAAAAACTGGCTTGCATTTAAAGGTCTTAACCACAATCTAATGTTTATAAAGTTCATTTACAATGGAGTGCAAATGAAAACTTAGCAATTTTTTTTTATCACAAGGCTCCAAATCTAGGACAAGATGTGCACGTTAATCACCAGAGGTTGCCTCTCCCATCAAATCCAGATGTTTCACCAAAGAAGGCCTGTTCCGCCCGCACCTTTGTCAACCTTAATGCCAGAACCACCAACACATTTGGAACCGTCCTTGACAAATTATCAAGCGTGGGAGAAAAATGTCTATTTTAGAAGAAGATGGACCCCATAGTATGTGTTGAATAAACTCAGGTGGACTTGAGCTTGATTTGATACATTCAGTCTCCGCATTTTTGAATCGCATCATTTCTCAACATATTTTGTCTCAGTTTTATTTTTGGGGGTCCTTGTGATCTTAACTTAGCTCTGTCCCATCATCGATACAGTTTTAGGTTCCATAAATAAGATTTTATTCAAGAACCCTTCCATGTGTGAGAATTTCTAAGGTAAAGGCAAAGCTTGCCTGACTGATTTGAAGTATTTTTTTATTGTTTAAACAATTGCTGATCACATTTTTGACAATAACTGACTAAAACGTGCTTCATAAATATTTTCTAAAATACTATCACATTATTTTATGATTAAAACCTAAAACACCAAACACACTGTTTGGTGGTGACTGGTCACGCATCCATCACAGTGCAACACAGGGACACACAGGAAAAACACACTCACACCTAAGGGCAATTTAGAGAGACTAATCAACCTAACAGTAATGTTTCTGAACTGTGGAAGTAAGCCGAAGTACTCAGAGAGAATTCACTCATGCACAGGGAAAATATGCAAACTCCATGCAGAAAGACCACAGGCTGGGATTAGAACCCAAGACCTTCTTGCTGCAAGACAGCAGTGCTTAAGAAAACTAGTAAAGCTAAAAATGTTTTTTCATAAACAATTTAACTTCAAAATCAGTATTTTCTGACATTATTTGTATCAGGCTTTAAATAGTTAAAGTCTTCCTGTAGAACTCTAAAAACTCCATTTATTATGTGGTTTTTATCGTAGACTAATTTAGTACAAACTACATCAGTCAATTGGCGTGGATTTTACTAACATTTTTATACATAGGACCTAATATAGGACCTATTAGTATACAACATGGTGACAAAGTATTACATTTTGTCTTCATTAATCCACAGAACACAAAAGCATAATATCATTCTGACAGAAACTGCAAAGCTTTTTGCCCAGGTTTATTTTAGCATGAAGGTCTGGAAGCCAGCGAAATTAATCAACAAAATGTTGATTTGCTCAATCAAGACCAAAAACTTTAACGAAGGGGAAATAAATATAAAGCTTTCTCCTTGTTTTTAAATGAAAGGTTGTTAGGCTCCTTTGCTGTGGATTGTTAATTCCAGACTGCCACCTGTTGGACAGATCTGTCAAACTTCACCAGAAGCTACTCTTTCAGTGAAATAACCCAGATATAATGCTATAGATTGTATTTTTTTCATTCTGTACTAGTCTCCATATTTCAATATTAAGAGTTTTAAAGACAGGATGTACTTTTGTAAAGGTTGATATCTTCTCTTGTACTTTAATTATTATCTTTTTTAACCAGGAAATATTGGAAACAATCATTTTCTGTTACAGTGCCAGTAGTTCTTTCTCTAAGCACATAACATGATAAAGAATACACGGGGCAAAGTACTCTAAATAGATCTGCACGGTTACAATCACCCTGCATTAGTCGTGGTGTAGCAAAAAAAACCCTAAAGTTCACTGTTCAAAGCTGATTTGCTTCTGGAGCTTCTTGGTTTGAGCTGAACCTGGTCAGATAACTCTGAAAATATGTCCACTCTCTCTCTGAAACAGCAGCTTTCCTTTTGACAAGAAATGCATACTAATGCAAAATAAATAGTTAAAATCAAAACTGCAAAGGCTGGGCTTTTCCAGACTTTTTAGGCTCAATCTATTAAGATTCCGAGACACACAGTGCTCTAGTTTTATTATGTAACAAATGTCATCTCAGTATTAGAAATTTAACATAAATCCCAGAAAAAAAGAACATTCTCCTTAAATGCCTTAGTGAGATTAAATATTTTCAGTAAGTATTTTTTCCTCAGGGAAATGTTAAATGACATACAGTATGTTGTAAGTCCTCGAATGGAGCATTTCACCTTCCATCTTTTTATTGGTACTATTTAATTTTAATATGCCTAGTACTGATCTGTAATTATTGTATGGATCTAGATGAATGGACTTACACTATCTGCTACTGAATTTATTGCATCCAGATGTGAAGATGTTAAATATGAGCATGTGTTTTTACAATTACTATGGGATAAGATAGCACTTTTTTGATGATGGTGGATGTTAAATGATGTCCCGTAATCACCTCATTGCCTTGCCTTGTATTTATGGGCCTAATATATATATTGTTAAAATTTCTGCCTTGATGAAGCTCCTGTTGGAGCTGTACATTGTTTGGTTATAACAGGTTTCAAACAGCATTTTACAGTTCAAAACTACATAAAATTTTTATATTAAAATTTCCAAATTTCTTGGTCAACTTTCAGCCCATTTTTAATGTTATAAATCCTCTTACAGTATTAGTTATTTACTGCAAATGCAATAAAGACACACAGACTGTAAATGCCTAAAATAAATAAGATAACTGGCATTTCTACATTGAATGTGTGAATGTGCCCCAATCTCTCAAAAGGACTTTGTTTCACAGTCATATCACGGCTGTGGGTATCTGTTGCTTGTGCGTCTGTTTATATCACACTTTTTTCCTTCCACAGAACCTTCCAGTAACGCACTTGGGTGCAACACTCTGTAAGCGGCCAGCCACTACAGCAATAACGTTTTCTGGCTTAACCTTCTTGTGGAGGGTGTCAATAACTGTGTGCTGGACAACTGTCAAGTCAGCGGTTTACCCGTGATTGTGTACATTTCTGTATTAAAATTTGTTGCTGGTCTTAAATATATTTTTCTGCTATATGCCACAATCATCAAATTACCAGAAATAAATAATTGAAAGATATCACTCTAAGAGTAATGAATCTATAAGAATGTCACTTTTTTGGATTCCCAGAAGAAAATTTGTTGAAGGTCTGCGATGACCTTGGATCAGCTCCACTGACAGTTTGTCTTTTTAAATGTAATATTTATGTAATATCCGAGTCATTTTTTCCACCCACCAGTTTTCATGCCATAGACGTTGAATCCCCAGATGGGTGTTTTTTTAGCCTACGATCTTAGCAAGACATGAAGCAAACAAATTTTTTGTTAAATTTATGCAATAAGATCCTAAAATATTATTATTAATATTTACATAACACATAAGCAGACTCATATTTGCATTTTCCTGTGTATTTCATACAGTTAGTGTGCACTTCACAAAGCCTGGCACTATCGACTGTGTGTGCAAAAAGCATATGTATTTTGTGCAGAGGGAATTGTGCACTCAAAGTTGGTTACTGTTTTTACAGCATCTAAGCTCAGTATTCATGTGGATTTTAGGTTTTTGCTTAGGTCAGAGAGGCACAGCAGAGACTGATGGAGAGGAAAAATCAGCTTTCTGCTACACCAGGCTTTATCTGGAGGAAAGAGATCTGAAACATTTGTGTAAACATGTATGAAAACAAATAGCAAAAACATAGTTTGTTGGAGTAAATTAATAAAACTAAAGGGCAAATAAAAAATATGTCTTTTTTATGTTTTAGTTTAGTTTTTCTTCGTCGAATTGTGAACAACAAAAAGTAAAAGAATACTGCTCTATATTTTTTATAAATATACCTTGGAAAAACAAGCCCAGGCAAACAGGTAGACTACATGTATTGGAATGTGTCTAAATTAATTCACATAAAATTATGCTGCTCTTATATGAATACTGAATTGTGGGGGCTGGCGTTGCCACCAGTAGTATACTGGTCCTAGGCCTCTGGGTCAAGCTGCTGATTGGGATTTCATACAGTCACACATTCACAGTGAAACTGTTTTCCAATACGCTATCAAAACGGGTTATAGACTCGTTGGATTTTCTATTTTCATTTTTTAAAACTATAGGAGAAACATTATCTACACAATGTAAGTTCTGGGATTATTTAAAGTCATAAATACTTCGGTGTTCACCTGGAGAACAGACTGGAGTGGAGATGCAACTGTGAAGCCGTGTACAAGAAGGGTCAGAGCAGACTGTACTTCTTGAGGAAGCTTAGGTCCTTTGGTGTTTGCAGCAAGATGCTGCATATCTTCTAGAAGTCTGTTGAGAGTGTGATCTCTTCTGCCATCAGCGGCTTGGGTAGCAGCATCAGAGCCAGGGACTTAAAAAAGCTCAGCAAGCTGATAAAGAAGGCTGCCTCTGTTCTGGGGACTCCTCTGGAACCTCTGGAGATCATTGTGCAAAGGATTCTTCATAAAATGAAAAACATTATGGAGAACCCTGAGCATCCTCTTCATGAGACTGTTGTACAACAACAGAATGTCTTCAGTCAGAGGCTTCTTCAGATGTGCTGTAAGACGGACCGCTACAGGACATCCTTCCTGCACACAGCCATCAGCATCTATAACAGCTCTTTGAAGAAACCTACATGATGAGCTACAACAACATTTAATTTCCTTTTGGGATTAATAAAGTATTTTTGAATTGAATAAGGAGCAAATTCAAAACCCGCCAGAGGGACTGGGAAGCAGTCTCTTCCTGGGAATGTGATTGGTCCAGACTCCCACTAGCATTTCCGCTGCCTGGGACTAGCTAACCGCACAGCAGCCAACCCCACTCTCCTCTGTGTGATGTACAGCGGTAAACAAGGCAAAGCTCACCGCTCTCAGGCCACGGACTTAACGGCAAACTGCACGTAGAAATTTTCTGCCCATGAACCCAGAGAGTAAAAAAGGTGAGCTGACAAACGAGCCCTATTCAGCAGCTCTTTGTGTCAGATCTCTCATGCTAATGCAAGCTAGCTAGTGTTATGGACCTGCAATCGACAATCAATAACCGTTACGACGTAATGGCGAGCTGGTTTGAAGAGAACATTTAAAATGTAAAGTAGTTTATATTTCTATCTTTGTCCTGAAGCTGAAAGCAGCTGCATCAGTGAAAAGCACAAAAGCTCTGCAAAACCCCAACATTAGCATTAGCTCATCTCTTGAAAGGGCTTCTGTGGATAATAGCAGCTCACTGCAATAGGAGCCAAACTATTGCCATTAATGTCTGCTTTTAGGTTCCTGCTCAGGCTCAGAGATGCACTAGTACTAGTCAGGAGGTTGTTTTAACAGTAACTGGCGTTAATCTAAGTATTGTATTTGTTAAATCTCACGTTATTCTACTGAAAAGTGGCTCCTTACATGTAAATTAGAATGCTTTTGTGTTGATATGTCCTCTGACTGGTCGACATTCGTCAGTTTATATTTAATGAACTACTGTTAAAAGGAAAGGAGGAGGAACCTTTAGAAGCTGGTTTTATCTGAGGAGAGTTTTAGAGAATTGATGATTAATACTGTCACCGTTTTAATTCAGTTTAGGTAAATTTATTGATATCGCATCAGTTCACAACTAAGGCTATCCAAAGATGCTTTACAAGGCAGAAGGATCTAATCCATGTAATCTAGAACATTATAATCAGTTACATGCAATCAGCTGAAACCCTAATTAAATTACACTGCAGTTAAATTCGGATTATAATACAGAATGGTAAAAAGTTCTCTATTCAAGAAGCCTGACAAATTGCATCGACTTCCTCAGCGATTCGTCTTCTTGAGGAAGCACATGGCGACAGTTGACAGATGATTGCATCAAATTGTTGCGTTTAAAAGCGATCTCTTTTCCTAAGCAAACATGTGGGAACACTGCAAAAGACCCTTTCATCTAGAAAGAACCTGCAGCAGAGCCAGGCCTGGTAGAAGCAGCCATCTGGCTCTTTGAAAGCAGCTAAGCAGGCTCGTTCAACTAAGGCAGGTTCTGTTTCCACGCTGAAGTTGGAAGTTCCTTGTTCCAGTTTGGAAAAATGACTAGACCTGCTGCTGAAGTTGGGGTCCTCGAACAACCCTTACTTTAAATCCAATATGGCTGCCATTCGTATTGTAATGCTCCATTCTATTTGGGAATGTAATGCTGTGTTTAATTTGCCTTAGATATTGGATATGTTTTTTTTCTGTCATTCTCCAGATCTGGAAAAGTATGGAAAGAAGGAAATTGATAATGGAAAAATGCTTGATTTTTCCAGATTTTTTTTCCTTCTTTCATTTTCTAACTGGCAAAAGTCCAACTATGCTAAATAAATGCAATAGTTTCAAACAATTGTTTCAAGCATTTAAAAAATGCCATTTTAATATCTGATTTGTCTCTAGAGAGATATTAATATTAGGTGAAACTGTACCTGTGGTTCCTAAACTAGTAAAAATGGAAGTTGTGTGTTTAAGCAATATTATTTTGTCTGTTGCAGGTCCACCATGTCTGAACTTTTTATGGAGTGTGTAGAAGAGGAGCTAGAACCTTGGCAGAAACAAGTTCCTCAAGTACATCTAATTGATGATGATGACGACGACGACGAACCCATTTTCGTTGGGGTCCTCTGTATGTATAAGCGTATACTCTATATGCTCAGCATATGCAGGTGAATCTCAGTAAATTAGAATATCTTAAAAAGTAAATTTAGTTCAGCAATCCATTTCAGAAACTGAAACTCGTATAGATTCATTACAAACAGAGTGATAAGTGTTTTTTTCTGTTAATTTACATGACTTTGGCTTATAGGTAATTTAAGGCCAAAATTCAGTTTCACTGAACATTTTTATACTAAATAAGACCAATAAATAAGGAAAAAGACTTGTAATACAGAAATGTTGGCTTGCTAAAAGCTACATCCATGTACCGTATAGTATAGGCACTCAATACTTGGCTCCTTTTGCAACTAATGGAACAGCTGTAGACTGTCCCATGTCCTGGGCGTGTGGCGGCTCTTGAACCACTTAGTGCAGCCAAATGTCACACCTTGTGAATTTCCACCTTTTCTTACCAGACTTTTTTCCTTCCACTCAACTTTTCATTAATGCAGTACTCTGAACTGCCAGAGTCTTTGCAAGAAGCTTACCCTCCTTGTGGAGGTTATTTTTGACTGCCTCACATGATTGTGTTGGTTTTAACTGGTCATCAAGAAAACATTTCTGTATTAAAGGTTGTTTTTTTTTATTTTTTGTGGTGTTCTTTTTTTAAGAAGCTACATGTTGGGTTTTGATCACAATCTATGCAATATTTTAGTTCCAGTGTTTGAATTGAATTGCCCAAATAAATTAACTTTTTGATGATATTCCAATTTATTGCGATGCACCTGTAAAGCGGCTCAGTAATTAATCATTAATGTGTGTTCTTGGTCCATCACCTCTTTGAATGTCCTTACAGCTGGTAACCAAAAGGACAGTAAGCCCAACCCTGCACCTCCTCAGAGGCACAGCACAGGGACACAACAAAAGAAAATTGCTCCAATTCAGGCTGCTGCAGCCCCCTCACCAATAATGCTGCCACTGAATGTACCTGCTAGTGCAGTGAAAACTGCAGCCCCCTCCCTGACAACAGTGACTCCACAACCTGTTATAGTTAATAATCAGGTATTTTCACCTACATTTCTGAGGGGGAATAAACGATAGGAATCCAAAAAAGACATCTCCTGTTGATTTTCTTTTTTTGTTTGTTTTTTAGGGCTTTATTGTCACCTCTCCACAATTAACAAACAGCAGTGACCTTATTGCCACTCTTGGAACCCAGTATCCCCCTGGAACATCATTTACAATTGTACCAGGTAAATCCTAGTTAGTTATACTTGTTAGCAGACTAGAAATCAACAGGTTACAACTAAATGTTTTGCTTCCATTGTTCCTCAGCCCCTCGGCAGCAGGTCTTTCAGCAGGTCTCTTCAGCCACAGCGTTGCCAGGTGTGGTCCACCGGCCTCAGGTTCAGCAGATCAGGAACAACGTGGTGACTTTGGCCAATGTCCAGAGCCCTGCGGTGTATTCAGCTCAGGCTAATCAGCTGCAGCTCAAAAAGTCCAACACGCCATCCCTTCAAAACGTTTCTGGGAAGGACGTCAGCGGTATTTATCTTGATGTACTGTACGAGCCTTACTTCAGCGTATGCCGGATGTGATTTAAAGTGAAAATGTTTTTTTGTTTAACCGCATTCAGATCAGAGCTCAGTCAAACGGGGATTGATAACATCGGAGGTTGACAGAGTCATAAAAAAAGTCAAACTTGATTCGGGTAGGTTTTCTCATGGTTACAATAATGTAAATTGTAGTTGATGTCTTTAATGTCCTGTTATTTGTAACATCTGTCATGGTTCTGTGCAAAAGTAACCATCCAAGTGGAGAATGGCGTCTTAAAGAGAACCTGCCCCAAATGTCACGAAGATTTTCCTTCAGAGGAGGCTGTGAAGTTTCATATGGTGGTCAGTAAACTGTTGTGAAGTCAACTCAGACCCAGTCTTGAAAAATGGGGCAAATTTATCATTTAGATTTGTTTGTTTGTAACTCTGTGCTGTGGAGCTAAAACCCATCTTTATATTTCAGCGTTGTCGCGCTGTCGTTGGAGTTGCAGCTCCTTCCACCCCGAACATGAGTAACGGAAACAAACTCATCATGCTAGTCGCTGATTTTTACTATGGCCGCTTCGAAGGAGATGCAGAAAAGAAGGAGGCACAGAAGACCAACACAACTTTCAAGTGTCAAAGTTGTTTAAAAGTTCTCAAGAACAATATTAGGTAAGGTTGTTTTATTTTGTAGCCGGTGTGGGCAGCTGTCATGGCTTCAGTGAAAATAATTCCAGCTGAAGAATGAAATCAGTTCCATTGAGGTTTCAATTGCTCTTAAAAACAACAAGATATTATTCATATCTTTTGCTTTTGGAATAATATTTAATTGAAAGCATCAACATGGAACATCTAACTATTTGTTAAACAACCCCATCCTTATACTTATCTGTTAAAGTCTCCTCATTACTGATGAAGTAAAACTAAAGAAAATAACTACATTCTATTTACAGTGGAAAAATTATTTAAATAGCAAACACTCTTAGACAAGGATTAAAGTTTATTACAGGCTATTTTAGTGGTCTAATTTGGACTGGTGTGGCCTTTTGTATTCTAATATGGGAGATTAAAAGGGGAGAAAAAACAAACAAGAATCCTAACGTTTCTGAGCCGCCAGGGTGCTTTCTGCTATTATACGTTTGGTATCAGGCCCACAGCAATAGGATGATTAAGTACTGTTGTTAACCTGTCTGGTTTCTCCAGACGTATCGTTCCACACCTTCAAATGATTTTAGAGCAAACGGCTGCTTTGCCAGTTAGGGGGTGGCTTTTTGGATGGAGGGTTTTTCTTCGGCACCTGATATTTGAATCTCCGGAGACCCCTCACTTTGAAATCTGAATGTGATAATGTGTCTGAATAAGGTCACTGAAGTTTTCAGCCCACATCAAAGACATGAAAATAAAAACAGGGTCTTACAGAGCTTCACTTAAAAATAGACAGCATAGTGAATGATTAGAATAGGTCATTGCGCCTACTTTGAAAACAATGTGATTTTTGTTTATTTTTGGGACCTGTTTGGGTCCAGCTCCTTCGATGGACAAAAACATTTCAAAAAACATTTCTTGAGAGTTTGGGTCCTTCTATGTTTTTAAATGTCTCACAGTTTCTTGACAGCAGACGTTTCCACAAGAGGGGTCATCATTAGGTTTTGATGAGCCAATGAGAAGTCCATTTTGTTGTTGCTACGGCAATGAGTTGACAGAGTTAAATAATATAGTGTTACTATATGTGGACCTCCTTTACAGAGGCAGAACCTATGTAGCTCCAGAGAATCAACAATGTCTTTAATCACAATAATAGTGGGTTAGCAGAACAGTACAACTGTTTAAAAAATCAGAAAAACAATCATTATATTTAGAAACCAATGTATTATGTTGAGAAAGACCCTTTAGTGGTTAAACTAAGGGTTCCTGTTGGGTAAATCATAGATTCCAGCTGAATTGGGAGGCAGAGCAAAGAGCCTTTGTAAGTATTTTCTTAACATTTTGAGAAATGACATTATTTCGTTCATCGAGTCAGTTGTGAAATCTACCATCACACAGTGATAAACATGTTCTCAAACAGCCCCTGAGGACTTCAAAGAGTTCCTTGGAAACATATCTGTCTTGTGCAAATACCAGAACATATTTGTACATCTTTGTCTGCCCTAACTTTCCTCCCAGATCGATGACTGCATCACATCGTTTTCCCTCCTGGGCCTAAAGATGACAAATGACTTCTAGTTTACACGGCGTAAAAACTGCCCCTTTGATTAAATAACTTTGCTTCAGAACATGGCAAGAAAAAGCTTCTATAAGCCGCTTTTAATGGGGAAGTACATTTGTACTGGTACGGCGCTCTCACAGTTGGGGGGTCAAAGTTCATCCACAGGAAAATTTCTGTTGGGGGAGCTGAGGCTGCAGAATGTGCCAGGTGAAAAATGGGCTGTGCCTTGTCAGGGCAGCGGTGGCAGGTATCTGTGGAGGTGCTGTAAGCAGCCACAGAGCGCTACATCATTAGGAAGAACAAAAAGATCCCCATTTAATTGCTGATATTATAACACCTATTATACATGCTTAGAAAGTGAGTTGTGGGGAGAATAATTCATTTATCTTAAAACCCCCTATGGACCAAGACTAATGTACACAAGTCATGAATAATTAATTTTCTCTCAACGTTTTAATGACATTTATTTGCTTTTTAAAAACTAGATACCAAACAATTTAATAAATATGCTAAAATCTATTTTTTGGAGGTTTTTTTTACAGTTATAATATGTGCTAAACAAATCCACCTATAGTTGTGGTAAAATGGTCTTTTGGTTCTCAACAATTTTATGTTTGAATCAGATGTTTAAGCTTCTTTTCACCTCAAATATGTAAAATGAAATTTAAACAGAATTTCGTGTGTCTAAGGGGTACAGCGTTTCCAGGCTCACTTTGTGTGTGTGTCTTTGTGAATCTGTCATCCTGTGCAGGTTCATGAACCACATGAAACACCATCTAGAGCTGGAAAAGCAGAACAGTGAGAGCTGGGAAAGCCACACGACCTGCCACCACTGCTACAGGCAGTACATGACTCCGTTCCAGCTGCAGTGTCACATCGAGAGTGCTCACAGCCCAATCGAATCTTCAAGTAAAACACGATCCAAACAGCTCAGCCCCCACATTTTTTTTCTAATATTATTATATATTTTAGGACACTCAAAACGTTCATTTCTGTTCACTTTGCAGCCAACTGCAAGATATGTGAGCTGGCGTTTGAATCGGAGCAAGTGCTCCTGGAACACATGAAGGCCAACCACAAACCCGGTGAAATGCCTTATGTCTGCCAGGTCTACTACTTGTCATTACAGTTCAGCTATCGCTTACTTAATGTTCCCAAAACATGGAAACCGGAGGCTAACATTGTGTTCAAATGACTCCACAGGTGTGCGATTATAGGTCCTCCTTCTTCTCTGACCTGGAGGCACATTTCCGAAGTGTCCATGAGAACACGAAAGACCTACTCTGTCCGTTCTGCCTCAAGGTTCTCAGAACGAGTCACATATACATGCAACACTACATGAAGCATCAGGTATGACGCTAACACACATTACATGAAGAGGAGTTTGTTTTTATTGTTTTTTGTGCAAAAAAAGATGATAAAAGCGATTGGCAAAAAGATAATGAAATATTGCAACAATGAGGGGGGAAATGTCTGTCAGGTAGAGATAAAGGTGTGGATTAAACCCAACTTTCTAAAGCTCAATAGTTTTTAGATCCTCTTATATTTTCTGTTTTTACTGCCTGACTGCTGCTGGGATTTTACCTGTTTTTATGTCTGAAAGTTGAAAACTATTTTGAGTCGTATTGCAGCACTTTGAGATTGTTTTACAAATAAAAGTTATTATGTTTCAGAAAAAAGGGATTCATCGATGTGGAAAATGCAGACTAAATTTCCTCACCTACAAGGAAAAAGTGGAGCACAGGGCTCACGTCCACAAGACCTTTAGGAAACCTAAAGCCTTGGAGGGCCTTCCTCCGGGTACAAAGGTCTGAGCCAGTCATAACAATATCAGTTGGACATTCTGCAAGTGCTTTGACTGATTTTTAAGTCACTCGCGCTCCATGTTATGTTATGTTGTTGCTGCAGGTTACAATCCGGGCCTCTCTGACAGGAAAGGGACCAATAACGCCAATCGGCTCTAATCGATCTGCTGTGACTGTCACTCCAGAACCGATGGGTTTCCCAAATTTCAAAGTCAAGCCTCCAGTAAACCTAACCAAGTCCAAAGCAAAAGACCCTAAGGCGGGAAATGGCAAGTCTACTCAGAACAAAATGCAGCAAAACAAAAAGCAAGAACGTCGACTTTCCAAGCACAATCTGGCACTCAAGAATCTCAGGTTCGTTAGTGATTTATCGCACGGTTCTTTAAATGGTCACACCGTTTCAGTCTAAACACACAGGACCAAGCAGGACATTAACCGATAAGAGTTGTATGGTATTGTGGTAGTTAGAGAGCTGACCTGATAGAAAACATGTCCACCTACAATCTAAAAATCATGTTTGTGGTGAATCCTCCACTCCAGTGCAACTACAAACCTGAAGCTCCACCTTCTAGGTTCTAGCTGTTCTTCACAAATTAGATGATGTTGTGGCTTTGCAATTCACAGTCTCTAATTATGTTTTAAATTAATTTAATGGCCACTCCATATTAGGCTAGGCTAAATCTATGCTGTGTTCGATCAAGTTTAATAAAATGAATTAACTTAGTCTTACAACAATTAAAAGGACTGCCTCTCTCACTGATATATTGGTCTTTGTGCTACGTTTTAGTGCCAGTGAGGGGTGCTACACATGCATTGAGTGTAACGGTAAAGTCGACGACTTCTTGTCGCATTTTCCAATGCTTTCAAACTGCGGCGCGTGCAAGTATCGGACAGGTTGCAAAATATCTTTCGGGAATCACATGATAAAGTGAGTAACAAGTAATTTTTTCTTTGCTTTTAGTCACTTTTGCGTCCATTTTCTATCACAAGTCATCTGACATTGCCTCTTCACCGTCTTTTATTAGATATCATAGCACCCTCAGCAAACAGAAGGTTTTGAAATCGGATCGCAAAAAGAATTCACCTGTATTAAAGTAAGTAAACTTTCCTGTTCTTTTAAAATTAAAGACCTGAGGCGGAACATGACCAAACATTTCTTTTTTGTTCAGACTAACCCTCATCTGTCTCAACTGTGATCTACTTGTTGATGCGTCTGGTGGGGACCTAATGTCCAAGCATTTAACTGATCAACCACATCACACATGTAAAGTCATTCAGGAAAAAGGTTGGTATTTTTTAATTCTGAGGCCTGCTTCAAGTTTTTTTTTTATTGTGAATAAAGAAAGAAGTGTTTCTTTCTTGGTTTAACTAAACAGATATCAGAGCTGAAGACAAAGACCAAGAGAAAGTGTGAGTAGAAACTCCTGCTGACATTAAACCTAATTTCCTTGAAGCACAACTAAACCACAGAACTGTTATCATTCCTAACAGGAGTTACTTGTGACCCAACCAGGCAGTCAGGTCTTTTACCAGGGATTTCCTGATCAAGATGCATTGGCCTCAAAGCTGATCAGGCACAGATCCCCAGTCAACCCTGATACTTGAAGTGAATAAAATCACTGCCATGTAACTAAGTACAACAATTAAGGAAATCTGTGTTTGGTTTATTTATATAGCACCAATTGACAATTGTTTCATGGCACTTTGCAAGACAAATTGGTCCAACTGCAGTTTATATAGAGAAATATACAGTCAATTCAATCCGATCAAATAAACGGACTCAAAGTCCGTTACATTACAATTCAAACATACTTACTTCATCCCAAAGGGAAATTAAATGTTGTTGTAGCTTATAATGTCCAGGTTTCTTCAAAGAGCCGTTGTAGATGCTGATGGCTGTGGGCAGGAAGGATCTCCTGTAGGGGTCAGTCCTACAGCTGATCTGAAGAAGCCTCTGACTGATGACACTGTTGTTGTACAACAGTATCATGAAGAGGATGCTCAGGGTTCTCCATAATGTTCTTCATTTAATGAAGAATCCGTCTTTGCACAATGATCTCCAGAGGAGTCCCCAGAACAGAGCCAGCCTTCTTTAGTCCCTGGCTCTGATGCTGCTGTCCCAGCAGATGATGGCAGAAGAGATCACACTCTCCACAACAGACTTCTAGAAGATATGCAGCATCTTGCTGCAAACACTGAAGGTCCTAAGCTTCCTCAGGAAGTACAGTCTTCTCTGTCCCTTCTTGTAGACGGCTTCATAGTTGCAATCCACTCCAGTCTGTTGTCCAGGTGAGCGCGGGGGTATTTATACTCCTCTACCACCGTTACTTTTTTTACCATGATGCAAATAGTGTCTGGCCTATTCTTGTTTCTCTTAAAATCTACAATCATCTCGTTTGTTTTATTCACATTCAAGATAAGATGATTGTTTCCACACCATGCCACAAAACGGTCCACCAGCTCCCTGTACTCAGCTTCTTGTCCATCTCTGATCATCCCACGACTGCAGAATCATCTGAGTATTTCTGCAGATGACAGGAGTCTGTCATGTACTGGAAGTCTGAGGTCTACAGGGCTGCCGACTACCTGGTTGGACACACAATCCTTCAGTCTCACAAACTGGTCTGTTTCTCAGGTAGTCTTTGATCCAGGAGATTGTTGAGGCCTCCACCTGAGTCTTCTGGAGTTTCTGGCAAATCAGGTTGAGTTGTGTTAAATGCACTGTGATCCTCAGAGTGCTGCTGGCTTTGTCCAGATGACAGTGGGTTTGTATGATGGCATCTTCAGCTCTAGCTTCACAGCGTTAAGCAAACTGAATGGGGGTCCTGATAGTTTATTGTTTGCTTACTCAGGTGGGCCAACAGGAGTCTCTCTAGGACATTCATGATGTGGGATGTCAGGGCAGCAGGTCTATAGTCATTGACGACTGATGAGTGAGTTTTCTTTGGTACCGGAACAAGACAGGAGGTCTTCCACAACACTTGAACCTTCTTCTGGGCCAAGCTAAGGTTGAAGAGGTCCTGCAGAATCCCACAGAGCTGCTCTGCACAGGCCTTCGGGATTCTGGGGCTGACACCATCTGGACCTTAGCCTGACTTCTTGAGACATACAGGTGGAAGGGGGAGGCAAAGGGAGCATCAGCATCTTCTAATTTGGTTGAAGGCAGAATTGTAGAAGCAGAAGGGTCCATAGCTGAGGTGGAAGATAAAACATTTGAGGTGTGACAGAAAAGCTGTGGGTCAAATGAGGGTGGGATGTCTGTTTGGCTGTGAGCAGGAGAGGAGGATACTAAGCTTGTTTCTTAACTGAACCTATTGAAGAACGTGTTTAGTTCATTGGCTCTGTCCAGACATCCATCGGTCTGATCATCCTTCTGCTTGAAGCCTGTGATATTGTTCATCCCTGACCACACTTCTCTGATATTGTTTTGCTGGAGCTTGCGCTCCAGCTTCTTCTTGTACACCTCCTTGCTGTCTCTTATTTTGACTTTACGTAGTTTCTGTGTACTCCTCAATAATTCCCTGTTCCCCTCTCTGAAGGCTTTTTTTTTTCTTGTTAAGCAGGTCCTTCAGGTCATTGGTGATCCAGGGTTTGTTATTGGGGAAGCATCTCACTGTTCTGGTGGGGATGGGATCCACACAGAAGTTTAGCACTAGTCGGTGACATACTCAGTCATGGCATTGATGTCCTCTCCATGTGGCTGGGTGTGTCCCAGTCTGTAGCCTCAAAGCAACCTCGCAGGGCTTCTTCAGCTCTACTCCGATTTGATCGTAGTTATAAAACAATGCTGTTAAGTTTAATCTATTATGCTAGTTTGTCAAAAGATATCTAAAAAAAGCTAGACAATAGCCTTTAATGGCTGAATTTGAAGCAATCTCTTCTCTTGAACGAGCATGTAGGGACAGTGGATGGTTAATTGCATTGAGTCGTTACTTTTGCAACAACCCAGTAGAACCTCGCTCAGTGTGAGCGGCCACCTGGTGGTTTGAGACGACAGAGCATCCGGCAAAAAACACAGACGTTCTGGTCTAGGAGTAATTTCAATGTTAAAGAAAAAGTAATGAGTTAATGACAACGGCAGCTTCTTCAGTGGCTTCATCTAGGAGAGAAACACAGCTAAAACTAAACGATCTGAGCCAGTAGTCAAATCTGTGGCATGAAAAATGGAGCATATACAGTTAGTAGCAGAATTAGCTCCTTCAGTTGCTTTATCATGAAGATGTATGGATGAACACAGATAGACAGGACCGAGTGCATCATCTATGACGTTATTGCCAGCAATAGCTTAGCCAATTTCCTCCTTCAATAAAGTGTCATAGTTAAACAGAACACCCATCCTGATGTAACTTCTATGAAGAGAAAAAACAGTGAACATAAGGTTAATGTCAGCAAGAACTGCAGATGATGCATTATTGGAGAGTAGTAGGAGAAAGTAGGATTGTGAGGAAAAGGGGCTAGGTATGTCCTGCATTAGCCTATTGAGATAGCTGAGAATAACCTGAGCTTATTAAAAAAGGAAGTTTTAAGCCTCGTCTTAAAAGTAGACAGGGTGTCTGCCTCATGGACTACAACTGAGAGCTGATTCTGCAGGAGAGGAGCCTGATAATTAACATATCTGCCTCCCATTCTACTTTTACAAACTCTAGGAACTGCCAGTAAACCTGCAGTCTGAGAGGGAAGTGCTCTTGGAACATATGGAACAATCAAGTTTCTGATAGAGCTTGATTAATGAGGGCTTTATATGAGAAAAGGTGAATTTCAAACTGTATTCTGGATTTAATAGGGGGCCAATGAAGGGAAGCTAATATTGAAGAAATATGAGCTCTGCTTTAAAGTTTCAGAAGTCTTACTACTGCATTTTTAAAAAGCTGAAAGCTTTTAATTCTTTGTTGTAACAGCTTTTTGGCATTAATTCTTATGCTGCTGAAAAGCTGGTTTATTTCCTTTTATCTGGCGCCGCACTTGTAAGGGAAAAATCATTTTTAGGTAGCACTCTGATGGCACTGATTATTAGGTTTAGGAGGCTATTCATTTTTCACATAGGGCCAGGTTGATTTGTAAGCCTAACTAAACCCTCATTTGAAAACTGTTTTTAGTATTTAACCAGGTTATGTTTGTCTGATGTTACAATTTGTTAAATTGCGTTATGTTCTGTACTATAACCTGAAATCATTTTGGTTCTCTGTGAAGGATGTTACTGATTCAGTGCAGAGTCACGCAGCACTAGACAAAGAGTGTTTAAAATCATATATAAGCGACTTCTTAAGATTAAATATACTTTTCTTGATTTGACACAGGCGTCTCCAGCGGGCAGCAGATAAAAAACAGACAGCGTCCCTCTTGCCAACGACAACAGCTTTAGAACCGGAAGAAACGGACTCAAAACAATCTATAAACGACACATTTGCAAGTGAAACACTCGATGATGCTGGCCGACCTGGTTTAGAGCAGGATTTACCAGCAGGCGATCAGGAAAACGATTCAGCAAAACCCAGCACCCATGAAGGGATTGAGTCAAACCAGTCATCTTTGGAGGCTGCTCCGTCTTCTTGTTCATCAGATGTGTTTTTAATTCCCCCTGAGGAACCTGAGGGTCACACAGAGAGCCTCCATGTCGAGGATCAGCTGTCTGTCTCGGACGGTTTGTTGGATCCAGTCACCGGAGAGAAAACACCTTAAATCCTTGTCGGTCGTTATATCAGCTGAAGAAGACAGATGATACACTAAAGATATGTTCAACGTTTTCAAAGTACGATGACGATATCAAACTTTTATTCTTTCTTTGGCTGTTCAGGACACTGGTTTTACCAACAAGAAGAAGCATTTAAAATATAGTTCAAAAGTTTTTCAGCACTTCTCTTTTTACTTACTTTTCATCTCTGCTGATTCCAGGATATTGTCAGTTTGCCGTTAGACTTGAATGTTTTACGCTCATTTTGTGTTTCTTTAATACAGATGTGTAGTCTTTGCAGCACATAAGGTGAACATCTTTTTGAAAACTTTAAAGAATTGTACTCTCCATTTTTCATGCTGGAAAGTTTCTTTTTATCGTTTTTAATTTGCTGTACAAGCTTTTGTCCTAATGATTTAACGGAAACGGCCCTCCAAGAATGTTTTACTCTGGGAAGCAAATATGCAGTCAAGCTTTTCAGTTAAAATTGTGCATCTGCTCCTCTAATCATGCACTTAAAAAATAACGCAGTTTTGGGGCATAGTTTCAGCATTGTGTGGACCTGTAGAGGAATCTGTTTTTCATTTATGATCTGAATTAGGTTTTAATCTAACTAATCATTTTTTATATAGTTTTAATTTGTAGTTTGCCATCATCATGCGATTTGTGTTTTTGTTTTTTCAGGTGTGATGTTCCACCAGCTCCAGCAAACATTTTACTAAAATGTTAAATTGTTTACAGAAATCTCCTAAGTAGCAAACATATGGCCTTTCCTTCAGTATTGACTGATGGTTCGCAACATGCCAAACTGACTTGGTACTCTGCACTCTGCTGATTTTCAACCACGGTTTAAGTCATGAACAGAAAATAATGTTGGATATTATCCTCTCAAGGAAATGGTTCTAGTGGGGCTCTGTGAAAATGTGGCTCAGAAGAGCACAGTAGGAAAAATAATAATTATTTTAGGAGTTAAGCAAATAAATGTTTCACAGAGCTGCAACCATGTACATTTTCTGTCTTAACTAGGCTGAAAGTTCCTTGTAAAACATGTTCAGAATAGTTGAATATGTCAAAAGCCACTTCATTTTTTTTTTTATCTTTTTACCTGTAAAAACAATCGTGTAAATACATTTACTTCTATGTATAAATGTTTTGATGACATTCATGTTATATTCTCTATATACATCACATCATGCAGAGGATCTACATTCTGGGTTATAGCAGCACATTTCTGTTTTTGTTCTGTAAATAAACCTTGAATAGAAGACTTGTTGGGTATTAAATAACTTCATGTTGCTTTAAATCACCAGGCATATTACACCTTCATTGTGTTAACTGAATAATAACTCCAGCAAAATCAGATACTTGAATTAGACCAATTCTGACAGGGTCAGTAAGGTGTTTTTCTCTGGTAAACATATATAAAGCCTGTCTTGGAGCTATATACTGAATTTAATGCTTCTGATAGTTTATTTGTCAAAATCAAAACGCTCACATTAGCTACTAAGATTAAATGTATTACCTATTGACTGATTTGACCTTTAGCTATTTTGATCTGCTAAAGTGTCAACAAAAACATCCATCCATTTTATATACCCACTTATCCTTGCAGGGTCGCCAGTCCATCACAGTACAAACAAACGTGCACCCACACACTCCCTCCTTCAGGGCAATTTAGACCGGTTAACCTAACAGTCCTGTTTCTTGGACTCTAAACTGTGGGAGGAAGCCAGAGAACCCAGGGGGAACATGCAAACTCCATAAAGAAGAGACCCCAGATTCCAGGCTCTTCTTGCTGCAAGACAACCGTGCAAAATTGTTCATCTCCTTATAAGAATAAAAAGAACTATTTTATGGTTTTAATATTTCAAACAATTTCTGGCCTTGTAAACAAAGCCTAATATGGTACAATGTGCTAAAAGCATGTGATATTGTGGGCTGTTGTGCTTGAAACACCTCTTCAGTGTTGCATGGAGAACTTGGACAACACCTATGGAGTGAAGGACTGGAGTGTAGGCCCCAATCTTCCAACTATTGAGAGGTAGTCACACCTCTCTACCTGGGAAAGTTGAGGGTGTTTAAAAGGAGGCTGACTTTTTGTCCTGGATGTGGAACAGCGGAGCAGATCTTTACCCTCACAGAGCTGCCGTGGACATAAGGGGAGATTGGTTGTTCAGTCCAAATGGGTTCTGTGGATCTGGAAAAGTCATACGAGCAGCACCCTCAGTGCATTTTGAGGGGATGATGCAGGAGACAAAGTGCTATGAATGATTTAAAGGCCTAACTTTTTTTTTTTTTTACCAAAGGAAGAGCTGATGGCCCCTTTTGCAGTCAAGCTTGTACTTAGAACAGGTTGGACAGAACTGTCCCTTGTCCCTGTTGTGGTGTTTATAGATAGGATCTCAATGTGTAGTCATGGACATGGGTGAAGCTCAAAGTAAGCTTCTGCTCCTCTGCATTAAAAGAACTTGGGTGAAGTTTCCAGCATCTGATCAGGTTGCTTCCAGGAAGCCTCCCTTTGGTGATTTGCTGGGCATGTCTCACTTGGAGGAGTCCCTGGAGCTGACCCAGAACCTGCTGGAGGCCCTGCATGACACTGATAACATTTTGCTGTTTATCATCAAGGGACTAGAAGTTCAAGAAAGAGCAACTGAAAAGCAGGAGGCACAGAGAAGAACGTGGAGAGAGTGAGGCAGAAGGTTCTTGAACCAAAACACCATGGATATGTTCCTGAGGTTTGTATGCGGTGGTGTGAGAATCATATCTTATTAGGGCAGCTTCACTCTATGTGTTTATAAAACAGATCAGCTTGTATGCGGAGGGCTTGCTCTGACCTGGAGCACTGGTGAAGATTTCAGAAAACAATGTTTCTCCTCATATTGACCACTAGATGGCAGCTTTGCTGCAGTGAATGTGTTGCAGGTTTAGTGTAAACCTTTTAGTTTTCCTTTAAACAAAAATGTTTTAAAAATTTGCATTTCGTACATACTATATATTAAAGAGACATTTTTTATTTAGGCTCTTAACTACACATTTCCTAAAATCAGTTCAAAATGACAGTTTAAGGGAATCCAGTTATGTTGCAGAGGCAACACTGAACTAATCTGAATATGCAATCAGTTTAAAAAAATTTTAAACTGAGGTTGTTCACAGAAAGACAGAATTATATCTAAAACAGAGCCATCTACTATTAAAGTACTTTTCTTAAAAGGAAATTAAATAAAAGTAATTAAATGAATTGTGTTAATTTCCATGTTCAGGGCTTCCCCAAGTCCATAGCTTTCATGAACTCCTCTTCTGTGAAGGACAGCATCTTCGCAGCTTCAAAGTGCATCTGCAACACACAAAGTCTTATCAAGGTTTTAAAAAGAAAACATGAACATGGCAAGTGTCAAAAAAGATACTCACCTTTTGTCTTTTGAGAATGTCAATCAACTTCAGCTGTTTCTTGAAACCAGCAATAAGTTCAGCTTTCTGCTTCTTAAGGATCTGGTTCTCAGCCAGCAGATTTTCTTTACTTTGATGTTCTTCACTTATCTTTTCCTTATTTTATTTAACAAACAAAAATTCAAAAGTTATAGCTAAGCTTAGCCCTACTTTTTCACGTAAGACTTTTGGTATCAGGTTATATAAAGTTTTAGTTGGCGATTTGTAAAATAATTTAAAAAGAACACTCCTATTTTCTAGAAAACAAAACATAACTCCAATTATTAGCTACTAAAACGCAGCTAATAAACATCTGGTCACTGGTGCCATTTCTAAATTATTTTGTGGCTCTTCACAAAGTTTTTTTATTCACAAACATAACCCTTAAACTGTGAGTCAGCTTTGTAAATGTAATCTCTTACAGAATCGAGAAACTTCCACTACTTTTAAAATGTCTCTCTAAGATGTTTTCCACCCAAATGAAATATTCACATGTTGCCATATAATCACTATTTCTTGTCAAACATGTGTGGCATGTTGAGTAAAATTAGTCACATAATGAAAATTATGATAACACATAGATTGTAGTAGTAGTAGTATTAATCAAAGATTTAAAAAAACAAACATAGGCTTACCTTGTTCATTTGTCTCGTCTTACTCAGCTGGGACTTTAACTTCTCCACCTCCTCCAGAGCTCTGTTTAGGCGAACCTCCACAGTGCGGTGGACAGCTGCTGCTTGCTTTTGGGATCTATTCAGAGTCTCTACTTCCTATGCAAAGCACAACAGACATAGTCAGCCTGCAGGAATGATGAAGGATGTTGTCATTCCTGACAGGTGCTTCAGATGTCACTGATACAAACCTTGCTTAAAGCAGTCACTTGGAGCTGAAGCTCATTGCTTTTTATAGCAGACTCTTCGGCTAAAGCTTTCTGCCTCTCGGTCTGTGTTTTCTGGATGCTGACGGTCCTCTGCAGTCTTGCTCTGTCCTCCTCAAGATCTTTAATATCTGCAGTCAGCTTTGCATTTTCATCATCCTGAAAGACAAGGAACTTTGGTAAACATACAGTCTGCTTACTTCTTCAGATTCACAGTATAAATAGTCTAGAAAATGTATTTCAACACCTGCTTTATATTTTATGCAGTTTAAGAATTAGCGTGATAGTTCTAAAATACTTTTCTACCAAAGCAAAATAAATTAATGGAATCTGTTTCACTTTCTTACCTTCTTATAACAGTCACAAGAAAGCAGGTCAAGTTCTTCTTGCATTATTTGAAGTTTTGCCTTCAACACTCGTGTTTGAGCATCAGAAGCAGCTGTAAAGGGAAACAGTTAACAGTCTGCTAAAATAGTTGGTTACACTGAAAACAATCAATAAATGACACATACTGGACTTACTGATTTTTCCTAACGGTAAATTATTCTTTCTATAATTAAAGAATATGACAAACAACATGAATCCTTAGAGTATGTCATTGGTCCAAACAATGTTTACACAATGATGTAGTGCCACAGTTCTCAGGCTGAGTTACAAGTTCCACTGGTGGTACTTGTAAATTTGGACAGATCAACTGTAATCTAGAGCTACTAAGTTCCAACAGCCCAAAAGATGAGCCGTTAAAGCACATTAATTTCTGTCTCATCAGAATCTATTGAAAGGGAAGTACAGTGGAAGAAATTTTCAGATGTAGTGGGTTTAAATCTGAGTTCATGCTGCTTTGGGGTACTAAAAACATTACCTGATCCTACACAATCTTCAGCATTATCTACAAGATTGTCTTGATCAGAATCCTTCATTTTCTCCTCCATGCTCTGAATGGCCTTTGCTAAGAACAAATCAGTGCCATCCCCTAAAGCTGCTGAATCATCTGCATCTTTCAATGATCTGGAATGAAGCAAAACAATAGAACTTTTCAGTCTTTTCAGATGCAATTGATAACAATGCAAATAAAATCAAACTCACGCTGTTTTAAATTGTAGCTTCTTTCCTTGGTTTCCAGCGTGCATACTTTGTGTTGCTGATGTGACCTTTTTTTTGCTCACCTTGTAGGGATTACACAAATCAAGGAAATTGCATCTCTAGATTAAAAACCAAAAGTCTGCTGAGCAATATGTGAAAAATTACCTCAAACCTAATGTCGGGACTAATACCTTCATCCCAGGATCCTGTGTGGTTCCTGGTTGAGATTTTAGGTTCCTGTTGCAGAGGAGTTGGGCAAACACACACACACACACACATAGTACCTGTTTCGTTAGTTCTATTCTTTTCATTAACAACAAAGATGTATACTCTGCCTTCTTTGAACAGTTCTTACCTAAAACCATCTTCATCTTCTGCATCCAAGAGGAATACATTGGAGAGAGGGAGAGGAGATGACAGAACTTCATTTTGCCCTCTCTAAAACCCCACAAACAACAAAAAACGTCTTTGAGCTTTAAGAGAAAGTTACACATAGTTTCCCTGGATCGGCAAACTCTTTTAGTTGTTCAATTTTAATAGATTCTTTTTCTAGAAATATTTGTGTCAGCAGAAACATTCAGAACTTACCATAAGTTGCTCTGCTTGTCTTACCAGCTCTGCGGTTTTGGCTTCAAGCTTGGCATTTAACAGCCTGATGGAAACAATAGGATGTATGAATTAATTCTGAATACAAACTTACAGGCCAATTTATTAAATACGCCTGTTAAATGACAGCCAACCAATGCATTTAGGCATCCAGATGTGGTGAAGACGACTTATTGTTCAAGCTGAGCGTCAAAATGGTGAAGAAAGAGAAGAAAATATCCAGTGAGCAGCAGTTGTGTGGACAAAAATGCCTTGTTGACCTCAGAGATAAACAAAAGGCAACAGTAGCAAAAAACCACATATTACAGCCAAGGTATGCGGCATACCATCTCTGAACATACAAGTCAAGCTGTGAGCTAAGAACAGGAAAGTTAGCCTAACAAAACGAATTAGAAAAATGTTGACTCGTCCGATGACTCGTGATTTCAGCTGCGATATTCAGATGGCAGGGTCAGAATTGGTCGTGAACAACATAAAAGCATGGATCCATACTGTCGTGTATCATCTATTTAAATGGTGGTGGCATAATGTTCGTTGCACACTTCAAGCCCTTTATTATCGTCTTAGGGATGTGATAGAACAAGGGATTTACATCATGGCTGTGCAGCCGAGAAACCTGCTGCAACTGCATCATGGCACTATGGACCAAGATCCCTGAAACAGTTTCTAACTCCTTGCTGAATCTTTGCTACAGAAAATGAAGGCAGAGCTAATAAAGTGGCTGGTGAGTGTTTTTTACCATTTAGAGGAAGCAGTAATGGACAGCAGGGAAAAACCATTCATTGCATCTGCTTTGGCGTGATATAGTTCTTTCTTATAAAAAGGTCTTAGCTGTGATTAGGCAAATCACAAATTAGTAACAGGTTTGAGCCTTCAATCCACTTTCTGAATACATGTTTATTAAATCAAAAGAAAGGCTTTTGAAACAGAACCGACAGGAACAAGACCAGGCAACCTTACTTGTACTGTTCTTCCTTTGCAAAAAGATCTTCTGTGTGCTTTTTTGTTGGATCCAAGGCAGATTTTCCCTTTGGTTTAACTTCTACCTTCCTGGAGCTCTCAGCCGTACTGGTAGAGGATGGACGTTTCTTGGTCTGTAACACAAAAACAAACAGAACTGGGTTACAAAGGAACTTTACGTTTGACTAAAGGGTTGGTGCTTCAGCAACAATATGACTTAAATTGTATTTGCTCTGAGCCTCAGCTATTTGCAAAACGTTTTATATCTGCTTAGAAGACCGTCACAAAACGGAGATAACCGTAAAACCCAGCTTTAAATAACGTTTTAAGCTGAGAATATATTCTGTTTGAGCTTTCCTGACACAACGATTTAAATCTAAGCATCACATGTGAAAACGATGGCGTTCACCTTTATTTTAGAACTTTGTTCTGCCATTGTTGTTGACTCAGTTCGGGTTGCCTAGCGACAAGAGTTTAACTAGCCGAAAGTACGGAAGCTCCTGAAGGACATTTTAAGCTTTTAACAACGAACGTGTAAATAACGGCCACTCATTTTAAAACGTGAGACTGACGATTTCCAGTATAACACAAAAATACGCACGCTGTTTTTGTTAAAAAATTAATTAATTAATTTTGGTTACCTAAGGGGACCTAATTTAAGATAAGAGTTCCAATACTAAAATATATAATCAGATATTGACGTGAAAAATGTGTATTGTTACTTATCTCATAAAACTCTTCGAAGAGGATGTTGAGTATAGCACACAAGTAATCCACCAAGCTGCAGAGTTGGAGAGGGGGAAAGGCCAATTTTTTATTACATTTCTGGCCCTTTAAAATAAAATCTGCATAATCAAAGGGTGGAACTCACCTCCGGCCAGCTAGAGACAGGCAATCTCTGCAACAGCTCAAGGCCTCCTTCTGGGCTGGGGGACCCCGTAACCCATGAATTCCTTATACATGCAAATAGTTTAGTTAAAGCAGAAACCCTTGAGATTTATGTTTTTAATAATTTCTGCGGCTTGGGTCTGAGCTGACATCACATTTCATGCACAGTGTAACTGTTTAGATCTATAAGCAACAGCCCTGTGATTGCTTGTGAGGAAAATAATAAACTTCACACCTTCTCCCTAACTCTATTAAATCTGTAGGAGCTATGATGAGCTAGGCTGGAATTGGGCCCACAAATTAAATACTGCTCAGCGCCTTTAAGCAATCTTGGGTCGGCTCTGACTCATGCTGTGATCTAAAGACAATTCTGGACTTTAAACAAATTTGTTGATGACCCCTCCTGTAAATCATTATATTCTGGAAAATGCACCTTCTTCATTTTTGTAACTTTTTCCAGAATGAGTTATTCTTTAGGGGAATTGCACAGGATATATGTCACATTAAATGTAGACAAAGTCTTGAAATGATTGATTGTGGTCTTGATTATTGTCTGAGAATAATTTCTCAAAACTTTATTGCCCAATCTCCTCTGAACATTTTAGAGGACATTCAGAGGAGAGCTGGGTATGTTCCATGAGTACAGAATACAATGACAACATTGAATTAAATATGTGATTAATTAATGCTGCTGCAAACAATTGTTCAACACAGAGAGTTATCTTCACAGCGTAGCTCTCTAACACGAAGAAACATCTTCACTGTGTCTCCAAGTCCATAGCCTTGAGGAACTCCTCCTCTGTGAAAGACAGCAGCTTTGCAGCCTCAAGGTGCATCTGCACACAAAAGGTTGTTATGTTTTTAGATATGAAACAAATCACAAGGATTAGCCATGTAAAATTAAGATACTTACCTTCTGTCTTTTCAGAATGTCAATTAGCATGACCTGTTTCTTCAAACCCACAACAAGTTCAGTTTTTTGCTTCTTAAGCATTTTGTTTTCAGTCAGCAGATTTTCTACACTTGGATGTTCTTCACTTTTTGTGTTCTAGATTAACAAAAGAAAAAAAAAGTTGAGCAGGATCGCAATTTTATTGCAAGACTTAAAGCTGTCCTTAAAGTCCTTAAATGAAATTTGTTTTGGATTTACTAAATCGTGCAAAAACAGGACTGCCAGGAAACAAAATATAACCCAGAAATTTCTAATATATGAATCTTTACATTATTATGATTATATTATGCAGATTACAATTTAGCTTCTAAAAAGAAAATGTCATTGTGTTTCACATCTACTACTTTTCTGCAATGAGGTCTTCAATAATTTAATGATAACAACATTTAGGTATATTAAAACTAAGAATTTGACAAAACTATTCAAATCAGTTTATTTATGTGGCCCTAATTCACAATAAATGTGGTCTCCTTGTACTTCACAAAACAAAACTGTGTGTATACAGAAATATGGAGTCAATTCAATCCAGTCATAAATTCATCTGTCATTCCTTTCTATTCAAATCTAGTAATAAAACAATACAGTGAAGTTTAGTTTCTTGTTCAAATTGATAAGGTTTTCTATTGAAGGAAACCAAGCCAATTGCACAAGTCACTGACTTTGCAGATAACTCTCATATTGAGATTGGATGTGGCGACAATGGAGAGGAGAACTTTCTTTTAAAAGGAAAAAACGTACAGCAGAACCTGGGTAAGTGTGAGCAGCTATCTGCCACGACCGTGGTGGGGTTTGAGAAGACAAAGCAGACACACAAAACAAAGAAGCGCTGATCAAGAGTACTTTCTATGTTTAAGAAAAGGAAAGAGTTAATGGCAGCAGTAGCTTCTTTGGTGGCTTCATTTAGAAGGGAAACACAACTAAACAGATAAGCTCTGAGCCAGTAGTAAAATCTATGCCATGAAAACAGCACATAACATGGTTAGTCACAGCAAAGCGTATCATCTATACAAAGAAAAAATGAAATTATTGGTAAAAGCTTCCCTCCAGGAAGGTGTCACAGCTCAACAACTATCTCACTATATAGCATTCTGGTTTTGCAAAATAAAACCAAAAAGAGAAAGTAGAAATTATTGCTTCTCAGTTCAGTTTATTTATTTTCACTTCCATTGTACAACTTCACCATTATTCAGAAGTGAGACACTGTTCTCCATGGATCATGGTGGTCAATAAAACAAAGTTTAAAAGAAGGTCCACACACACACACACAAACTGTTAAACTGGGTTTATTGAATAAAATCATCCTGTCAACTAATTTAAAAAAAAGATTCCAAATAAGTCTGAAGCTGAAAGAGAAAGCAAGTGTCATCTCTTCCCAATGCCCAAGCTTTTTATTTAGAAATATTATTTTTTAATCAGACACATTATTTAACTGTGTGTTAGATTGGTAGAAACAATCTTCACCAGAACACGGAAACCTTTACTGTCTTTAGTTTTAAGAGGCTCAGTCTTTCGTAAATGTACCTTAAATGTATTAAACCAAAATAAAATACAAACCTGTTGAAACTAACAACATTTCTGTCAATTAAATAATTTATTTCTTTCAATAATCAAAGGATCTTCCAAGCTTATGTTTCACCTAAATTTATGATAAACGTAATTCTTTAGTCTGTCCTATCTAATATAAACTAGGTAGCAAAATAAAGGTCAACACGCTGATCTTCTTACCGTGTTTATCAGTTTGGTCTTACTCAGTTGGCAGGTCATCTTCTCCACCTCCTCCTCATAAGATCTGACCAGCTTAGAGGAGATTGGAGGTTATTGCCGTTTTGTTCAGTTTATTGAGAACCATCTGACAGTCTTTTGTCAGCAGTTAGACATCAACTTAAAAAATGCCAACATATGCTTCAGCTGCCACTGACACAAACCTTGCTTAAAGCAGAAACCTGCAGCTGGAGATCATCACATTTTTGAGCAAACTTCTTGGCTGAGGCTTTCTGCTCCTCGATCTGTGTTTTCTGGATATTGATGGTCCTCTGCAGTTTGTCTCGGTCATCCTGAAGCTCCTCATTTTTTGCACAAAGCTTAGCAATTTCATCATCCTGAAGGAGGAGAAACATACATTAAATTTGTAAATTTGGGCCTACAATTATTTAGAACCTGTGAAGATTTAGTATGAAAGTATTAATAAAAGTGGTCCTATATTCCTGGTCCAATTTATATCTCTAGACATGAATTGGTAAATTGAACCCCTCAGCCTTGAAAAGTGCCTTGAGACATTATTTGTTGTTAATATCATTAAATAATTTGAATAAAGTAAAATAAGTTTAAGCTATATTGGAATTTGTTCGAATTTAAAACAGTACCTTCTCATGATAATCACTTGAAAGCAGATCAAGTTCTTCTTGCATAATGTGGAGTTTGACCCTCAGAACTCGGGTTTCAGGGTCAGAAACAGCTGTAAAGTAAAACCCAATGAGCTCAGTCTGCCAAAGTAATTGCAAAACCTTTCAATAAATCACAGATAGTGGACATTCAGAATGATCAAACAGTAAATCATTCATAAGCGATTTCCAGAACATCATGTTTTATACAAAAAAATGTTAAAACGTTATGAATCATAGCTACGTGTTTTTTAAAGAAACACATTGTTTCAATTTATGAATGAATCCTTATCAACAAATAAGTCAAAGGTTAATGATTTTTTTCTATTGGCACAATGGTATCTCATCCCACATTATATTCAATTTTCCCAAAATTTACCTGACCCTTTTTTCCCTGAAAAGGGAAAGTCTTTTTTTTCTCCTCCAAGCTCTTTTTTGTGCCCCAGCGTCCAGGGTTTTTTGCTGATATGACCTTTTTTTTGGTCACCTTCTAAAGATTACAAATAATCAATTTAATTTTTTTGCCTCAACAAAAGGCCTCTCCAGATTACGCGCCCATTTCTACCAGATATAATATCAACAGATTCAAAATTATAGACATTACACTTTATTCTATGCTAGCTTTATTCCAGGGTTCGCCCAGCCTTGGTTGGGTTTTCAATCTTGATGAGAAAATTTGGACCCCAAAAACCCACATAGTATATAAGGATTTTTTTATCTTTTCTTAACCAAAAATTGAACGTTCTATTGGGGGTTTTTTCACGTTTTTAACAATAAAATAAGGGGAAAAAACAAAAAAAAGAAAATTGGATTGAATACTTTTTCCTTTTTTTTGGGCATTCTCACCTGGAACTTTTTTCTCTTTTTATATTTGGAGCGGGACGGGTAACTTTATTGAACTTCATTCTGCTCCATCTAAAACCCATAAAAATCAGTTTTACCTTTAAAAGAAAGTTTAACATTCAAAATTTAAAATTAAAAGCTTCAATCCAAATTTTGTGCAGCTCAATTTCAGCTACAGTTTTCCCTAACAACAAATGCTAATCTTATTTAAATTTTTGGTATAACCCAATTTTGTAAGAGAGGGTCCAGTCAACAAATCGAAACAGAACTGACAGGTAAAAAAAACTGACTGCAATACAATAAAGAGGCTTTTTCTGGCCAGTACTGATGGTCTTTGTGGCCTAACCTGCTGTCTGGATTTTTTCTCTATAACATACAAAAAAAGAAAAAGTGCTCCAATTTCTTTGATAGAGGTTGTAGTTTTAGTTCCAACAAAAGATGAAGAAATGACAAGATTATAATCGTTGATGCATGAAAAACGTGTCCCCTAGACTACCTGGACTGCTAGCTTTAGCTAATATTTATTAAACTCAAAAAAGTGCATGCTGTTGTTGATGATGTATCTATAGATCAGAAATGGTGAGAGTTTTTAGTTTTAATGCATTTAGGAAAATTATTTCTTTAAGTTTTAGTATTTAATCTGCCAGCCACCAATCAGAGCCTATCACAATAAATTTGGCAGATTCTGATCTGTGTTTGGTACACATGTTAGAACTGAAGTTATCTACGATTGTAGATCATAAAACTAACAAAAAATCTCCCCTGACAAGTTTTTTTAAGAACACAACACCGGTAAAACTCGTTATGCTAAATCAGACTGACTCATTCCAACTTAATATAATAATAAAAACAATAATAATAATAAAACAATTGAACACTCCTGACATAAACATAAAAAGCTAGGCATCACACCTTTTCTTCTACGCAAGGTTGTGGCTGAGACTCAGTTAATGTTGCCTAGCAACAGCTGTTCCATTGCCAAAAGTACGGAAGCTCCTGAAAGACATTTGCATCCAATTTGCATTTTAGAAACAAACGTTAGATCACCGCAAATTATTTTTTAATAGACACAGTTTATAGTGTTAAATCTATCTTGTATATTGATAAAATATTACCTGCTGAATTTAATGATTTATGGTCATATCGGATTCATATTCAAATAGTTTTACCTGTACCCACCTTGAAGGTAACTTGAACATTGCAGATGTCCAAAGGTACATCAATGGTTGTGTTCCAGTACTTCCCAAAAATCTGAGAACAATATATCTGAAGTATTGAAAATCTACATTACCATCTAAAGTGTTTTATAACCCTTAAAGTCTGATTAAATAAATGTTAGATATAACATTTTACATTTAAAAAATGTAACAGTTTATTTGACTAAATAATGATGTCTTAACTTTGTTACGTTGATCATTTAGAAATTGACAATTTACGATAGACCTAAATGTCCAATTCTAATCAAATCATAATTCTTCCACTACATTCAACTGCAAATCAAGTTTTGAATTTCAAATATGATGTTTCTGTGTGCATTAAGCATCTCAACTAATATGCACATTATTACCACAGTTGTTTTTAATCGCTTAAGACGAAGTCTCAGGAATCAATATGCATTACAGAGTGAAAGAAACAGATATCTCAGCAATAAATGTATCAAAAATGATACATATAAAATAATAATAATATAAAATATATGCGTTCCAGCAAGGCTCATTTGTCGTACTTTTAGCCCACATTTGTTTTATTTATTGTTATGATGTAATATTCTAATCTTAAATGTCAAATTTTCATTAGCTTTGAAGTAATCATAATTGACAGAAATAAAGGTTTGAAAACATCAATCTTTGTGTAATAATCTATATGATGTGTTTCACTTAGTGAATTAAGTTACTTAAATAAATGAACTTTCCAATAATATTCCAATTTATTGAATCTGACTGTGTATAGGCCTATGCTTTTATTATTTTACCTGTGCGTTTTCTGAAAATTATTTTTATGAAGCCTTATTAATCACAGTTTTGTTTTTGTATTGTAGCAGGTTATAGCCCAGGGGTCAGTGACCTTTATAACCAAAATAACCTTCCTGGCTTCTACAAAAAAAGATTTGTCTGGAGACACAAATCCCACATATCTCTTTGAAAATGAATCATTTAAGTGTAATAATGAGTAATAACATGGATATGTATTTGCATTTTATATGTTTTTAGCTATAATGGTACGTTTTGTGCCGATCATTAACTGTATAAGTGAGAGCAGTTAAAACCATAAAATTGGGTGTTTTGTGCCCCAAAAGACCCGGTGATCAGAAACTGTAAAAAAGAAAACGATAATAGTTTAAACATAATAAATTTGCATGAACTTCTCTAGAATTTCGAGAAAATGTTATGTGAGATAAATAAGAAATATTCAGATGCCCTAAGGCTGACAGTTCAGCTTGTTTTTATGCAGGGATCGCCACTGCGCGTGCGCCTACCCAACCGCTACTACTCTGTGCACATGCGGACAAATCCCACAACGTGCGGGGCAGAGCAGGGCTCACCGGAGGGAGTGATTTGTTTGTTTTCCAGCTGCTTGCTCTGCTGTTTGCACTCGCTTTTTATTTATATCCACGCATCACGCAGGCTCCGGCAGCAGCGCCTGTTTCTGCTGCACAGCCTCCAGACTGACCGCCCGGCCGGCGGGTGTCCGGACAAGCGAGCGATGTCGAAGGAGGAGCCCTGGGTGGAAACAACAACAATAACATCAGGGCGCGCTGCTGTCTCCATGCAACGTGTCCCGGTCCATGTCCTCTAACCCGAGTACACCTGTCTCCTTTAAGTCCCGTCCATTCCAGTCCAGTCCCGTTCCGAGGCGCACCCCGATGGCCGATGAGGATCCCCAGCAGCTGGACCCTGGAGCGGGGAGTCTACCCGGCCTGCTCCCTGGGCTGCAGGGTGCTGAGGCCAGCGCTCTGCTGCTCAGGATCAAGAACTCCATCTGGTGAGGCGTTTAACTATAGTGTTTGTGCATGCACCATGCTGGATTGGACCTTTACTTATTATCCGTAGTGTTATAATGTTTTAGAGCAACACATGGGAAGTGGAGGGGAGATAAAACCAGTAATACTACATTTTGGAAAAAATATTGTAATTGTAAGTATCAACTGTAAAAGTATTTTTAAAAAGCCTTGGTGAAATTGGAAATGCAATAGCTTTGCATTTAGGTGTAATCACAGGTGAATAGAGTAGCCAAATTTGTTCTCAAGTAGGAGTAGTACCACTTCAAAATATATTTTTACTCAAGTAAAGGTAAAAAAATTGTCATCCAAAAAACGTACTCAAGTAAGAGTATAAAAGTATTTAATAAAAAGGCTACTGAAGTACTGAGAAATTGATCATAACAACTGATTTAATATTTCGAATGTTATATAATCAGACAGACAAAAACTATTAAAGTATGTGCAAATTTGGATATTTTAAAGACTAAAATAATTTTAAAAAACTCAAATATACTGTATATTCACTTGACCTCCAAATGGCACAGCATGCTTAGTAGATAGAAAACTACATTAGAACAAAAAAGCTGTAGCCCAACCAAGAAGTCATACTTTAGCATAAAGTATGTGCGTTTGTGTCAGTATGGTTTTTTAAAGTTACTCAAATAAATGTAACTTAGTAACTTAACTGGTTACTACCAACCTCTGTTTGTAATGTAAGACAAGTAAAAAATATAACATGTTTTCTTAATGGCAAAAGGAAGTTATTTATTTTATTTGTATTCATGTTTGTCAGTAGTATAGTAGTATATCATTGTAAATGCATAGTGATCACTATCAAGACAGAAAATTTGTGTTCCAAATAATCAAGGGAAAAATAAGATTTTCCAACATGTTTGGCACCAAAGAGATCACTCTAAGCTAATGCTACACATATCGTGTGTGGAAGGAAAGTCAAAATACTGATAGATGATCGGTTGTTTATCTGGGTCAGACATTGAGAAGAAAGAAGTTGCTGCTGCGGTTAAAAATCGTGATTAAAACCCTGATTTAAAAACCATGGTTCCCTAGGAGGTTTTTTTTTAGGACACGTATGGTCCATGGTCTGACTGTTGACTCTGCTGGAGCTATCTGTTGTAGCTGAGGCATGAACTGTGTTGTGTCCTCCGCTTCGAGTTGTTCCTTCGCTTGAAGCCATGATTTAGTTTAGACTTGACGTTTTTAGAACAGAGAACATACTCTGTGTGTGGTGGCTCTTGAACACTGACACTAGCTGCAGCTCATACCTTATGAATTTCCCCCAAAGTATGGAATCAGCTCTGTTTCACAATCCTGTCAAGGCTGTAGCTATCCCTCTTGCCTTCTACCTTACTTTTTTCCTTCCATTCAGCTTTCCATTAATATGCTTGGCTGCAGCACGCTGTTTACGGACAGCTTCTTTAACGACGACTCTTTATGGCTTGCCCAGTGAATGACTGGAAATCTGGCAACTCAGCAGTCTTTCCCCTGATTGAGTAGGCCATAACAACATTTCTGTGTAAAAATAATTTTTTAATCACCTTATGTAATATTTAAGTTTTCTCATGCTCACATTTCATATTGTAATTTATTGAGATTCACCTGCACATGGCATTGATTTTACTACTTTTAATGTAGGTTTATCTGTGCTTCATCCTAAATGAACTGAATTGAAAAAAAACTCTTGTGTTTACATTGTTTGATTTTCATCTAAGATAAAGCAGGCATAAGTACTCCAATGGTGAATTTAATCAACTTTTCTTATACCTATTGGCTCTTTTTAACAAAGGAAACGTTAAATCCATTCAAATAAAACCAATTTAAGCTTGATTTAAATATTAAAACTCCTTATAATTGCTTGTATTAAAATGCTTAGTTTCAGTAAACCCTGAAACAGTTGCATCATGTAAACAGCAATGACATACGTCTGCACTCGCTTTCACTCAAGGCCATGCTCTGACCTTTTATTTCCGAATGAAACCAGTTAGCCATAAAATGCCTAAGGGATGGGTGACCAGAAACAGTTCGGGGTTCAAACGTCTGCAGGAAACACAGCACCTTATCAAAAACACATTAATCAACTGGTGCCAGTTTACAAATGGCATTTGCAAATATTGTAAATGTTTTCTGCTCAAAATTGTCAGAATGAACAAGTTTATTTCCAGAGCACCTCTATGGTACTTACTGAGGTGCATTGCTGCTGCTTTTCTCATTCATTCCTCACAGAATGTATCACAAATGTTGCATCAGCTATTTATTTCTCCAGCTGAACCCTTGCTAAACATTGCATCAGATGTCATTCAGTTTACCTGCCAGCACTACCTCACAAAGAGCTTAATGACGCCTGTCAGCAGCGGGAAATCCTCGGCCCCCTGGTAACAGTGAATTAAAGTGAACTGCTCGTGTCCCAGCTTAGAGTGTCTTCTGATTGTAACTCGCCCAGCGTCGCCAAGTAAAAGTCTTTAACTGTCGCCAGCCTTCTGTCTCAGAGTTAACATTCGCCTGACTCGTCCGTGGATGAAGATGAGAGCAGCAGCTCATTTAAATGCCTTTAGGTGAATAAAGGCTTTAAGAAGGGTTTTCACGTGGTGTTGAAATTTATTCAATCTGAAAGGCTTTTTCACTGAAAATGCCAAGAAATCTGGTTAGTTATTTTTTTTAAAATATTGTTCTCCTGAAATTACATTTACTGGTAATGAAACAGACACGGGGCCGGTTTTACTCGTTGACTGTCAATTAAATTCTGGTTCCTGATTGATGGAACATCTCCTGTCCCTAGAGAACATCTGTTTGCCTCTTTCTTTCATTTCACTCGACATGTGTTCCTGTCGGTGGAAATGACGACCTGAGAGATGCTGCAGGGAGGGTCATTTCATACCAAACATTCCTGTGCTTTATAAATAAATACTGTTTAGGAACAAGATCTCACATTACACCAGCTTCATACTAATTTCTACTTTGTGTGTGTTTTGCAGCAAATCTGTCCAATCAAAAGTGGAAAACATCCTGGTGAGTACCCTTATCTTGGATCCAAGAAATACAACTTCCATTTTTGTTAATGTTTGTGGAAATATAAATAAAAATAATAACAATGTTTAGCTTGCTTTTTTGATAATGTTCCAATGTATCAGAAGCTACAATCGTTTTCCTTCATTGGACGTTTGCTGGTTTGATCCTCAACTGTCCCAGTCCATACTCAGTGATACTGAGCAACATGCCCTTTATGTGTTACTCAGTCTAACTCAAATCAGTCTGCATGTTAGTTCAGATAGATGTTTCAACTAAATGATCAAGTGTTATTTCCGTAATACAGTGGGGAGACCAAGTATTTGAGACACTGCCCATTTTGCAGGTTTTCCCACGTGTAAAGCACGTAGACGTCTATAATTTTTGTCATAGATACTCTTCAACTGTCAGTGACGGAATCTAAAATAAAAATCTAGAAAATCACATTGTGTGATTTCTAAGTAATTAATTAACATTTTATTGCATGTCATAAGCATTTGATCATCTAACAACCAGTAAGAATCCCCGCTCTCACAGGCCTGTTAGTTCTTCTTTAAGAAGCCCCCCCTGTTGTCCACTCATTACCTGTATTAACTGCACCTGTTTAAACTGGTTATCTGTATTAAAGACACCTGTCCACACAAACAAACTCCAACCTCTCCACAATGGCCAAGACCAGAGAGCTGTGTAAGTACATCAGGGATAAAATGTAGACCTGCACAAGGCTGGAATGGGCTACAGGAAAATAGCCAAGCAGCTTGGTGAGAAGGCTGTTGGAGCAATTATAATAAAATGAAAGAAGTTCTAGATGACTGTCAATCTCCCTCGGACTGGGGCTCACCTTGTGTGGTATCAATGATCAAGAGGAAGGTGAGGGATCAGCCCAGAACTACATGGCAGGACCTAGTCAATGACCTGAAGAGAGCTGGGACCACAGTCTCAAAGAAGTCCGTTAGTAACACACTATGCCGCCATGGATTAAAATCTTGCAGCACACGCAAGGTCCCCCTGCTCAAGCCAGCGCATGTCCAGGCCCGTCTAAAGTTTGCCAACGACCATCTGAATGATCCAGACGAGGAATGGAGAAGATCATGGGGTCTGATGAGACAAAAATAGAGCTTTTTGGTGTAAACTCCACTCACTGTGTTTGAAGGAAGAAGGATGAGCCCAACCCCAAGAACACCATCCCTACCGTGAAGCATGGAGGTGGAAACATCATTCTTTGGGGAAGCTTTTCTACAAAGGGGACAGGACGACTGCACCGTATTGAGGGGAGGCTGGATGGGGTCATGTATTGGGAGATCTTAGCCAACAACCTCCTTCCCTCAGTTAGGGCATTGCAGATGGGTCGTGGCTGGGTCTTCCAGTATGACATCGACCCGAAGCACAAAGCCGGGCCAACTAAGTAGCGGCTCCATAAGAAGCATCTCAAGGTCCTGGAGTGGCCCAGCCAGTCTCCAGACCCGAACCCAATCTAAAATCTTTGGAGGGAGATGAAAGTCTGTATTGCCCAATGACAGCCCTGAAACCTGAAGGATCTGGAAACGATCTGTATGGAGTTGTTCAAAATACCTGCTGCAGTGTGTGCAGACCTCGTCAAGAACTACAGGAAACGTCAGATAGTATCTGTATGGAGTGGTTCAAAATACCTGCTGCAGTGTGTGCAAACCACATCAAGAACTACAGGAAACGTCTGATAGATGTAATTGCAAACAAAGGTTTCTGTACCAAATAGTAAGTTTTGTTTTTCTGATGTATCAAATACTTCTGTCATGTAATAAAATGCAAATTAATTACTTAAAAATCACAAAATGTGATTTCTGGATTTTTGTTTTAGATTCCGTCACTCACAGTTAAAGAGTACCTATGATAAAAATGAAAGACTTCTACATGATCTGCAAGTGGGAAAACCTGCAAAATGGGCAGCCTATCAAATACTTGTTCTCCCCATTGTATATATTTTTATTTTACTTCTAATTTTTACATTGTAGCGTCTTACAAGGTTCTTATATAGTTGTGAAAATTATGGAAAAGTATTTCCAGGGCTGGAAAAGTGTGTAAATGGAAACATACACTGGAAAAATATCTGTATTTCAAATCCATCTCCTTGTCCTGATGTCCTACTGAAAATATCTGAATTTCTCAGGATAAGTTGCTCCAGGCAGTCACTTTTTGTCAGTTTGTAAACAGAAGACAAATCCATCCATCCGTCCATTAGTTCATCCATCCATTTGTCCATCTGTTAGTATGTCCATCCATCCATCCATCCATCCATCCATCCATCCATCCATCCATCCATCCATCCAGCTATCCATCCATCCATCCATCCATCCATCCATCCATCTAGTGGGTTTCGCATTACAACCTGGCTACTGAACAAATGGCAGCCATTAATTCATTGTAATTTTTGTTTGTTTTGTTTTTGTATTCTTTTTAAAAATGACAAATCTGGAAAGGTACTGAATTTTGAAATAAAAAAAATAAAGTAACTCTGTCAGTTAGATTCTCTGGAACCAACAAGAAAATTATCAGCATTAACATTAATTAGCATTGAGACATATGCATCAGGCCAGTTTAGGTCATAGGCCACGTTACTTTTGCCACGAAACTCTTATCTGGGATTTATATCATCCCAAACTTGACTGTTTTTGCAAATATAGCAAAGAAACTAAAAAAGAACCGATTTGTGACAACAATCTTAATTAGTTTTGTTTTCTTGCATGAAAGCTGCAAACAACCTATTACTTCCTGTTATCATATTTACTTGTATACATCAGTGCCACATTATGCGTTTTTACCTTAAGCCAGGGGCAAACTGAGTTGTTCAGAGGGTGAATGTGTTATGATTGGAGCTGTCCTGGGAGACATATTAACAGCAGAAGATTTTGGTTCAGCCTGCAGACTGTCCTGGGCCACAGGAGTCTGCCTGTCTGTCTATTTGTCTGCAGCCTCTTACTGCACTGAGTATGTGCACAGTGTGGTGTGTTGCATGCACAGCACATTAATCCCTCAGAGCAGGGACCGGTGAAGACCTCAACCAGCTGCTTGTAAAATCTCTGCCTCTGAAAGCTTTAACCTCTTATTAAGATATAAACAATACGACCAAGTGAGATATATTAGCAGGGGAAGCCGAGACTGCAATAGTTATACCAGATACACAGCAGACAGATCACCAGTCCATCACAGGGCCAACACAGAGACACTATTAACTTGACAGTTAAGTGTGACAGTGGGTTTCAAGACGAAGTTTTGTTGCATCATGGATCCTGAAATGGTTTTTTTCAGGTTTAAGTTAACAAATACTGGTAATTTCTCCTGCTTACTATCTTCTAAATTTGCAGTGTTTGTCTTTTCTTATCTGACTTTTTCAGGTACAAGTTGGCCTTGGTTGCCAGATGGCTTTTCTTCCTAATGTTGTCTTTTGGGACTTATTTCAACTATTGAAAAAATAAATACTAAACTAACAGAAGGGATGAACTAATATGCACTTAAATACCAGGCCAGGAACTGGTAAAAAAGCTAAAGTTAACATGCAACACACACACCCAAGACCTCCTTGCTACACGTATGTATCTGTGTTTACCTGACTATGTGACTTCTTAAACCTGAAAACAGTTTTTCCTTTAATAATAAGGCTTTTTTAATAAAGTTTTTCACAGAAGCTGATGTGTTGCTACTTGGAGGCAGTGTGGACAGTGTTACTAAATTCACTTGTAAAGAGTAGGGCTGAGCTTTCAACAGTGTTCTCAGCTCACACTATACTGTTTATATCTGCCTTTGAAGAACAACTTCAGACAGGGTTGCACTGTGAGTCAGTTACTGTGCCTCATATACTGATGTATGGGGTAATATGTACTGAATTTCATCATATCAGTGCCTTGCAAACTTATTCATCCTGCTAAATCCTTTTCTGGCTTGTCACATTATAGCTACAAACTTTGATCTGTTTTAATGGGAGGAAATCTGATAGACCAACACCCAGCAGTGCTTAATTGTGAAGTGGAAGGAAGACGACAAATGGTTTTCAAATCTTAACAAATAAGAAGCTGAAAAATCTGGTGTGTGCATATACTCAACTATCTTTACTCTGATGACTCTAAATGAAATCCAGTGCAGCCAATTGTCTTCAGGAGTCACCTGATTAATAAATAGTCCCTCTGTTTGTCATTTAATCTCAGTATAAATCCAGTTGTTCTGTGAAGGCCTCAGAGGTTTGTTAGAGAACTTTATAGAACAAACCTCATTCAGACCATGGAACACAGCCAGCAGGTCAGATCAGTTTAAAGCAGGCTTAGGTTATAAAACATTATCCCTGGCTTTTAGCATCTCACATCATCTAAAGATGGAACAAGTATGATGCAAACAAAACATTCTTGAAAAAAGTCACATTAAACATTTTCTGCAAGCCCTGTAGAGGATACATTTTGAATGTCAATTTTTGGTCTCATCTAACATACAATTAAATGCTGTGCATATTTATACACATTAGACTGCCGTAAAGCACCTTTATTATCACATCCAGGCAGGTATTACACCATATTGCCAAAAGTATTTGTCTGTCTACTTTTACATGTACATGAACTTTGATGACATCCTGTTCTTAGTCTATAGGTCCAGTTCGTTGATGGACCCATCGTCGCCGGCAAAAGCAACTTTAACCATTCTGTAAACATCTGTAAACAACAGGTTTAGAAGTGTGTTCATGGCTAGATGAGAAAACCCGAAATGCAGCCAAGAAGGTTAAGGTCAGGACCCTGTGCAGGCCTGTCAAGCTTCTCCACACCAAACTTTATACACCTGCAGCTGTGAAAGTGACACCAGAATTCATTGATTTGATGGTGTGACCTAGTACTTTTGGCAATATAGTGTTTCTGCTGATCATCCTGAAGGTAAAATATGACTTCTATTACCTTTTATACTCATTGTTTTTTGTCTACAGCAAGATGTGGAGAAGTTCTCAGACATTGAAAAACTCTACCTCTACCTCAAGTTGCCTACTGGTCCCAGCAGCAGTGTAGAGAAAAGGTAAAAAGGTTGGAAAGGGCTGCATGATAGACAACATTTGCACAATTACGATTCATAATTATAGTGCAGTATATAATTACAATAGACTACCCAATGGAATATTGATGGCTTTGATGAGGTTTACCTGTTGTTGAATCAGTCAGTTATGAATCAGTCAGTTACTGTGTAGCTTCGTCATGTATGAATCAATGACCCAGATCTTTTCTCAGTGATCAGAGCGCCCTGTCATCCAGCCGCACTCAGCAGATGCACGCGTTCAGCTGGATCCGCGATCATCTGGAGGAATACCCAGAGACTTCTCTTCCCAAGCAGGAGGTCTACGATGAGTACAAGTAGGTACAGACGGAACAAGTGAAGACTTTGCTGCAGAAATCTACTTATTTTAGTGCCAAGTTTAGATTTTAACATTTTTTTCAATGTGTAAAATTCATAACACATAGAGCAACTAAATGAGACATTTTTCACTTTTGTCACTATTGTTTTTTAGTTTTCTTTGTTCAAACACCTAACAGTGTTTGTGCTGCGTCCTGCCCTGCATTACTGCAGGCTAAAGTGTCAGTATAAATAGATGCAGCAGGCATGAGAATCACAGAGCAGCATGTGTTGGTAATATTAGAATGGAAAATCTGAGACAGCCATTGAAAACTCTGACAGTCTTATATAACTTTTTTTTTTTATCTAACAAAAATACAGCGGCCCCCAGAAACATTGGCGCCCTCAAGACCGACGACTAAAAAAAGACTAAAACCATGTAACATGTTTTGTTTTTATTTGATGCCTGCAGGGCTTATCTAAATGAAAGGGAATTACGTCTAATGATCAAGCAATAATCAACCAAACACTCTTAGGGAACTTTTCATCCTATATCCTGAATAGTCCTGCCAGTTGTCTCACACTGATTCATGCATCTTGATAGAAAGATATGCAATAATGCTGACAGGAGAAGGCTGAGTAGAAAACAGTGTTCCGATACAGTCTGAAAAAGTCTGGAATTTGATTTCAGTATTTTCCAGGTCTGGGTCAGTATGGAAAACAAAATATGAGTTTATCAAACTGCATTTCCAGACTTTATTCCCTATCCTATTGTCTGTGTCCTATTGCCATTCCTTCCTTATTTTGTCATGTCCTTTCTTTCTTCCTTTTGTTCTTCCTTTCTTGTTTCTTTTTTCTTCTGTCCTTCCACCTATCATCCCTCCCTTCCTTGAAATGCCTGCCATATATTTATAATCCAGTTCAGTATTTTATATTTTAAAATGGGCGTTGAAGACAATTTTGAAATGAATACTATGTAGGAACCCTCACAAAAACCATCAACCTCTCATACATATACTGTTACATTTATGCAGCTTTTTTTTTTTTACCTACAATAAGCTCTACTGATACATGCATAAAATATACAGTGTTTCAGCTTTGTTGCCCATAAATTTCTTGGCAACAAAGCTGAAACAGTGAACTCTAAAACCGTGCCTTGCAAAAATATTCACACCCCTATTCATACTCAAACCAATCCATCTCTACAATTTGACACATTACAATAACAAACTTAACTTTATTTTATTTGGATTTTATGAGATAGATAACACAAATTAATGCATATTTGTGACGTAGAAGGAAACTGATGAATGGCTTTCATTTTTCTTTTTAAATAAAATTATAAAGTGTGACAAAATCTGTGCTCAGCCCTCCCAAGTCCATACTTTGTAAAACCACCTTTCTCTACAATTACAGCTGCAAGTGTTTCAGGGTAGCTCTCAGTCAGCTTTGCACATGCAGAGCCTGATTTGTTTGCCCATACTTTGCAAAATAACTCAGACTCTGAATGTAGAACATCAATTTCAAGGTATTGCCACAAATTCTTAGTTGGATTTAGGTCTGGACTTTGACTGGGCCATTCTAACATAAATATTCCTTTACCATTACATTATAAGTTTATTTGTGTGTTGATTGACATAGATTTTATTTATAGATATCAATGTAAATGACACTTTTCAGACTGTTATTTGTAAAAAATATTAAAAAAAACATGTTTAATTGTCTTCCACTTTACAATTATGCTCTACTTTGTGTCGGTCTATCACAGACACATGCTAGTCAAAATACATTGAGGTTTGTGGTTTACATGTGACAAAAGTGAAAAATTTAAGAGCTATAAATGCTTTTGAAAGGAACTCAAAACTGAAATGCTGAACAGAGACACCATTTAATCATTTTGTTACTCTTTAATTTTATTATATATTAAACTGCTCTATTATTGTGTGTTTCAGGAGCTTCTGTGACAATCTCAACTACCACCCTCTGAGTGCTGCAGACTTCGGGAAGATGATGAAAAATGTCTTCCCGAACATGAAGGCGCGTCGTCTTGGCATGAGAGGGAAATCTAAATATCTTTTACTGGAATGGACCGTACTGTACCAGTCTGGCCCACGTCTGCATGTGTGTGTGTCTGGTCCCAGACCATCTGCTGCAGCAGTTCATCGGTCTCTAAATATAGATGTGAAATGAAATGAAGCCCCCCTTCTGCCTCAAAGGGACAAACAGAATATCACAGAGACCCTCGGGGGGGAGTCTCTGTGATCTTGACCTTCATGCGTACTCTTGCCTGTTGAGCTTGTGACGTCAAACTGCTGTTTGGTTTGTGCTCATGACCTTCATTGAGGTTAATATCATTATCTCTGAGGAAGGTGGGGTCATATATCTTCAATTTCATCTAGTGGTTAAGAAAAACATGTTGGCTAGCTGAAGGGAGTCAGCTTTTTAGCTAAAAGCTACTGAAAAATGGGTTTGTATGAAGATTAATTTCAGTTGAAAAGCAAAAAAAAAAATGTGTAGTTTGGCGGTGAAACTCAAAATTATTTACTTGAAGTAAATTAGTGAATTATTGTAGAAAGTAGACTTCCATTTCCAAAACAGCAGCATATTGAGTAAAATATTAAGTAAGATTTAGCACTCACATTTACTAGACAGCACGTCAGTAAACCCATAGGCCGTCCCTACACCATACGCCTAAAGGTGATCATGTTCATTAAGTCCTTATTTTTGCTGTATACTGAAACATTTTCATGTTTGACTAAAACCTGCAAAATATATGGAGGGTTGCTTCCTTTAATATCCTGCAAGTGTAATTCAGCTCAGTGCAGTTTATTTATTTGCATCATTTTTTATTTTTATTTTTTTTGCTGTAATGACATCTATGTGCCAATTTGAATGTCTTAATAGTTCTTCGGGGCTGATTTAAAGAAAATAAGTGATATTTCGTAGATCTGAACATACAGAATAACTGACAAAAACAGCTGAAATGACAAGCTCCTGTCTTGAGGTCAAACCCAAATCATTTTCCCAGAGAAAGCCTATATCCCAGTGGAGAGATGATTAAATCAGATTACAAGGCTGTTGGTCAGTCCATAGAAGTGTGGAGCACTTCCAACGCGGCAACATTTCTCCAGTCAAAAACAACAAATACTAAATATACAGTGCCTTGTAAACTACAATTTTTCCACATTTTGTCACTTAAGCTACAAATTTCAGTATATTTTATTGGGAGTTTATGTGATAAACAAACATCAAGTAGTGCACAACTGTTAAGTGAAAGATAAATGATACTTTTTTGTTTTAACATTTCACAAATAAAAATCTGGAAATTGTGGCATATATTTATATTCAGCCCTCTTTACTCTGATCCCCAAAAATAAAATCCAGTGCAACCAACTGCCTTTAAATCTCACCTGACTAGTGAGCAGAGTCCACATGGTCCGTGAAGGCCTCAGAGGTTTGTTAAAGAACATTATGGAACAAACGGCCAAGAAACACAGTAGAAGAGTCAGGAATAAGGCCCATAAGTTTGAAGCACGGTTCGGTTAGAAAACAATATCCTTGGTTTTGATCATCTCACTGAGCGCTGTTCAATCCAACATGGAGAGCATGGCACAAAATTTGAAGTTTCTGGTCTACTGTGAGAAGACTGTTTGTGAAGGAAAACTTACAAATCACCCTGAACAGATAACCTCCATGTTAAAACATGGTAGTAGCAACATCATTCTGCGGGAATGATTCTTAAAATTGTATCTTTAAATCCTTTTTAAAATGTAGCAGCAAAAGGTTTCGTGTACAATTTCGTTTTGAAACTTATTTTGGCCTTAACATGGATTTACATATTGCTACAGTGGACTAAGAAAGAGACCATTTGTCCACATGCCATCTTTACCCACTCTGGACCTTCATAAATCAGTAGATGGAGTAAGCAAACCAGAATTTTCCCCTTTTTTTGCCACTAGTGAATCCTTTATTCACCTATGCCTACCTATATAACTCCATCTGCTTTGTGCAGCTTCAGTGTGACGCCCTGGAGTCCCCGTGCCATGTGAGCAGCATCAAGGAGGAGGTGCGATTTGCAGCCTGTGATCTTGTATGTGAATGGGCTCAGAAGGTGCTGAAACGGCAGTTTGATGCCGTAGAAGACTTGGCCCGCTTTCTAATCGACAGCCATTACATCAGCAACAAGTCTTTGGCAGCTCTCACTTTAATGACCGGTGCAGCATCAGGTGAGAAAGTTAAAGCTGTCTAAAAGTAGGTGGTAGAGACATCTAGTGGTAGCTGCTTGTTACTGCACACAGTGCCTTTGTGCATTGCTTTGCTTTGAACTCGACTAATTTTGTCAAATCATATTTTATCTGGAAGTATTTGCACAAATGTAATGTAAAACAACATATAACAGCACTTAAATAAGGTTATTGTCACAGCTTCTAAATATAAAGTGTATCTTTAAACCCCACTGTTTGTCTCCAGAGGTCAAACCTCATCCAACCGTTTCAGCCTTCGCACCCACAGCCGAGGCTCAGCCTTTCCAGCCTCAGGGGAAAATGTTTTCGTTGCCATCCGTGGATGCAAAGCAGCAGCTGCAGAGGAAGATCCAGAGGAAGCAACAGGAGCAGAAAATGCAATCTCCTTTACTGGGAGAAGAACAGGCTAAAAGGATGCTCGACAGCGTAATTTGCAGCAGCCCCAGTCCTCCCTCGCCACAGCCCACCATAGGCATCGTGGTCGCGACTGTCCCGAGTCCCATCACGGTAGGAAAAATTTGCCTCTACATGTCTCATAAACCTCTCTGAGAGAAAAATGTTTTTTAATTGTTTTAAAAGCAGATGTAATATGGCATACAATTTATAATGATTTCCATCACAAAGTTGTTGTCTTCTAATAGCTCATTTAATTAAATGAAAAATGATCATTTCTTTTAAAACTCTAATTGACATTTTATTCTAATATAACTTTTAGTAAATATCGTTACACATTTTCAATAACTACTTTACTTTAAAAGACCTTTAGGCGTGGCTCAATCAAAGCAAAATATAACAAAACGAGAGACAACTCTTGCACAGTAATGCACACTGTCATTTTTTAGCCGTGAATAAATGTTCTGTGCTAAAAGTGCTGATCAACCATTTTATCCATATTTATATTTATCTTTTTCACATTTGTTTTACTTTAATACCAAAAGCTTTAATGTATTTTATTGCGATTTTAGGTGCTAGACCAAGACAAAGTAGTGCATGACTGTGAAGTGGAAGAAAAAAGATACTTGATTTTCAAAATGATTGCAAATAATCTAAAAAGTGTCAATACTTAGCTGAACAATCTTGTGCTGCAATTAGCTTTAAGTCTTTTTGGGTCACCCCCAGCTAGATATAGATATAGATAGAGACTGAACTTTTTGCCCGTTCGCCTTTGCCAAACACCCCAATCTCAGTCAGATTGGATGGAGAGTGTCTGGCCACACATTTTAAATTGGGTTTAGATCTGGACTTTGACTGGAACTTTTTAACACATACATTTTTTTAAATTAAACTAAAACATTCTATTATAGCTCTGGCTGCATGTTGAGGGCCGTTGTCCTGCTGGAAGGTGAACCTTTGACACAATCTCAAGTCTATCGCAGCCTTGAGATTTTCTTTCAGAATTGCCCGGTAGTTACCCCTAACTCTAAACAGAACTTTTATGGCTTCCTTAAACAACACCTTCCTTTTTGCATCTCTTCCATTAAGGCCAGATTTGTGGAGTGCACGACAAATAGGTGTCCCATCAGCAGCAGATTCTCCAACCTGAGTTGTGGATCTCTGCAGCTCCAGAGTTATATTGAAAGCGGCTTAATACATACTCATGACACACTTTACAGATTTTTATTTGAAAAACCTTTGAATACCATATATCTTTTTACTTCCACTTAATAGTTATGCACTAACTTGTGCTGGGCTGTCACATAAAATCCAGTAAAATATAGTTTGGGGTTGTACCATGAGAAACTGAAAACGTTCAAGGGACATAAATATGTTTCCATGGTGCTGTTTATGAATGAATGAATGAACACATTGGAAGATATTTAAAAAGATGTAAATTATGTTTTTATTATTGTTTTTTGTGTTTAGGTGCAGAAGAGTGGGCAGCTGATGTCATCGAGTCCTGCAGGACCAGTGGAGAGCAAAGTTTTGCCAATTAACTTCCAGATGGTGTCCCAGCCAGTTCAGGTAGTGAAACAGAGCCCCAAAGCTGCCCAGAGTAATCTAACCAGCCCAGCGGGAGAGCGCCCGGTTCGGCAGCGCTATGCTCAAATCCTGCCCAAGCCTACTGCCACCTCCGGCATCACCATGCGCTCACCCTCTACCATGATCATCGCCAACAGCCCTATTAAGACAGTGATGACTACATGTCAAGTCAGCCCTGTCAGTTTGGTCAAGATGACAGCCATATCACTGGCTCCTAACAGCAGGGAGACTACGTCCCTCACAAACACCATGCTGCGGCCGGCATCTGTGGGTGTTGCTTCTGCAGCCGGTGTAGACATCGACTCCAACCAGAGCATACGCAGTGCTTCTGCTGTGCCCATTCTGGCCCCAATAACCGAGCCAAGGCAGAGCATCGACACTCAGAGCATGGATGTGGAAATGGAAGTTGAAGCAATACATATGAACAGCCAAATGCAAAATCCCAGCAGTCAAGTTTTGACCCAGGAGGGGATATCAAACAGAGCTGGAGGTGCTGTACAGAGAGCTGCTAGTGTGCCTATACCTCAGACGAAAGGCTTCCTGGGTCTGGAGGAAACATTGGCCACTAGATGCATTGGAAACTCCTCATTAGGCGATAACACTGCGGTCAAAAGTAGCAGTAATAGTTCTAATAAAGCCAGCACTTTGCAGCTAATTTCTCCTTATATGAACACCAGCACTCTTTCTTTAGCAAACACCAGCAGAGTATCATCTTGTGGTGAAGGCATCCAAGCAGAAGAAGCTTTCTTTTCAACAAAGAGCTTCAGGAAACGCTCTGGCCTCAGCCCAGACCTCTCCCCAGTTAAAAGGGCTTTCATGCCCCAGCAGACAGCAGAGGGCACTGGTTATGTCCCAGGCCAGGTTACCTCAGGTAGACCAGAGAGTGCACCAGCCTCGAGGGAGCTAGAAATGAAAATGAGCTCTATCTTCTCCACTCAGGTCCTTGTACAAAGCTCTTCCTCTCTGTGCAACTCTGTTGCCAAAACACATAGCTCAATGCAGAGGAATAACACTCCCACTGTTATGGAAACCAGCGCTGCAGTCAGTGACGCATTGATGCAGGAGCAGCGGGGGCACGTTCTGGGTAACATGCATGCCATACCGGGTAATCCTGGTTGTCAGAATCATGCAGGTATGAGTTCGAACTCAGCTGCAGGAGTTTTGGAGGGATCTCATCTGTCCAGTCCTGCTGCAAATTCCCTCCAGTTTGTGAGTCAAGCAGCCTCTAATCAGCTTCCGATGCAGGAACACATGGATTACTTTTCCTTTGATGAGGATTTGACCCAGGACAGCATCGTTGAGGAATTGGTTCAGATGGAGGAGCAGATGAAACTGAAACGCCTGCAGGAGCTCGGAAACTGTGGCTCGCTGCATGGCCAACCCATCATGACACCAAGCAACAGTACATCAGCCAACCAAACCATGAGGGGTTTTTATCAAGCCCAAAACAACAGTGGCAACCTCATCCATACCCCCACACCCACTTCAGAGATGATAGGTGGAGCGCAGAACCTGACAGGAGACAGCCCCTGCTCCCGGATCGCCTCCACCACCCCAGTGGACAGCGCTCTGGGCAGCAGCCGACACACTCCGATTGGGACTCCACACTCCAACTGCAGCAGCACCGTGCCTCCCAGTCCGGTGGAGTGCAGGAACCCGTTCGCGTTCACACCTATCAACTCCAGCATGACGTGTTTCCACGACAGCAGCCCCATCTCCAGTAGTCCCGTCAAGCCCATGCAGAGGCCCATGGCCACCCACCCCGACAAGGCCAGGCTGGAGTGGATGAATAACAGCTACAGCAGCTGCAGCAGCGGCGGCAGCTCTAACAAATCAAACAGTGGGATGGGAATCCTCACAGGCTACAGAGGCCTGACAAACGAGCCTTTTCAGAAGCCCCACGCCTTTGCCATCCCGCATGCACGCCACCATGATAGCCACTGTGGCCGCTTGACTCCCATTTCCCCAGTACAGCAGCAGGTCGCCAACATGAGCAGGCAGGAGGGTTTCGCTGTGCCAGCCCCTCTGGATAACAAAACTGCCAACACGTCTGCTGCGATGTTTCGATGTCGCAGCGTGAGCCCAGCCGTGCATCAGAGGAATCTCAGTTTGAGCATAGGAAGTAATCCTCTTCCCAACGTACCGCGCTCTGTGGTGTCTCCCTTTAATTCTCCTGTAACGCCCGAGGTGTTAAACATCTTCGCCAACAGTGAGGCAAACCTGGGGGTCAGCAGCATGGCCCAGAGGAGCCGCTCTGTGCCACTCAACATCATGATGCAAACCGACGTTCAGCAATGCAGTAACATCAGCGGCATACTTTTGAGCAAGCTGGAAGGGGACCACGATGACACTCTGCGAGGTTTAGGCATGCATAACGTACCCTCCACCTACACTGCACGGATGAACCTGACCCAGATGCTGGAGTCCAAGTCCAGCCACCCCTGCAGTGATAACCACCTTAGCCTGATGGCTTCTGACTCCACCAGCTCCTGTAGCTCACAGCAGTCAGGTTACCTCATAGAAAACACTATTAATGAACAAATTACTCTCTCAGCAGGCATCAACCAAACTCAGCCAGCGTCGGCAGAGCACCACCACCAGCAGGCTCAGTCTGTAATGGTAGGTTTGAGCTCACAGCAGCAGGAAGAGCTGCAGCGACAGCAGCATTTAGACTTCAGGAGCACACAGCAGCACCTCCTGACAGGTCCGCTCATGGAGCAGGTGTCAGAGCTTACCACAGGCGGGGCAGATTTCCCCTGTGAAATCAGAATGACATCAGAGCTCTCAGGCAGCATCAACGACCTGAACGCGCTGGACACAAACCTGCTGTTTGACCCTAGGCAGCAGCAAAGCAGGTTCCACAGCTCTGCAGCAGAGGAGCTGAATGACCAGCTGTTTCAGCAAATCAGCGAGACGCCACATTCTGGTGGGCTGGACTGGTTGGAAAGCAAAGATCACCCAACTGTTGGGCTGATGGGCTGAAAACTGATACTTTATTTCATATTAAACTGTTGTAGCTAGGTGTTTTAATGCATTTATTAGGTATTTACACCATAACTCTAATGTACTAATGAGGACATGCTGGAGGTTTGTCCAGTTTAAGTGCCAGGCTGAACTGACCTAATGCTGCAACACTGAGTAAAATGCTGGTCATTTCCCTTTAATTGCATAAAAAATTCACCTTCTGCTTAACCTAAAGCATTTCTAACAAGCAGACAGAGCAAAATAAAAGAAACATCAGCCTAAACTCACTGTTTTATATTTCTCCAAATAACAGTTGCATCATAGTATTTACCATTTAAAAGCTGCATCAATATTAAAATATGTATTCAGTGCTTAACTATTAATATAAAATAACAGAGATCTTTGTGTCATAGACTTGTAGGAAGGAATAAAATTCAACAGTCTACTTGGATATTAACAAAACTAACCTTAGGTGATGTAAATGTGTACACGTGGGGTGTCCAAAACTTTATCCAATAGGGCCAAAAATCAAGTTGAAAGCACTTGCAGCCCACAACAAATAATGTTTTAAATAAAAATGCAAAATTGATTTCTTTTGACATCGTTTCTTTTTATCTGCTCAAACATGCAGATTTTATTTAAAGTCAGATTTTTGTTGATCCAAAACATAAAAAGGGTCAAGTTTTCAAATTTTTTGGCCCAATAATCTTCTTACGAGTCTGCTTCTGAGTAAAGGATGTATGTTTGTGGTTCTATTTACTACAGAAACCTGTTAAGTGAATGTGTTGAACCTTAATTTTTTTTATTTTTACATTTCATTTGTGTGTTGTCCTGAAAGGTAAAAATTATCCATCTAAATCACCTGCCTGTGCTTGCGGGTCAGAGTTGCTCAATCCTAGAATTGTGAAACTCCTTCAAAGGTCCACAAATGGTTCCTGCGCTGCACTTTGGACACCCCTAGCATACACACATTTGACATTTTAATCCAAATCAATAAATCTAATAAATATATTCTCGGGACTCATAATATATGTGTTTTTATAAGTGAATACATTTAAAGTAATGCTCTAGTTATTTATAAAATCATATACAAAAATATTTCCGGCCACCACATTTATTGTCACTTCTGGTAAAGATGTGTGAAAAGGCTCAAAATAAATTTGTCTTTTATTCTTGCAGCAAGAAATCATGCGTTTGAGTACTTTTAAAGAAAAAGAAAATTCAGTGTTTAGAAATAATTACTTTTTACAAAATCACCACTGGCGCAATTATTGGTACCCATGAAATTCTTTGAAATAAATGTAACTACAGCCTTTTTTAATTTATATTATATTGATATTTACTATTTATTTATTTATTTTACTTATTTATACTTCACATAAAGGTCCCAAACCTAAACACATGGAGTTTCCTAAAAGCTACTGCGCTCTGGTCCGATGTGACTAAAACAGTGTTTTGCTGCAGCAAACAAAGGGCAAATATGCAGCCACTGTTAAGTAGGGTGGAGGATCTGTGAGGCTGTGGGCCAGTTTCGCTTCCAAAGGCCAGCTTTTTTAGAGTGCGTAGCATCATAAACTCTTTAAAATACTGGGACATTTGAAAGTAAAATCAGATGGACCCTACTAGAAACTAAAAATGTGTCATCATTCGGTCTTTCAGAAGCGTAACGATTCAGAACATGTGGTTAAATCCACACAGAACAGGTAGTGCAGGCACATAATCAACTGCCTTACATCTTCAATAAAGAGACCTAAAACACCTGTGGACTGAACAGAAGAGAGGACCCATGACTCTGGACAACACAGAGATTGTACAAAGATGATGGGTTAAAGACCTCTCTCTCTGCAGGCTCCAACATTGTGACATGTTGTAGAAGAAGTAATGTCCTTCTAACAGAAGGGGATTCGAACAGCAAAGGATACCAATAACTGCTGCTATTTATTCAGTTAAGTTCAATTATTTCTCAACTCTGATTAAAAAAAAAATTCTATAAGAGATTATACTACTACAATACAACATGAATTTATACCGAAGCGTTTTTCACATTTTTCCAAGGGGGCCCATTAAATGTGTTTGGCACTGTGTAAGTTAGTGACAGAACCTCAACTATATTCCTAAAGATTTTCAAGCTTTAAAAACAGTTTCAATGTTTGTTTTTTATTAAAATAATAAACACAGATCTTCTTTAGGGCTTTTTTTCTTCTTATGAAGAAATAAATCCCTTAGCACTACATCTTTTATGTTATCTCAGTCAAAAAGATGATATGAGATATAAATCAAAGATGGGAGGACCACTTACCTGCAATATTGGTTTAAGTAGCTTTAAATATGATCTGCAGGAAACAGTCATTATTATGCCGTACCAGCAACTGTGCAGGGTCCTTTTCTATCTACAAGGGTTCGACCACTAAATCCACGCTTGAATAAAAGAAAATGTTTATAATAAAACCAACTTTACTAACAAAGCCCATCGAATGGGTAGTTCTTGCACTGTACTATAAAGTGAATATAAAAAGCAATTATCAGCGCTTTCATGTATTATTTGCAGATTTCTCACTATCATGTGGATTTGTGAATTTTGACGACTGTGCTTTAGTTATTTATTGTAACCCACTGCTTGCCCAAAACTAGTTACCTGGATTTTAAAAAAAAAATCGAGCCAGCCATTGTAAAATCTCTGCTGTGTTTTGGCTGTAAGATATTGTCAAATCCCAGTTTAGGCTACAAGGACCTTCTGATTGCTGAAAGCATGTAAAATGAGGATTAAATGGGCTGTAACAGTTAAACAGTGGTTCAGGGAATCCAAACGTTATCAGCGCTGAGAGTCTTGGGAAGAAAACTTCGCCTTTACATTATTAATACAAGCTCTTAGAGATAAAACCTCTAGCAACTCTGGATGAATTTTCATGTTTTAATCCTCTATAATAAATGTTGCCAGAATGAATTCTTGTCCTAACAAAACCTAAAGGTAGTGCTTATATTTTATTGGCTGGGCTGTGTAATAAAACTGTTGTTACAGCGCTGACAATCTGTTCTGCTTTACAATAAAAATAATCACTGTGTTTGGGCTGGGGAGGGGTTAAAGCATTACTCCCAGTCCAAAGGAGTCACCTAAATGTGGAAGGCAATCTTCACACTAAACAGGTTCTGTTGAGGCACCTGTGGGGTTTCTTGTTCCTGAGCCTTATGTCATGCCAAAGATGTCTTCTCCAGCAACATGTACTGTGAACATGAGAGTAATGTTATATAGTGCTGTGTGATAACAGCTAAAAGGCATGCGACTGCACTTTGAAGATACGGTGAGAAGTGGAAATCTTGTGACGTTTACAGCACTGGAAAGACGTTTGTCTCTAAATTTTAGCTGGGTAAAATTTAATGTTGGGAAAGTATCTTTGTTTACTACCTTTGATGCTTTTGTTTAAACAGCAGGTACAGGATTTACATAGGACAAAAGATCCTAGAGGGGACTTTTTGATCTACTGTTTGTATTGTACTGGTGATATTCTGATCTGACTGTACTGCTGTATTTTTGTACAGACTGGAAGTTTGGTTAGTTCTGGTTGTTTTACTGCTATTTATTTACTTTGTGTTGTTTGTACAGGAAAACTAAGACATGTAATGTTGCATCAGTTATACAGCTGCTGTTTTATATTGTCAACATATACTCTCTTGTTGTTTTATTTAATTTCCTTTTAGATGGCTCTTTAGATTCAGAGCTATTTGGAGCTCCAGAAAACATTTGCACTTGTTTCTGTGGAAGTGGCACTATGTGTAATGATTATCTGCTTAAAGGATTAATGTCTGGATACATTAAAAATGCAGTGATTTGAACCTTGCTGATTATATTTAACTGCTAAAAAGCAAGCTTTATATTTGTTGTGTGATCCCCGCCCCCCAGTTTTATGTTGTTTAACTGCGTGTTCATTAGCACTAATGTTTAAGTCTTTACCCTTCCTCTTGTAAGTGGTGCCAAGCTGCAGAGCTTCCCTCCACCGTAATTATTTTGCTGTGACTTGTTTTTGCATTTTAGACATTACTTTTATAAGAGGAAGTGCTTGTTGATGCATTTTTTTTAAAAACACTTTTTAAAACTAATAAACATTTTTAAGTACGAAACTGAAGACTGCAGGGTTTTTATATTTATGTGAAGGAAGAAAATGCAGCAGATCTTGGAGCACAAAGTTTGCCTCAGCATTATCATCTTTGAGATATTACATTAGAATTAGACGTTTTTGTACGGTGGCCGGGAGGTGCAAACCAACATTACAAAAAACTGTTTTACAAAGCTTGAGACAAATAAACATTTCGAAAACTATTTAACAAGACGTGAAACACTTTTACAAGTCCCGAAACAAATTAACATTCAAGAAAACTAACATTTCAGAAAACAAATTAACATTTTAGAAAACAAATTAATATTTCAGAAATGAAACTAACAATTCAGAAAACAAATTAACATTTCAGAAAACTAACATTTCAGAAAACAAATTAACATTTTAGAAAACAAATTAACATTTCAGAAATGAAACTAACAATTCAGAAAACAAATTAACATTTCAGAAAACAATTTAACAAGACGGGAAACACTTTTACAAGTCCCGAAACAAATTTACATTCAAAAAAACAAACTAACATTTCAGAAAACAATTTAACAAGACATGAAACACTTTTAGAAGTCCCGAAACAAATTAACATTCAAGAAAACTAACAATTCAGAAAACAAATTAACATTTCAGAAAACAATTTAACAAGACGGGAAACACTTTTAGAAGTCCCGAAACAAATTTACATTCAAGAAAACAAACTAACATTTCAGAAAACAAACTAACATTTTAGAAAACAAAGTTACATTTCAGAAAACAAATTGACATTTCAGAAAACACTTTCAAAACACTTTTACAAATGACAAAATCTAACCGAAAGGGAACGTACGAACTCCTAGGCTGACCCAATTTGCCCTGTTTTCTGAACTACCCCTTAAGTTGTTGAGATACCGGACTGCAATAGGTGTGACTGTTGCATGGAGTCATCCTTAAAACATATTTCAAGTGCTATGAGATCACGAATGATCGGACAATAAAACATCATATCATGAATATATTCGGCAACTTAGCAAAAGATAGATGCAAAATGTCTAACATAGGCGGGCTTTAATTTTGAAATTCCACATCAGATCTTGATGAAATTCGATAAGTGTAATCTGAAAGTGTTCTCTTGTTATTCTGAAGTGAGAGTAATCACTGGGAACAAAGTGTTTTCATGCAATAAACACAGTAATTTAGGGAAAATAAACATAAAATGACTTATTTTTAATTTTGAAATTCCACATCTGATGTTGGTGACATTTGATGAGTGACATCTAGAGGAGTTCTTCTGTCAACGCGAAGTGAGACCGGTCACTGGAAACAGAGGCAGCCTCCGTGGCAGCATCCTGGAGGCTTTTACAGCTGGTCTGGGACCCCCTGGCATCCTGGTGGCAACCTCTGGCACCTTCGTGGCCAGGGACTCCACAGAGTGCCAACGTGTTTTTAGGTAATGTATTTTATTATCTGTGAGTAACAATTCGCAGTTACCGTTCATGATCTAAAATAAACCGACTGTTTGTGGAAGGTCTCTTCGTAATGCTATTTAGGACATAGCTTCCATCTCGAGTAAATACATTTAACCTGTATTATGTGTCTAACACTGTTTATTAAAAAAACAAAACAATAATGACATCATCATTTGAAAGTAATTACTGAATAACATTCTATAGCTAATAACTATAAGTACAACCTATTTGCCGATAGGCAGCACTGGCTTTGACTGGGACAGATGTTTACCTTCCAGCAGAACAACAACCCTAACGTACACCCAGAGCTACAATGGAAAGATTTACATCAAATTGTATTCATGTGTTACAAAGGTACAGTCAAAAAGGGGATCTAACTTAAATCCGTTGCAAAAGCTAAAAATTGGTCAGACTCTTTCCAGTCTGAGCTAGAGATGTTTTGCAAGGAAGAAATTGAAAAGTTTCAGTCTTTAGATGTGCAAAACTGGTAGTGATATATCCCAAAAGACTTGCAGCTGTAGTTGCAGTGAAATGATTATAAAAATCACTGACTAATGTGAGCTTGTTAGAGACTGAAAAACATGAGGCTGGGTTGGACTGGTTCAGCTTCTAGCAAGATCTAAACATACAGCCAGGCCTGCAATGGAATTACTGTACTGTATTTATATATAAAGAACAGCCCAGTCAAAGTCCAAACCCAGGGGCTACACATGCACACCGCAAATTTTAGATTTGCAATTGTAAGAGAAAAAAACGTATCTCTCTTGCACAACCCTAAATACTTACATACACAGACCACTTCTGATCATAAAACGGTCAGGCAGTTAAAGGTAAGCTGTAAGAAAATCAATAGGTTTCATCTGACAACTGCCAAGTTTTTGAAACATTTGCTTTTTGCACTTGTTTGTTTTTGAAACAACCATGCATGCACAGCCACAACATGCATCTCCATGCAGAAACGCCACAATTGGTATTCAAACCCAGGACCTTCTTATTGCATGGCAGCAGTGCTAATATTAGAGCTGACAGATAAAACTACCAGAGTAACAGGAAAATACCTGATCGACCTATGGCACCAATATACATTTTGTTGTTGTCAAACAAATAAAAATGCAACTTTTGTTTCTTTGTGCGGTGCACTTAGTGATTACTATCTCCTATTATGGACTCAGTATTATTTCTGAGGTGCTCAGCTGAAATAAGAGGAGGTACTGAGGAGGTTGTCATCATCTTTTAGCTTATTTGTTTCCCAAACATTAGAACATTACACCTAACTGGTAACACTTCATGATGTTTGACAGCTTCAGCTAATCAAGCCCATTTAATTTTCTTACATCATAAGTAAGTTTTCAGAATACCACAGACAGCTGTATTATCTTAAAATGACTCACTGGAATACATTCAGCTACATGTGTCATTTTCTTTATGTGACCATAGAAAATATGACTCCCAACACTGCTGGAAAGGGCTTTTAAATTATATGAAATCCTGTTTATTTTCTTCGAATATGTATAATCTCTCTAAGTAAAGATTACATAGGCTTAAGCAACACTAAAAAGGGTTTTCATAAGACTTAGACTAGATGTTTAGCACATGAAAGTTTTATAAAAAGTTTATATCTTTCCTTAGCTTTGACAAAATAACTCGGTTTAAAATGACTAAATATGCTGTTTTTTTGTCAAATTCAAAAAGACTTAAATTATAAAATCTCTGTCTTTGTCTGTAAACACAAGTCAAGCCAGCATGTGCTTAATATTAATAGTAAATAAGCTGTAAAATAAAGCAATTGCTGCCATATTAACTTAAAAACATATAAAGTACCAATTTGTATCTTACATCACTTTGGATAAACACCACTGTTACTGCAGGAGAGTATTATGGCCATCAGAGCCCTTTTGTGGTTTGTGTTTTATGGAAAAATGAGTGTTTTTTGAACAACATAGCAGCTGTGGGCTCTAACAATGTTTACCCCGGCTCCAGTTTTAAAGCTGTATGAGCTATAAAGTTTGCTGCTGTTTATGTTCCAGCAGAAAATATAAGCATATACAAAATAATCCCTCAAATATGGCAAAAAAAGAGAAAAAACAAGAAAAAAGACATACAAAGCTTTCAGATAATGTATATACCTGAGCGATACCTCAAAATCATGCTCTGTTGAGTCAGCTACAACATATCCATGAAGGATGCAGGGGTCATAGTCATTCATTTAGCAGAAAGGGGAAGGCAGTCAATTAATGTATACCTGAGCATACAATTTGTTATGGCAAAATGTTAGTTGCACCATAGTGCAATAAAACAAATGCATTCTGAAACATACCAGTATGTGCATTCAACTACACATGGATACAAAACTTAAATGTCATTCCTGATATGGGGCAACTACGGCTCAGGTGGTAGTAGTTTTTCGTTTAACTGGTGGGTTGCCGGTTCGATCCCCTGCTTTGTTTATCTCAGTTGTTGTGTCCTTGGGCAAGACACTTCACCCGCCTTGCCTGCTTGTGGTGGTCAGAGGGCCCAGTGGTGCCAATTGTATGCCAGCCTCACTTCTGAGGGAATGGGTGGATGACTGATTGTAGTGTAAAGTGCTTTACCATATAACCAACAAATGGACCCCAGGTGAGTGAAAAGTTAGAGGATGAATCCAAAAGGGAATGTTTCCTCCAGGTAAAGACAGAAAATCATGTTGGTTAGTTACAACTTAAAACATGGTGGAGAGAAGCTGATTTCCAACCACTCTAAATACAAGTTCTTGTTATGGCATTAAAGGGATAGCCCATATATTTTCACAAACACTGATAAGCGAGGAGAAGAACTGGAGACAAATGTCTTTTATAAACAGAAATGGCAAAGATGTTATCTCAAAATCTTCTGAGCTTTCGGCAAGGTCAGAAAATATGCCCTAACATCCCATGACTTATTTAACACTCATCACATTTAGGGGATATGGTGGAAATCCTCTTGTTCAAAATGAACTCTGAAAAATGCACCACTCATCTGAAATTTCAAAGGTAGGACCAGGAATCCTTAATGTGTTAAGTAGGAGCTTCCAAATGAGAACAGATTGATAAATTAGAAACAAAATGTTTAGATGGTGGATTGCTTGTCAGTAATTTATAAAATGTATGATCCCCAGGAATAGTTTTAAAAATGTGGAAATGCAGACATTATTTCTTACCTGCAAGTAATCGGAAAAAGGGTGGATGGTATTTAAAATGTCCTCTCCAGGAAGGCAAAGGAAGCAAACTAGTGCTCAACCTACAGGTCCCTAATAGAAGACAAACCCTTATCCTTTCAATGCATACAAACTGTCCATCGGACTGAAAACATGGGTTAACTGTGAGACTCAGGGAACCAGCATAATATTATCAGAAATAACCATCCGGTCACCAGCATGTATTGTTTGGACTGGAAATCACTTTGAAGATTTTTCTTTAAAGGTCTTTTGTCTTTCACTGTAATTGAACTCATGTTGCTTTGGAAATCCACTTACTCATGTTTCCTTTTCCAGGAAACATGATTGAGACAGTTTCAAACCCACACATCAGGTGCTAGAAAGAAAAAAAAACATAAAAATTAGTTATTAAGTGTGGGATACAGACTCCTATTCACCAGGAAAGTGAGAATAAAATAACAGATACGAAAGCAAAATTGAAGAAAATGACTAGTGTAGCACTAATATTTACATTTTAGATCACATAAGTTATGGTAGTAAAATGTTTTCCCTACAGGAACCCAAATAGAGCCTCGTTTGTCAGACCAAAAGTACCTTTTGAAATTAACAACCTTAAAGCAGGTACTAAACATAATATATATTAAGCCCACATTTCTTTATTAAAATGTTTTTTTATTGGCTTGATGCAAAATTCTAATTTTCTAAGACATTAAATGTTGTATTTTCAGGAGGAATCAATTGAATGACTAATGTGTGTCCAAACCTTTGACTTGTAGTGGATAAACTTGTGTAGGAATTAGCCAAGAGAAGTAGTTTCGAATTAAATATCACAACGACTTGCCATACTTGGCTGTTTCGGCGACACTGAAAAAAATAAGGGGAGGAAGCAGGAGGGGGAGGAAGAGGATGGGGATTACTGATGACGACGATGTTACAACTATCCCCTCGATCTGGTTTACGGTAGTAACCTGTCAGTCGGAAAGGACTAACAGAGGCGAAACACCTGAGCACCGAGGAGTGGCTGCTGGTTGTTCTCTTCTTGGTGTTGCTCTCTGGGAGGAAGAAGAAGGATCTCATGATGGCTGCTGTCCCTGCTTCTCAGATCAGAGGACTCCAGGCAGACGAGGTAAACTAAACTAAACTAAACTCAACTAAACGTCCGTTACCGAAGCTGCTCATTTTGCCCAACAGTTTGACAGCAAACTACTTGCCATAACCTGCGAAAAACACTGGAAGCGTCTGGTTAGCTATAACTCAGCTACAGATTTACTTCGATTAAATCGATATAATTACTTAAGCCTAACTAGAGTTAGTCAGGAAACCGTGGTGGGCAGTCAACGCCTACCTTCCTGTTTCTCAGCACGCAAACACACCAAACTTTGCTAAAGCAGGCTTTGTGTTGAACAGCAGCCTCACACGTCCATCTCCACGGAGTTAGACCCATTACAGTGGGTCAAACCAGTGGGATTGATCGCAACATCTCGTGATGATGATTCACAATCTTCAATGGAAAACCAGGACTGGGCTTATCAGGGGGAAATGTAGTGAGGTGCCAAGCGCTGTCAGGATGTTGCGTCACCCGCAGACTAAACAATGCTTGTGAGGGAGGAGCGCCTGAGATAGGAGACATGGTGAATCTACACTACTTTAGATGGGGTTTTTTCTACAATTTCCGCGAACTGGGCTCCTCTTTCTATTGGTCTCTGCTGCACACCTGTAGACATACCTGAGCCAGGGCACCAGAGAGCCCTGGAGGACAAGAACCTGTAACACAAACCAGGTTTGTGAATGTGAATTCTGTATAGGCTATGTAAATCAGTGCTCTCAGACTGTGAATGCTTTATGAAGTAAAAAGAAGTATTTCAAGTATCCTGACTGTTTTTACGCTCCACCTTTCTACGTGGTAAAATCACCTAAAATGAAGATGGAAGAGCAAACTACCTCAAATAAAGTAAAATGTACAGACTTTCCCCCAAATTAATCAGGATTAACTTTTCAAAGGCCAAGATGGATATCAAGGAACATTCTGTTATTGTTAAAAGCATCTATAGCTCTATGCTGCTCTTAGCTTTATTTTCACTATAGAAAGTACTCCTGGATCAGTGCATCTTCTGAAACCCCAGTTGGTTGTGAATGCTGGCTGCTCACCCTGAGCTGGTTTTCTACTGGAGGTTTGTTCCTGTTAAAGAGAGCTGCTTCTTTCCACTCTCTCCACATGAATGCTCAGTGTCAGGGAAAAGCTGCAAAGTTAACAACTCGACGCAATTCACCGTCCACTGTCGCAACATGCTTACTCAGGAGAAGGAATGGCTGCAAATTCAGTGACTTGAGGCAGTCCACTGGCCTTCTGTGGATAGAAAACTTGTTGGCATAATAAACTGAACTTGACTGCGTTGTATCGTTACTAGGATCAAATTCGAATGTATTTATTTGAATTTTAATCTGTCCAAATGATAGGATTGATTTGATTACATATTTATGTATATAAATCTGATCTGTTTGAATAAAAATAACATTTTGATATAACGTGACCTGAATCATATTCAAGCGAAAACATTGTTTATGCGCTGGATTCAATTCAATTCAATTCAATTCAATTCAGTTTATTTATATAGCGCCAATTCACAACACATGTCGTCTCAAGGCACTTCACAAAAGTCAGGTACATACATTCCAATTAATCTTAATCATTGAACAGTGCAGCCAGATTCTGTTATTTATTCAAATTAAGTTGGATCTTAAGTTGTAGTTATAAACTGTTTCATTAATTGTTATGTTAAATGTACAATGGATTTCTTTCAGATTTCTTTTTTAGTACACAACTAAGGAGTATATTTCTTTTAAAGTACCATTGCGTATAAGTTTTGTATGCGTGCCACTACAAAAAGCTAAGATTATACATCCACTGGTTCATAAAGGTATAAAAGAGCTTATTCTTCACAATTACATGAATCCTACCTTATCTGAGGTGCAAGATGATTCTTCATCGCTTGAAGATCAAAAAGAAAAGAAAATCACTTATCTTTCATTTAAGCAGCCAAGAGCTAAAAAATAATCGCATCGTAGCGCCAACAACAGCTGTTTGTGGTGTTTTTGTGGGTTTTATACAGGAATATTTATCTCAGGTATGAACCATGAACTTTTGTAACCCCTCGTACGACATCAGAAAATTTAAATCACAGCAAAACAAGCCAATCACAGCCATCTAATCACACATGAGGGTGTATAGAACCAACTATACACGCCGACACAAAAACAAATAAAGATGCTGCACTGCTCATAAACTTTGAAGCGTCTTATAAGCAGCTTCTTAATCGGTATGTGTTGAGTTTTGAGAATATTTTATCCAACGTAATTATTAATTTTGCGCTGATTTGTTATTTTCTTTTTTATGTGACACACATGGCTAAGCTGGCCTAAATTTGGTCACCCCAATTTTTGCCTATCTTCTGTCATTATCAGTTTAGCTTGTTTTAATTTGAGTTTGGCTTCCTAGAAGTAATAGAGCTCTGTTTTGTTTTTATTTAGGTTCCCTCACTGAATGCATTGAACTCAAAAATTAGATGAAAATAACTTTTAAATTCACTGGTTTTATACCGGTAAACCTAATTTAGTAAATTTATGACTGCCCTCAATTAATTAAGCACTCCAGTAACTACTTTGTCATTGTTACATGCTTTAACTTTAGTTTAAATTACTTTTTTGTTTGTTTGTTTTATTATTATTATTTAGGAGGAATCCAGAATCCTCAAAGTGAAAGTCATTTCTGGAATTGGACTGGCCAAGAAAGATATACTGGGAGCCAGGTAAGATTTTTACATCCTTATTGTTTAAATATAATATTTAAGCAAACAGAAGTTAATAAACTGAAAGATATTCATGACCATGACACACACCAGTAAAGAGTCATAGTTTAGAAGCAAATGAGATGCATCAATTTAATTTTAAAGTAATCAACTAAACTAAACAGTAAAACTGAAGAGCATTAAAACAACAAATCTGTTTAGGTTCCAGGATCAGAAAATCGGAGACGATTCCTAATTAGTTATTTAAAGAATCAAATGACCCTTAAAGCTGTTGGCAATTTGGTCATTTTCAGAATGTTATTAGCTTATATTTTGTTGTTATCAACAAGTTGAGATCAATTTGAGACAAATTGTAACTTTTTTTTATTCCCCAAGTTATTCCACCTTTCTTGCTAAAATATCAATAAACCCGTCAGACGTTTATCTCGTGTTGGAAGCTAGAAGACCTGGGTGAAACCTGTCAGCTGCTTTTACGAAACAAAGTGTTGTGTTTTTCTGTTGGGACGTGCATATTCTTGTGAAACGGTTGATGCAAAGGTTTTTAACTGTTCAGTTACCACAGCAAGTACGCCCAAAGCCAGCAGCAATTCAAACAAAATCCCAGCATGGTAGTGACTCACCTACACCTTCACCTTCTTTTTTTAATTGGCAAGGTTTCAACAGGCCAGTTCAGTAACTCAGTAAGTACATTATCCAGTATATTACTATAGACTGCTGTAATAACATTAACATTTACTCACTTCTTCACTGTTTTACCTGAAGTTTCCTCTCAGACTTTCTTCATAAGGCCATATCATGATAAAGTCAGTGTGCAAAGCTTTTGGTTAAAAGCTCGTGTAGTATCTCCAGGCTTTAAAAGCCAACAGGGGTTGTTAAAGGGTGCAGGAACACATCTTTTAAAAATCCTGCTGAAAATGATACATTTTTTGTGCTTTTGTTGTTGCAGACATAGAAATGTATATTTATGTTTTTGTTAGGTTTAAACATGCCTCAGGAATATACTAAATGAGTGTGATTAATGTATTTGGTGAAGATACTTCTGGTAAAACATTGGTGGGTTACTAACACATTTCAAACCTTTTATTGGTTTTATGTTGGTAATTTAAACCTCTTCAAGACTAAAATGGTGATTTTGTATTTAATTATTTTTTGTTCTGGAAATTTTCTTCTATGGCTTTTGTCTGAAACAACTGGTGCCTTTTGAAAGTTTTCATAAACCCTTTAACCTTTCCAAATGTTGTCACAAGTGAACTTCAAACTTCTACGGATTTGTAGATCTTTCATGTAAAAGATTTACATAAAATAGTGCATTCCTGTGATGTAGATGAAAATATACTATGCCAAATTTTCAGGAAAAAAAAAAGGAACACAAAAAATTCTGGCATGCATTTGTATTCAGTCCGCTTTTTCTGATAACCTGAGATAAAATCCAGGGCAATCCAGTGAAATAGGGCAATCAGTACAATTGCTGTTACTCTTACTTCTCTCCTCTTGCGTCAATTCACAACTGATGTTGTCTCAATAGCGTTTACAAAACAAGCAGATCCAGTTTATATACGTAAACAAACGTTAGAAGTCACCAAATTAGTGAACTGTTGCTAAATGCATGCTCAGTATGAGGAATTGCTACAAATGCTACATACAATCAACTGTCCACTGTCGCCCTTTGCTTGCCAATTTGGAGGTCTAGTCAGATAAGACCAAAATTGAAGATTTTAGCCTGTGGCAGAAGAAGCAACAGTGCACATCACCTTGAACACATCATCCCCACAGTAAAAAATGGTGGAGGCAGGATCATTCTTTGGGGTGCTTTTTTCAGCAGGGACGGTGAAACTGGTAGGAGTTGAAAGGGAAGATGGATGGAGCTAAAAACAGGGCCATTCTGCAAGATAACCTGTTAGGGGTCGCAAAAGTCTTGAGAGGGGGAGAGAGTTTGACCTTCCAAGAGGACAATGACCCCTAAAATGCAGCCAGAGCCGCAATGGCTTTGATCAAAGCGTGTTCATCTGTTAGAATTGGCCCAGTCAAAGTCCAGATCTAAATCCAATTGAGAATCTGTGATAAGGCTTAAAATTGACTTTTACAGATGTACTCGATTCATTCTGATTGAGCTTGTGCAATCAGTCTCTAGATTTGCAAAACTGGTAGAGAGAGATGGGTAGCTAAAAACTGTACTCAGGTAAAAGAAGCAGTACTTCAATGTATTTTTAATCAAGTAGAAGTAAAAAGTAGTCACCCAAAAAAACACTCGAGTTATACATTAAAAACAAATTTGGGAAAGAGGCTACTTAAGAACTGAGTAGTACTGTTTAACCTGATTCAATTTGTGAAAATGATGTAATCACACAGACAAAATATAAAATTATGTGCAGGTTCTGGTACTAAGAATAATAAAATAAAAGCATTAGTAAAAATAAATCACATTATTACAAAAACAGGCTCAACAGGTTCAGCAGACTGACAATAAAATTGAACAATGAAGGTTTTTTACAAACCAGAAGTCTCACAGACACATTTATGGTTAAAACGTGTTTGTTCCTTATTCAGTTAAGTAACTCAAGTTTGGTAGCCAGAAATTTCACTCAAGTAATAGTAGTGTTACTTCAGATTAATATTACTCAAGTACAAGTAACTGAGGAAATGTAACTAGTTATTACTAGTTATGGCTCAGAGGGACTGAATACATTTGCAGTTATCTTTTCAGATCTATAACTGATCAATTTCCTTCCATTCACATTTATTGACTACTTTGTGTTGGTCTATTACATTAAACCCCATCATTGAAGATTGTGGTTGTAACAAAAATGTCAAATAGTTTAAAGGGAATGAATACTTTTGCACTTATGCAATACTCATATCAAAACACTTCAGCAGTTAGGCTTGGGTGATGAATAATGTAATGGGAAAGATGGATGTGGTTTTAATGAACAGTCCCTCAAATCATTACAGAAGTAACTGCAGTCATTATGTGAGCAATGAGTCACTTGAGTTAATGTGTGTTTTTTTTCCTGTCAGAGGTCTGATACGATCAAACTATAATCTTTTGCTTCCCTCAGAGATAAAGAAAAATGCTGTTACAAAAGAACCAACTGCTTAAATCTTCTTAATTTCTACATTTTGATCCTATGCATCTCTCTGCTTTTGTGTTGCAGTGATCCATACACCAGGCTGTCCCTTTACGATCCCGTCAATGGAGAAATCACAAGTCTGCAGACTAAAACTATTAAAAAGGTACGTTGACACCAGCAGCTGAAGTTCATTTTATGGCTTTTGTATATATTTGACTTTTTATTTTTTTCTTATCTCATGTTACCTGAAGACTCTGAACCCAAAATGGAACGAGGAATTCTATTTTCGAGTACGTGACACTTGAAATAGATCAGCAATCACATTCTAATATGGATTTATGTAAATGTTATGCTTACATCTACTGTCACTAATGAAAGTTCTACTTGGTTGAAAGAGCACTTTTAACCTCGGTGTGCTTTGTATTTTAGGTGTATCCCAGAAAGCATCGGCTGCTGTTTGAGGTGTTTGATGAGAACAGACTGGTAAGCTATTGAGATTTGTTCAACCTTGTGATGATTTTGATGATGCCATGTTGGTTTGTTTGTTAGTTTTATTTTTTGCAATACAGTAACACTGTCCCACTGGCCATCCGGCAAATATACACAGCTCAAACAAATAAAGGGAACACTTAAACAGCACAATATAACTCCAAGTAAATCAAACTTCTGTGAAATCAAACTGTCCACTTAGGAAGCAACACTGATTGACAATAAAATTTTCACATGCTGTTGTGCAAATGGAATAGACAACAGGGGGAAAATCTTTTTGGCGTTTAGCGGGAAAAAAGACAAAAATTCAAAAAAGGAGTGGTTTCCTGCAGGTGGGGACCACAGACCATTTCCTAGTACCCTCTGCTTTTTTGGGCTGATTTTTTTGGTCACTTTTGAATTTTTGGGGGTACTTTCACACCGGGGGTTAGCATGAGACGGACTCTACAACCCACACAAGGGGCTCAGGTAGTGAAAGCTCCCCAGGAATTGAAACATCAATTTTGAGCTGTGGCAAAAAGGTTTGCTGTGTTCTGTCAACGTAGTGTCCAAAAGCCGGAGGCGCTACCAAGAAAAAATCCCAGTACACCGGGAAACGTGGAGGAGGCCGTAGGAGGGCAAACAACCCAGCAACAGGTCCGCTACCCCTCTGCCTTTGTGCCAAGGAGGAAACAGGAGGAGCACTGCCAAAAGCCCTGCAAGATGACCTCCAGCAGGCCACAAATGTGCAGTGCCCTCCCAAACGGTTAAAAAAACCGACTCCAGGGAGGATGATATGAGGACCTGATTTCCACAAATGGGGGTTGTGCTCACAGCCCAACACCGGTGCAGGATGCTCAGCATTTGCCAGAGAACACCAGGATTGGCAAAAATTCCCTCCCCCGGGTTTCCCCCTGTGGCTCTTCAAAAGATGAAAGCACGTTTCACACTGAGCACATGTGACAGAGGGTGAACAGACTCTGGAGACCCTTTGGAGAGGCGATCTGCTGCCTGCAACATCCCTTTCAGCATGACCGGGTTTTTTGGCATGGGGTCAGTAATGGTGGGGGTTTGGCATTTTTTTTGGGGGGGGCCACACGGGCCCCCCATTTGTTTGCCAGAGGTAAGGCCTGACTGCCATTAGGTACCAAGATTAGATCCTCAACCCCCCTTGTGTAAACCATATGCTGGTGGGGTTGGCCCTGGGTTCCTCCTAAAGCAGGACAATGCTAGACCTCCTGTGGCTGGGAGTGTTTCAGCAGTTTCCCTTTCAAGATGAAGGACATTGAAAACTATGGACTGGCCCCCCGTTTTCCCCCAGACCTGAATCAGATTGAGCCAACCTGGGACATTTATTTCTCGCTCCATCCACCAACGTCACTTGGCACCACAGAAATGTCCCCGGAGTCGGTTTGGGGTGCTTTAGTCCAGGGCTGGGAAAGGAGATCCCTCAGGAGACCATCCGCTGGGCTCATCAGGAGCATGCCCAGGGGTTGTAGAGAGGTCATACAGGCACGTTGTAGGCCCACACAATACTGAGCCTCATTTTTTACTTGTTTTAAGGACATTACATCAAAGTTTTGGATCAGCCTGTATTTTTTTTTCCCCCTTTTAAATTTTTTTTGACTCCCAAATCCAGGCTTTCCAGATTTTCCCGATTTCCATTGATGATTTTTTTTGTGATTTTTTTTGTCAGCACATTCAGCTTTGTGAAAAGAACAAAGTCTTTTAAAGGAATATTTCATTTATTTAGATCTAGGATGTGTTATTTGAGTGTTCCCTTTATTTTTTGAGCAGTCTACTTTCTATCACTAACGATCCAAGTCAGCAGGGCATCTCCAAACTGGCTGGGTTAGTAGTAAGAGAACTGCAGGAAAGTAATTGTCAAAGCAAAAATTTGCCCTCTTGAAATTTGCAAGCTCTAATTCCCTCTAAAGTCATGTTTAAGTCAGCTTGTGAAATGAAAACCCAAATACAGGGGTTGGACAATGAAACTGAAACACCTGTCATTTTAGTGTGGGAGGTTTCATGGCTAAATTGGACCAGCCTGGTAGCCAGTCTTCATTGATTGCACATTGCACCAGTAAGAGCAGAGTGTGAAGGTTCAATTAGCAGGGTAAGAGCACAGTTTTTTTTCCAAAAAATATTGAAATGCACAAAACATTATGGGGGGACATAACCAGAGTTCAAAAGAGGACCAAATTGTTTGGGGGCACGTCTTGCTGGCGCCCTCTGTGACCAAGACAGCAAGTCTTTGTGATGTATCAAGAGCCACGGTATCCAGGGTAATGTCAGCATACCACCAAGAAGGACAAACCACATCCAACAGGATTAACTGTGGGCGCAAGAGGAAGCTGTCTGAAAGGGATGTTCAGGTGCTAACCCGGATTGTATCCAAAAACATAAAACCACGGCTGCCCAAATCACAGCAGAATTGAATGTGCACCTCAACTCCCCTGTTTCCACCAGAACTGTCCGTCGGGAGCTCCACAGGGTCAATATACACGGGCGGGCTGCTATAGCCAAACCTTTGGTCACTCATGCCAATGCCAAACGTCGCTTTCAATGGTGCAAGGAGCGCAAATATTGGGCTGTGGACAATGTGAAACATGTATTGTTCTCTGATGAGTCCAACTTTACTGTTTACCCCACATCCGGGAGGGTTACGGTGTGGAGAAGCCCCAAAGAAGCGTACCACCCAGACTGTTGCATGCCCAGAGTGAAGCATGGGGGTGGATCAGTGATGGTTTGGGCTGCCATATCATGGCATTCCCTTGGCCCAATACTTGTGCTAGATGGGTGCGTCACTGCCAAGGACTACCGAACCATTCTTGAGGACCATGTGCATCCAATGGTTCAAACATTGTATCCTGAAGGCGGTGGCCGTGTATCAGATGACAATGCACCATACACACAGCAAGACTGGTGAAAGATTGGTTTGATGAACATGAAAGTGAAGTTGAACATCTCCCATGGCCTGCACAGTCACCAGATCTAAATATTATTGAGCCACTTTGGGGTGTTTTTGGAGGAGCGAGTCAGGAAACGTTTTCCGCCACCAGTATCACGTAGTGACCTGGCCACTATCCTGCAAGAAGAATGGCTTAAAATCCCTCTGACCACTGTGCAGGACTTGTATATGTCATTCCCAAGACGAATTGACGCTGTATTGGCCGCAAAAGGAGGCCCTACACCATACTAATAAATTATTGTGGATTAAAACCAGGTGTTTCAGTTTCATTGTCCAACACCTGTATAAATCTTAATAATCAACCATCTTGCATTGTGCAGATGTAGCACATGCTGTTCATGATTTATTGCAGCTACTGAGGTGATATTATGATCTGTGTTTGGACACCATGAATGCTTAACAGGAGAACGTGCCATATGTCTATAAATGTGGGTATTCTTCAGTCATTGCAAGGATGACTTTAGTTTGTCTGCCTGTCAAAGATGCAGGGGGCCCTTATTTTGCCATATTACGCTGGATATTGCTGGAACCTTATCATAGCCCATTACTCCAGGCTGTAAATAAGGGCAAATCTGGCTTTCATCCTAACGTCTGTGAGGGTGGGGATTAAGAGGCGTGGGTCACATCTGGAGATGAGGTTAGTTGTTTTGATTTTTAGGCTGAAGTGTACTGAATGCACATTGTTTTGTTGCTTTAGCGAGTGCACCTTCACTTAAACCTAAAAAAGCAGCATCCTGCAGTCAAACTCAATTACTGCTCTGAAAGTAAAACCAATTAGTAGTGCAATTATTTCACCTAACAGCATGCCGTTATTGCATTTAATCATATTTTTTAAATATTTCGATATTTATTGATGCTCTCATGGAACTAAGTGGAAATATTGTTTAAACGGCAAGAGTCTAAATTAAAACTGTATCGTCAGTTAGCAAACAAAACCAACTGGAGCTTATTGGTATCACTATAAATCAAAGTTATTATCACCATATTTTTCTGATAATAAATTATGATAATGGTTTTCCTTTAGTCTGTTAACATTGAAATCGAGGGTGAAAAAAACTAAGAGAACCTGCAGATGCAATACACAGGCCGAGCAACTTTACGAACCAAAGAACCTCCTATGATATAAAATTTGTCTAGAGCTGCAGAACCTACACAATTCATTTCAAGTGTTACAGTTAGCTATTATATGAAAGTGGTTTGTGTGATTTAATTAAAGAAGCATTATTTTATTTCTATGTTGGTTTTTTTAGGGCAAAGAAAAAATCTAACTTTTACAAAAAAAGAGAATGAAATCATTTTCTACAAAAGACCATTTTGGAAAATATTTTAAAAAGCACATAGTTTGCAGTCTAGTTACTATATTTCTTGTGAACATTCTATGTAAATGCTTGAAAACACAGGTTTGCTGAAATCAGGCTTTGTAAATTACCTTTATTTATCAATACTGCTTTGTTCTATCATTTCCGTCAAAGCCACCGTGGAGGTCCACATGTACCTCTGGATCGAGCTTGTACTGTTAGTGTACAGTAAGGGTGAGGCGTTCAAGAGAAGCCGGTTGTAGCAGATTATCACAGGGTACAGCCCAGTTTTATCCTGGGCAGGTCCTGTGGCACACAAACAATCAGACCTCACTAATGCCAGCTCCTCGATGTTGGACGTCCTCCTAACTGTTTGTCTGTCTGTGTGGATAATGTAAACACTATAAAGCAGTTAGTCAAGATGAACAGCTCTGAACTCCTGAGTTTGACCCAAATATCACCTTAGCCCTCCCATCAATGGGAATTTCCCTTAAGGTACCTAAATGGTGCATTTTTTTTCTCCTTATTTTCTTATTTACTCTTTGTTTGGGGAGATTATAATAAGTAATTTTAAATAAGTCATTTTATTTATTTTAAAATCCAGTCAGAGTCCAGCTCGGTAATTTATATACCAACGCTTTTCCTGAAGGATTGTTATTGGTTTTTTAGAAGTTGTGGTGAATGCAGCCCTATCAAATGTGTTGTTTTGATCAACTGATCTTACTGGTAGAATCTGCTCCGTAATTACCTAGAAGAATCACTTTAAGTTCCTAGAACAACAAGTCAGGGCAGGGACATCTGTGCCCTTTTTTCTTTGAATATTCAGTTATATACGAACTGCATGTGGATAACTTACAACTTTCTGCACAGTGCAATTAAAACTGTTCCATGATATGTTTGAGTAATTGTTAGCTCCACTTTTTTTTTTGCTTTTAGATTTTTTCTATGGCTTTCTAATTGCTTTCTAATTGCAAATTTGGCTCAAACTTTTAGCCAGTCATTTTGTCATAATACTAAATTATTCATAAAACAGAACAAATATTCTCAGCTGTTATTTTCCTGTGTGTGGTGATTGTTTGTAGATTGAGAGGTTTGTGCAATGTGTCACCACATCACATGTTTACAGTCACATGAGAACATAAACATAGGCGTGGCCGACTCTTCATGTTCCCGGCAGAGTCATACTAATAGGAGGGGCGTTTCAGTGCTGTAACTGTGTTTCCGACTGTGTCTGTGTCATTGTTTGTCTGAAATACAAAGAGCTGGAAGCACAATTATTGGAAGGTCTTTCTTCACAATTAATTTGCTTCAAAGATTCCCACTTTCTCCAAAGATGTGACCAGTGGGTATGTGCCTACCATCAGCAGAATGCAACGTTTCTATAGGAACTCCATCTTGGATTTATGGCCACCACCTGCATGAACCGATTCATAAAACATCGCGTGTTTGCTGGTGGGGAATAAATTAGGCGGACCAAATTCGCTGAAGTATTTACAAAATTGCTGCATTAGAAGAAATGCTGCATGTTTCTGTGAGGATCACCTTCATTCTGCTTATGCTGATATTTACATTAGCATCATTACAGTTTCTGGAAGATAAATGGCGTTGTCTTTGTTACACATTTTCTTATAATGTTGGTCCCAGGTCGTGGATGTAATTGCACTGAGCTTATTGCAAATATATGAGTTAGAGTTAGAGGGGCTCACAAATACCGAAGCTGCTCTCTTGTAAAGAGCTTTAAAGACTTTAGTGGAAAGCTAAAATAAAATGGACATCATTCATTGATTACAGTTAACCAGTATCAGTGCTTCTGACCAGTAGATCCTCTTAGAAAATGGAGCAAATTATGAAACATCAGTCCTGTGAGTAAACTGAGCCACTTAAGTTTCAACAAAACATGTCTTCATGAGAAATTTCTCACCACACTAACAAACAGCAGATCTTGTTCCTGTTTACCACGGAGGTTTTGAAAATTCTGGTACTTTCAAATCCTCCCTGATGCGTAAAAGCTTTTCAGAGCATTTTATCATTGTGACTTTGCTTCTTTCAGAATGCTATAGTATTTTTATTTCTCCTTCTAATGTAAATGTGTGGGGGTCTTGTTGTTGAAATTAAGGTGCTGCAGATTATTGATTGTGGTAGATCTTTCTATGTCAACCCCAGTGTTTGTATATGACACAGACACATATCCACATTTGTCCTCCGACTCACAGAACAGATGAAACATTTACCTTTGTGAAGTTTAACATTAATTGACTTTTTAAAACCTTTTCAAGGGAAACAACTTTTAATGCGTCTTGTTGGACTTTGGTCACTATCCCATGATATCCACATAGTCTGGAAAGCTGATAGCAGATAGTCCAGCTAATTACCTGGTTGGAAGAAGCCTACTACACTGATTCAGTTTGGAAGTATTTCTACTTATACAACACATGCAGTCAAGGTGTGAAAACTAAATGAGTTACATCCATCACTGTTGTGAGGGTCATAACTATGAAAATGTAAAAATACAGGTCCAAGCTTCGAGTAGAGCAACGTCTCTGTTATGTAACTGAATGCATGCCAGCTACCTGAGCAGATTGCCTGACTAATTCACTGATATCAGCTTCTTACTCTGTAATGAACAGAATAGCAGAAAGGTTTAATATACTTGAAAACTACTACTAAAATACGTTTTCTTTTAATATATATTTATGCTAATGGTGTGTCCCAAAATAACAGTTAATACATCTTATAGTTGTCATTATTATTATTATTATTATTATTATTATTAACACTCAATGTGGTATTATTTTAGCAGCTGTAGAAATAAGTTTTATTTTTCTGTTTTAAATAAAAGCAGTGAAGCTTGTGTGAACATTTTTTGTGAACATTTTTCCAGTTGTTCCATAATGATCAGTATTTATGGTGAATGTCCTTTGTGCCTTCTTCCACATATCAGCAGTCAGGGGAGGCTTACAATAGCCCATTTCTTAGGATAACAGTAGGGTGGTTGATATGAATCATGTTAGGGCATAAGTAGACCTATTCGGGGTAAAAGTCAGACCACCATCCATTAGCACCTGCTGATAAGTTTGTATTTTTTTTAGCCTTTAGGCAAACCACACCTTTCTGGCTGAACTTGTGATGTCTACATCACAGACTAATTCTCTGAAAGATTTATAAAATAACATAGTCCCCTATGTTTGTTTGGTTCCTGTTGATGCCAAACTCTTGAGGATATTACAGTAAGCTTCATTGTATTGTCAACATATGACATTACAGTGCACTGGTCATATTGGGGCATGTGGCCGTGACATAACCATCACTGTCATTTACTATTATAGGCTGGATCATAATGTGTAAAAAAAAAAAAAAAAAAAAAAAAAAAAAAAAAGCATTATGCTGCTTGTTTAGAAAATTGGTTATAATTTCCACTGCAGCGGCTTTCTCCAATGAGTCATGTCCTTATTCTGGCTGCTACTCCTACTATTAAACGCTGATTTGGAAGCAGAGTAATGGCCTGAAATAGACCGGCCACTGCCCACATTAGCCTGCCATTAATAAATTGGACTGTCAACATCCATGAAGAAGAAACAAGAGCAGCATAGACTGCTACATGAGGTGTCATATAACCAGTGTCATGCCACTATAACGTCGCAGTGATCACACCTATTTCTTCTCTCTGTCTTATGTTTTCCAAGCAGCCTCACATAGTTCCTGCAGAAGGTGTTTGGCTATTTTTGGCTGTGTGTGTGAGTGTGTGTGTGTGTGTGTGCTGTGTATTTTTGCAACCTAGACCTCGGCTTAATTCAGAATTACATTGGCATTCATTCTGTTTGATTTCCTGTAATTCAATAACAGCGGGTAAAACTATTTGTGGGGGAGCACAGAGCACCAGAAACATTAGTGGCATAGCAGCAGCAGCAGGACTCCCAAGTTAGCGGCCCAATGCAGACGTCGCAGTTTGCCAGAGCTTCAGTCTAGGATTCAGTGTGGAGGACTGCCATGTTTTTGTTTGGCTGGGGTTTTAATTTTTAAGTTTTAGTTTGCCTTCTGAATAGGGCTGAGACTACTTAAAGAGGTAAACCTAGAGGATCGCTTCGGTTTCAAAGGTCGCGTGTTTGGGTCATCTCTCAAACCGAACCAACAGCCTGCTCTGAGTACAAGCTGAGATCAGCCTCCAGAGGAATGTAGCTTGTCATTGGAGCTATTTTGGCAATGCACACTCTCTAAAGATTGTGATCACAGAGTAGAGTGTGGAGCAGTTGCTTTCTTCCATTTTTTCCCTACCAGCAAGTTTGATCATGTATGTCTCACCAGTGCTGCAGGGATTAGAGAGTTAAACAAATGGCACGTCAGCTCCGCTTGCATTTCGCGTCAAGAAGAAGCAACACGGACCCCCTGTCTGAAAGCCTCAGCTGCCATGGTGAAGAGAGCCTAGTCGGCGTGTCAGCACACGGCCCCGCAGAGAATCTGGCGCACAGCTCTGTCCACTTGAAGGTGACTCCTCTGTCACCAGAGTTTGCCAACAGTCAGAGCTCTTCAGTGTTCATATCCAGGGTTAACTCTGGAGGCTGTAACAAGAAAAGCGTTTTGCAAATCTCGTTGCAGCCATGTGAAAAGCCAAGCGGAGAGTTGGAAGGGAGTATAGAAGATGGAGACGCCGGTGTTGGGGACAGTGGAGCAGGTGTCTGCTCTGATGGAAGCTCGTGCAACAGCAGCATGGCCAGTGACGCTGGGTACTGCAGCAGCAACAGCATATTTGAGCCAGAGCTTCCAGAAAAGCAGAGAGGCAACCAGGAGAGGACCGAGGTCTTCCACAGGTCCAAGGTCCCACTGCGGCGGTGCTCCTCCTTGGTTATTATTCCAAAGAGCCCATGCAGCACCCCGCCTGCTTCTCCTGTAGGACCTGCCGCTCTATTCACTCTGCCCCCAATAAGAGGATCTCATCAGCCGTTTCTGCAGGCATCTGCCAGTGAATTCTTCCAAGCAGATGAGGTAGTGATTAGTAAGGAGCCCACCGCCACTGCTTTAAGTGGCCATCATCAGCCAAAAGGAAGCTATTCATCCGAGTTTAGGGACTCAAAACACATGGTGCACTTTAACATCCCTTTAAAGGATGAACCAAAATGCAAACTGGAGGACAGGACTACAGGGATTGAGCTGTCATCTAATCTTCACTCTAGCAAAGTGATGCTGCATTTTTCCCACCAGAGACCAATGGCATCGGCAAAAAGAGCTGCATCAGTGGCTTCGGTCAATGGACAACATCCTGACGCTCATCACACAGCTGGACTCTCTGAAAGTCAAGAGGAAGCCCACAAAAAACTGTATCGGAGTACCTCTGCTTGTTTATTTTCCTCAGCTAAACAAACTGATAAAAACAGTAAGGTCTGTTCATCAGGGAAGGGTCAAGGGAAACACTGTCATCGTGCCATACAGAGGAGCTTCTCCCTTGAGGTGCCTTACGCTAACCCTGGGATTTCATGTCATGTTTCAAACCCAAAGCTCAGCAGCCCTCTTTCTCCACATGTGCACATTCATTTGTCTCCTTGCTGCCCCACAAAAGTGCCCACTTCCCCTAATGACTTTAAAACGAAGCACAAAGGGAACAGAAAGGTGAGTAAAATTCACTGTTTCCTGAGTGTTGAAAAGCTTAAATACCTGGAAGCTGTTGTTTTTTTGTAGAGGCGGTCACATAATGGCTCTTTGACAGAGCACTCTGCATGTGATGACAATGTTGTTAAACTAGTTCAAGCGGATTCCAAAGGGCTTTGGTCTGACTTCTCACAACGCCTTCTTGTTTACTGCTTTCACAAACAGGACCCGAAACAAAAGCAGACTTTTATGCATAGAATAAATAAGAAGTGCAGTTATATTATTTAAATGTTCAGTTTTGCTTAATAATCAACTGTAGCCAATAAATTGTCTGTAAAGGGTTTCCCTATATGCTTCTTATAAGAGAGCTGCTTTTGTAACTGAGAGCGTCTCTAACTCCAGTCATGTATTTAACAAGCTCAGTGTGAACAAACATTCGCAGGTGTTCAGTTACGTTACAGTAAATCCCACTGGACATTAGTTTCCAAGAACTGTTTAAATTAGAGAGATCAGTCCCCCTCCATCTTGTGGGGCTCATAGTTAACGTGTAAAAACTCGGTTTAAGATCAGTAATTTATTTTTTTTATTATCTGATAAGCCCATGAGTGATCAGCCTACATATTTACTGTGGTTATTTTAAGTGTTGGGAAACACGGTGCCCCCTTTGCTGATATAAATATGGCAGCTCTGAAATATTCCCCCCGACTCCAGATAGTCTGGTGGTCTGAAGCACGGCCTGCTACTGTGGATTCAAATTTAACAGCATGACACAAGAGCAGCCATGCTAGCCATCTGTGCACACGTGTGCATGTGCGCCTGTGTGTGTGTGTTTGGGGGGTTTGAGTGTTAGCCTTTCCCAGTAAATCAGGTGGTGTATTAGCTTCCCTGTGCTCCCCCCCAATAAGCAGTGTTTGTGAAATATCAGATATCACTCTCCCCTACATTTAGCAAGCTGTCAAGAAAGAAGGTCTACCTCAGTAATTTGCCTCTTGCCCTGAAACGTTTTTACTTTTAGTTCCTCTGGTGACTAGTAAAGTAAAGTAACAGTTCAGTGACACGTCACTTATACCCTTGGTAAACAGCCGTTTCTGTAAACCCCTTTTTATATTTTTCTACAGCTTTACCCCTGTTCTGAAGAAATAAACCCCAACTTCTTAAGTTTATGTTTAGTTAATACTCTGTTGAAAGTTACTCTACATCAATGCTTTTATTAAATCTTATATTTTCTCCCGCCATTAACAGCCTAATTGACACATGAAATGGGTCAGTTTCCTTTATCAGTGAACACTAAGGTTTAAAAAGATCCAGTTTCAAAACCACTAAAATTCTCCATCACATCTTTCCTGAGTTTTTAAGTCCATTTAGTGAGATGCCAGAGAAAGGGCTGAAGTGACAGTAGATTTATCTGCTATAAGGGAGCATAAGGTAATGCAGTAGCCAATGCCCCTTTTCCACCTGTGGCTGCAAACTGCTGGTAAGCTAGCTGAAATAAGCCTTGTGTCTTTTCCATCACTTAGAATAAATACAAGTTAGGCTGTTTGGAAATGCACACAAATCACCTGTAATGCATCCAACTGCAGAGCTGCTACATGATTACTAATTAACCAGCTAAAATCAGCTTGTTATACTACCAGTGTAGAATGTAAGCTAATGTAGTGCTGCCCCCTCCTCTACATGTTGCAACGCACTGCTAAATGTTTTCACCTGCTTAAAAAACAAAACAAATTCGGCTTTTCTGGAGATATTAACCAACTTATATCAACTTGTTATTCTATAAAAGGCAGAATGCCAGAGAGTAATGATATTCTCTTTAATAACCAAGTTCAGCTGATAACTACTATCTCAAATTGTTTGTTCAGTTCGTGTGTTACATCATAATAATAAATGAGTAACTGTAATAATCAGTGTTAATATATGTAAGCACCTGTATTAAATAATTGTTGATTTTCTTTTTCAAATAAAAGCTATTACGTATTATAAATACGTATTATATACGTATACGTATTATAAATTATGATCTATATCATTAAATCTTGGTATTTTTACTCAATATACCATAAGAATCTCACAGCTGCCCCTTTATTGCGACATCTAGTTCAAATAATAATTTAACAAAACATGATTAAATGAGCTTTTAATAAAAAAAATAAAGGTTTTAACGTAAAATTTTGTGTTTGTAGAATTGCATTGTAAAGTATAGTGTTTTTGCAAAAGGAATGGTGGAATGGTCATATTTTGATTTATTAAATTATTTCACATATTCAATCCCCTTCAGGTTATGTTTAAACGTGCTTGTTTGTGATGCAACTAGCTGTGAGGTTTGAATAAACCTTCAGCCTTGCTCTACTTATGTGTTTTGCCCCCATAACGTCATTTGCTTCTCAAAGGTTAATGAACAACCAGATGTGACTGTGTTACATAACTGGGGCGGGAAACATGACTCGGATCTAATTTCTGCTTTGTTTTGGACAGATCTTCATCATAGTTATGGAAACCATCTTTAAATAATTATGAATCAGTTTACATAATCTAATTGGCTGTAATAACATCATATAAATACATTAACTAAAGGAATGATTTTACTGCCTTCATGGCAGTTTAAGCTGGATTTATGAAGCATGTGTGCGTTTTTAGGAAGATGTGGTTTTGTTACATCCGGTCAGCATTCTTAACAAATTCTTGCAGGAATGTGAGCATGTTCTTTAAAGACATCACACCCCTATAAGGAAAGAAGCCCTCCAGCCCTCATACCCGCTCCATGCCAAGCTAAACTCCTCAACTTCAACAGATTGTTTTCCAGCCACCGTTCTGGAAAAGTGTGACCTTTACTTCTTGTTGGACTTGAACTAGTTATGTTTATACTACACATTTTCCCCGAACGTAGAGAATGAATGGTGAAGTCAAACAAACAAGTGGATCTCCAACCGTCCATTGTGACACATGCAGTCTGCTCATGCTCAGGATGGGTCATTACCGCACAGCCAGTTTACCCGCTCTAATAACATTTAACTGGGCAGCTCTTTTTCCCAAGATGCTGCCCACCTGTCAAAAGCAGTTTGTCATTGCAAGACATTTTCTGACCATGCTCCACAGATGCAGGTTACCTCCAACTGATACAGTTTGATCTGGCCTTAATGTCACACTATAAACTGAGCAGCATTTAGTGTCACCTGAATCTTCAGGGATGCCCTGAATGGAAATTTATCTGTCATTATAATTTAAATTTGAGCGGTCTGCATGTGTCTGCAGCTTCTATGTCATTGTTTTTGAATCTGCCTCACCAGGAAAGTTTCTAAGAAAGGGGTCTGAAGAACCTTTCGTTGTCCGGTGAGCTAACCCCTCCCTCCTACCTCCCTATTTCTATGGGGATCACTCAATCCAGCTCTCCATCCAACGTGCCCGGACTTCCCTAAACCTGGAAGGTCTTACCAAGCAGGTTTACTGGAAAATCTGTTTAAGCTGGTGTCGGGAAATGACTTGCCTAACCCCTAACAGCCTGCATCCAAAAGTCTTGCCCTTCTTCAACTGGTGGTCTGGACGACCGAGTAGCCCACAGCATTCATCCACTCCTCGACCGTCACTTCGGTTAACGGCTGCTCATTCCCTATTTTACAACTTGCAATTGGTATATGGGTTAGGTTGATTGTAGTGGCTCGGCACGAGCCCCAAGGGCATTGTTTTAACAAGTTTGGCTTAAGGCAACCTATAAAAACGTCCTAAAATCATTTGGAACCATGCAACAAGACTTTTTACCACCAACGAAAAACCCAAAAACAAAGTGACTCAAATAATTGACTGTCCACAATAAATCTAGAATTTTATATGCTTTCTTTAATTAGTAATGCTTTTGCAGGGGTCAGTAACAGCTTAAGAATCAGCAAAACTTAATAATTTGAATAATAGGTTAAGTTGATTGATTTATTTCTATCTTTCCCTGATGCTGAAACTGGTAAGGCTGAAGAGGCTTTGGAGACGGAGGCTCACCATGGATCCGAATGGAATGATTGCTTTAGTAGGCAAGACTGATTTTCTTCTTGGGTGAGAGGCAAATCTTCAGTTTTCTTCCTCTAAGTGGACAGGCGCTGATGCTGAGGGTTTCGATGGTCAAGTTGGAAAAAAAATTAAAACATTTTAAAAATTTTAAAAAACAGAAACTTTGTTGGCATATGTTTCAAACGTCAGTAGCTTCCAGAGGCTGAATAGTTGAAGGAAACCTTTGAGGTGTAATTGAGGTTGGTTCAGGACTTCCAGAAGCCTGAAACTTAGAGCAATCAGTTGTTCACTGACCAAGTTCACTTCAGTTGTCTTGGTAAAAATGCAACAAATGAAATTCAGATTTTCAATTTTGAGTTGCAGCTCTTTTCAAGGCACACAGGTTGATCCTCTTAATAATGCAGAATTTGTCAGCGGGGCTGCGTCTCCGCTCTTCTGATTCATCTGTAGCTTCTTTCTCCGTACGATCTTGTTCGCTGGTCTTCTGCGAGGAAACAACCCCGTTTCTTTCTTTAGCCCAGTTCTTATATTGCAGATAGCCTCACTGCTCATCCCCTGTTGCCCGGGCAAGCTTTCCCATCATTGAGTTACGTGGTCACCGTAACTTTCGAAGGATCTGGGTGAAGGATGTTCTCCCCGAACTCTATGAAATAATAGCCAGGCATATAATTCGATTTAATGTCTATTAAGTTACCACTTCCTCCCTGCAGATGAGGCCTTCTTAGAAGATACTGCTGCCATCTGAATAGATATGCTTCAAAACAAGACAAAACAGATCGTTCTGAGCAAGTTTCTCTTTTTTCATGGACTCTGCTCTTCTGTTATCTAGTTAAAAACATCTCTAACGTTTGATCTCAAAATCGAAATATCCTGTTAGTTCCTATGACTGGGTTTGTGTTCCAGACCAAGACTGGGCATCCATTACACTGGTGCTAATTCTCAGACATCCAGGACCCGGTTATTCTAAATGCTTCAGTTCTGATTCAGACTTGCAAGTCATCTTTAGGACAATAACAGGGTCTAAAGGTTAAATGTGTCACTGAACCACCTGTCCATCCTGTAAGTTGTTGGGTCTCTTGAAACCTACGAGACATTTCTCAATGAGAAAAATGTGTTAGCGGTTTCTGTTCTGTGTTTAAAGTAGGAATGGTTGTTAAACTCTCTGGGGAATAGACAGAACCCTTTTCCTTTGGTTATGGTTTTGATCCCGTTTTTGACCTGTGGACTCTTATCAAATGTGAGAGATTGTGACCACTTATCAGACCAGAATTACTACGAGCGACCTTCAGCAGGTAGATCATAATTAATGGAGTCGCACAATCACATTTTTGTATAGTAGACTAAAAATGAATTTGAACCATAGGTTGTCTGTGTAAAACATCCCTAAAGCAGGTATGAATTGATGCAGGGTGAGTACAATACTTTTCATGGCAGGTTGTGCAAACCAACAAAAACTGCAAAAGTAAGTAATTGCGAAGTGGCAAAATGACTTGCTCCCTATTTCCAGGTTTGAAATCTGCTTGTTAAAACCTTAACAAAAGTTGATTTATGCAGTGTAATCTATTCCTGGACAGTTCGCCCACCGATCCAGGACAGCGCCAGTCCAATACTAATTAAAAATAAGTGAGACGGTTTTAGTTTTATTGTATTTCAGGAGCCCCTCAGTTTCCTGCAATCCTTGTAAACATAAACCTCATGTTCCTTATGCTGCTGCAACCACCATAGATACTGTAAACAAATAGTTGACTGTAAATAAATAAACTTGGTCATAAACGCATGACTCTCAGTAATAAAATCTTGAATATTCATTTTTCAATATTTCTGAGACTTGTGTAAGCATGCAGCTACTTTTTAGAAATGGCCACGATCGTTAAACTACCATAAACCTCTCATCCCTGCAATAACACGTACAATAAGAAGGTCAGATAAATGCCTAGTAAGACACGAGTAAGTGCAGTGATAACACATAAAATCAGAAGACTAAAACAATGCACCAGTAGATAAATGGCTCTATGAGTCACTATTAGGAGTGGTCAGTGTGATGAATGCGTGGTCTTTCTCTTCAGCTGTTTCTGTTGGCAGAAAGAGCCAGGTCTGTCTATTTATGTGTGCGTAAACACTTTGAGACAGTTTGACCTGTCGAGGGTGTTAATTTGGACACAAGGCGGACTCCCACTGTGCATTGTGCTTACCTACGACCCTGCAGATCCACCATGCAGTAAACACACCCTGAGTTTAAAGCATTTACAGGCATCTGGCTTTTGCCGCCATTTTGATCCTGGTCTCTCTTGTAATAACACGCAGCGGCTATTCATCGGGAGCCAATAAACACATTCCTGCCTGATGAAACGGAACGATATACAGAAATGCCAAAGTCAAATGATGGTGATTGTTCAATAATGAATAATAGGGTTATGTTTGAGCTACTTTTCTTCTTACTGTAATATAAGACAGCTTGTGTGAGAGAAAAAGTGACAGAAAGCTTTCCAAGCAAATGTTGCAGACAAACTGACGATGCTTGTTTTTGAGACAATCCTCATGTTTGTGTGTCTCCTTGTCTCCTCTTCAGACGCGTGATGACTTTCTCGGACAGGTGGATGTGCCCTTAAATCAGATACCGGTGAGTTCCTGCTTTTAATGCAGTGTAATAACTTCTGTTACTGGTTTAATTGCACTTACACTTTTGATCAAAATCTTAAAGACTGGCAAAACAGGTGAGCTGTCTTCGCATTTCTCACTGCTGGAGTGTAACCAGGTTGTAAAAGGTCCTTCAAAAGGCAAAAAGAATTAACAGGAGCAGGAGATGAAACATAGATTAGGCGAATTATTCAAAACAAGATTTAAACTCAAACGAGCTGTTCTTTGACTTTTCAGAGTTTGAGATTATAGTCCCAAAACAAAACCCAAAACAGAACTAATATGATTCAAAAGAGGATTATTTAGTGAGTAGCCTTACTGTTCTTGTTTATTACTTGATAATATAAAAATTTGTTTAGACATGCTTGATGCATGTCCTTCCAATAGGGTGGCAGGATTGTTGCTCTATGTGTTGAAGGTGCTTTCATCAAGGACATCCACGGTCTGCAGCTGACATCTGTTTTTCTGTACCCTTCTTACCATCCATCCCTAAACGGCTTCAATGGGATAGTTCAGGAGAATGTGTTATTATCCTGGAAGAAGGGAACTGCAGTGTTGTCTTGTTGAAAGACCATTGATCGGCGCACAGATGAAGGTCCTCTGACAAGAGGTATGGCCACTGCAACGTGTTTACATAATCATCTGCAGTGTAACGCCCCAAAACAACCTTCAGCTCCGTTGTTTCACTAAAGAAAAAAGCTCCCAGATCATCATGGAGCCTTTTTGTTCCACCAGGATCTTTGGGAAATTTAAAATATCTTACTGCATCCAACTTTGAAAGGTATGGCACGTTGCACAAGGCTTTGCTTGTGTATCTCAGCGATCAAAGGCTTTTTAAGCCTTTAGATTCTCTGATCAGCTTATGAACAGCTTGTTTTAGTTTGAATTCAGTTCTGTTTGTCTCCTGTTTCTACTATTTGTGTTTTCAAGCTCGACTTAAAACCCGGTTATGATCCAACAGCACAAAATGCTAATCCTGGTAACCCCTTCCTGGGTTCCTGATTTTGTTCAGGAATTGTATACTGCATGTTTTTTTTCTCTTTTGTTAAATCTTGCATTTAATCTGGAAATTGTGGCCTCTGCTTGTTCGCATTTCTTTTTGTAAGAACATCCCATGAAAGGCAAGCAGCAGGTCAGCAACAGAACAGACCGGAACACGCTGTACACGTGAAGGATGTATAATAAAACAGTCTGCAGAAAAAGCAAAATAACTAAAACTGAAGACACATAAAACAGCAGAATAACCATCAGGATTGGGACATCAAGATGTCTTTAAATGTCCTTGAAACCATATATTCTTACCTGTTCATGTGTTTTGGAGATTTTCTTACCTAAAGACAAACAGAGCAGCATGTGTTTTGTTTTTACTATTAAGATCTCTCATCCTCATTCCCACCTGTGTCTCCATGGAAACATAAACACGTGCACCCTTATTCTGATGTCTGTTCCACATCATTTTCCATAGTTTTGACAACACTGTCTGCCCTGTTTATGCTATGTTTCTGCTTTTGTTTAACTATAAATACAAATTAGCCTTCATTATGCGTTGCCACCATCATTACATATTATCATGTCTTTTAAAAAAATTTTAATTGCCAAGTTAAGCAGTGGGGTTAAAGATTTACTGTTTTATTTTTTGTTGCTGTTTTTGCTTCCTTCAGACAGAAAATCCTAACTCACAAAGGCCTTACACATTCAAGGAGTTTCTGCTCCATCCACGAAGGTTTGCATTTTATGATGCTTTCGTTCATTCCTGTTAGCATTTCTTTATTCCATCTAAACTTTTTTTTTTTTTTTTTTTTTTTTTACTATTTAGCCATAAGTCCAGAGTCAAAGGTCATCTGCGTCTTAAAATGAGCTACCTGCCAAAGAACTTGGGCTCAGAAGAAGAGACAGCAGATCAAACAGAAGACTCGGATGTATGTTAATGTTTCGTTTTACAGACCTCACCTGATTGGAAACTGTCATTATAAGAAGTCTCATCTCAAGAGAATAATATTTCAAAAACTATTTGATGTATTTTATTGGGATTTTATATGATAGAACAACAAAAAGTATTGCATAATTGAGAGTGGAAAGAAATGATGAATGGTTTAAAAATATCTGAAAAGTTTGGCATGCATTTGCATTCAATTTCCTTTCTTTTGACACCCAGCACAAGAAATTCGCTTCAAACTAAGAATTTTTGGGACACAGGAAACATGGTGATCTGGTTAGATGAAACCGAAATTTTACTAACTGTGGTGGGAAAACTACCACCCTGAGCACACCATCCCTATGGTAAAACATGGTAGTGGCAGCATCATGCTTTGGGGATGCTTTTCTTCGGCAGGGCTAGTAAACCTGGTCACAGTTGATGGGAGGATGGGTGGAGTTAAATACAAGGCAGTCCTGGAAGAAAACATGTTAGAAGCCACAAAAGACTCAAGACTGTGGCAGAGATTCCCCTTCAAAGCGGACAATGACCCTAAACATACACCCAGTTACAATAGACTGGTTTAGATCAGCAGATTCATGGCTAAGAATGACCCAGTCAAAGCCCAGACCCTAAATCCAATTTAGAGACTCTGCCAAGATTTCATCCAGTCCGCCTGAGCTTTGTGTATTTTGCAAAAGAAGAATGAATGAAGGTTTTAGTCTCCAGACATAGGCAGCTGATAGAGATACACTCCAAAAGACTTGCAGCTGTAATGGCAGTGAAGGAGATTCACTCCAAAAAAGTATTGCCACACTTTTTTCAGATTTTTATTTGTAAAAAAAAATAAAACATGAATTATTTTCCTTCCACGTGATGCCTTTGTACATTTATATTAGGTTGTAACTCTTCATTGATGTAAGTGCATTCTCCCACCTGTTAAACCGCCTATTACTCTGTGTTGGTGTGTAGCCTGGCTGGGAGCTTCTGGATCAGGACACTTCAGGTCCCAGACAAAGCCAGCTGCTGCCTCCTCTGCCTCCTGGCTGGGAGGAGAGGCAGGACAATCTCGGAAGGATCTACTTCGTCAACCATGTGACCCGAACCACGCAGTGCCACCGACCCACAATACAGTAGGATATCCTCCATGTCTTCAAGAGTAACATAATTTCCACAGACTCATTCCTAATAGATGAGAGCCAACATGTGTGTTTGTGACTGTTGTACAAAGGGACAGCAACGGGGAAAGTCATAGACAGCAGAACAATAACGTGGATGTGGAACAGACCTTCATTACACGCAGACAGATCTCAGACCATGATGAGAACGCCACCCCACATGAGTCTCCAGAGGTAACACTTTTCTGATTTCTTTTCCGTCCTCTCTGTTAGAAAATTGTTGCTTTTTTCAAATGCTTACACCCATTCTTCAGGACTATGCTGCAAAACAAGCAAGCTTTTTTTGTGGCTCAACAGAACCAAAAACTCCACTCAGAGATCATTAGAACTAAAATAGTAGTTAAGAGGGTACTTGACTAACTAGGTCAGGCTCCATCCTCAGGTTAATTTCATACAAGGTTATTGGGAAAAACACTGGCCACCCTGCTGCTAGATATCTCCTACATTCACAGAGAGGATGAAAAGAGGACAATGCAGAATATTCTTCTGACACTGTCTGACGTCAATGTTTAACTACCTTCATGAATCCTGTAAATAAATCTGTACATAACTTAAAAGTATGATACAGAACAGTCCATTCTGTTTTTCTATTTCTCTCACAGCTCTGATTGCTATGTGGTGTGCATTGCACATTTGTCTAATGTAGCCAAACTGCAGCTTGTTTGGTGTTAAAAGTGTAAGCAGTATTGTGTAATGTTATCAGCGTACTTGTCATAGTACTTCAGCTCAGAATGATGCAAGTTAGGAAAAGCTAAAAATATATGAGTGCCTGACTGCCATGATAGCTATTAATAATTTAGCATATATTTAACATTGTTTAGGAACCTTTAACCAAATAATAAAAGTCAGTTCGATATTTTTCTCTAATTTCTGAATGTTTTTTATTCTGATGTTTAAGTGTTTTTTTGATGATTTAAACAAAAAAACTTTAAGTCTTTCTAGGTGTGGTTAGCTCCACCTTCATCATACTGAAACTGATGTCTTTCAGCTCAACTAAGCCTTTTAATCTAAGTCCATGGTACACCCCTTTGGTCTGATGTTTAAAAATAACACAAAATCTTTTCTTCACAAAGCGGCTTTTCATACATTTTGTGTCCAAACGTCACAAATTATTTCATAAAAATGTTGTTAAACCTTTTTTTTTTTAATAAGTTAAACCTTATTTGTACAGCAGCTTTTAAGGCATATGTTGAAAGCTGCACTGAGTAAATCTCTTTTAGAGAAGCCTAATTTGGATGCTTCAATTATAAGTAATCGTCTAAACATCAAAGATAATTATATCAGTTAATTTTTATTACTTCTTAGCTAACTATTGGGTTTAAATTTGCATTTTACTTTAAATTACTTTGTGTATGAATGCTGCTGCAAAAATACACTTCCCTTGCCTCTCAACTTTACTGTCTTTCTGTCTCTTATGTCCCAGAGCTGGGAGATCATTACAGAGGACGAATCCACTTTATATCCCAGGAACCATCAGCTCACATCACCTTTGTCCCACGAGCCTCCAGTGTCCTCATCATTCAGCGACGAGAACAGAAACCTTCACGCTTCACGATCCACAGCTAGAGACCTCCGCAGTTCCCAGAATGTGAGTACATGTCCAAAAAGCCTGAGGTTCCTCTTACTGAAAATCATAAACACATTAATGTAAGCCATTCACTTTCACAGTGAGAGGGAGGTAGGTTATAAAATGACACACATTTACCGGTAAGGAATTTTCTTCTTCTGCAGAATCACACAAGTAATTCAAACCATTCCAGCCTCAGAGAAAGTGCTCAGACCTCGGCAAGAGAGGAACATCCAGTCAGTCCTGTGGTGAGTATTTCCCGCTTCTTCAGAAGGTTTGCTAATCCAGTTTCACTTCATCGCGAGCTAAGCCATTAGTGCCTCTGGTCTACCTCAGTTTTCTCAGCTGCTATTCCATATTTCTCTGTTGAGTGTCATAGACTTGAATTTAATAGTTCAGATGGAAAGCACTACTGGTCAGTGTTTTAATGTCTATACTGTTTAATAGGTACTTCCAGCTACAGCTCAGTTGCCTCCAGGCTGGGAGGAGAAGCGTGACAATAAAGGAAGACGCTACTATGTCAACCACACCACCCGAACCACAACATGGGTGCGACCAGTCATTCAGGTACACAGCTTTCTTATTTATACTAATGTACACTGGTGGTGCTTATTTAAATTTTTTTGCTGTAAATCATAAAATAAGTATACAGTGAAATATTTCTCTTGTAGTATTATGTAGTAGTATATACAGTACAGACCAAAAGTTTGGACATACCTTCTCGTTCAAAGAGTTGTCCTTATTTTCATGACTATGAATATTGTAGCTTCACACTGAAGGCATCAAAACTATGAATTAACACGTGGAATTATATACTGAACAAAAAAGTGTGAAACAACTGAGAATATGTCTTATATTCTAGGTTCTTCAAAGTAGCCACCTTTTGCTTTGATTACTGCTACGCACACTCTTGGCATTCTGTTGATGACCTTCAAGAGGTAGTCACCTGAAATGGTTTTCACTTCACAGGTGTGCCCTGTCAGGTTTAATAAGTGGGATTTCAAGCCTTATAAATGGGGTTGGGACCATCAGTTGTGTTGTGCAGGAGGTGGATACTGTACACAGCTGATAGTCCTACTGAATAAACTGTTAGAATTTGTATTATGCCAAGAAAAAAGCAGCTAAGTAAAGAAAAACGAGTGGCCATCATTACTTTAAGAAATGAAGGTCAGTCAGTCCGAACAATTGGGAAAACATTGAAAGTGTCCCCAAGTGCAGTCGCAAAAACCATCAAGCGCTACAAAGAAACTGGCTCACATGAGGACCGCCCCAAGAAAGGAAGACCAAGAATCACCTCTGCTGCGGACAATAAGTTCATCCGAGTCACCAGCCTCAGAAATCGCAGGTTAACAGCAGCTCAGATTAGAGAACAGGTCAATGCCACACAGAGTTCTAGCAGCAGACACATCTCTAGAACAACTGTTAAGAGGAGACTGTGAATCAGGCCTTCATGGTAAAATAGCTGCTAGGAAACCACTGCTGAGGACAGGCAACAAGCAGAAGAGACTTGTTTGGGCTAAAGAACACAAGGAATGGACATTAGACCAGTGGAAATCTGTGCTTTGGTCTGATGAGTCCAAGTTTGAGATCTTTGGTTCCAACCACCGTGTCTTTGTGCGGCGCAGAAGAGGTGAACGGATGGACTCTACATGCCTGGTTCCCACCGTGAAGCATGGAGGAGGAGGTGTGATGGTGTGGGGTGCTTTGCTGGTGACACTGTTGGGGATTTATTCAAAATTGAAGGCATACTGAACCAGCATGGCTACCACAGCATCTTGCAGCGGCATGCTATTCCATCCGGTTTGCGTTTAGTTGGACCATCATTTATTTTTCAACAGGACCATGACCCCAAACACACCTCCAGGCTGTGTAAGGGCTATTTGACCAAGAAGGAAAGTGATGGGGTGCTGCGCCAGATGACCTAGCCTCCACAGTCACCGGACCAGAACCCAGTCGAGATGGTTTGGGGTGAGTTGGACCGCAGAGTGAAGGCAAAAGGGCCAACAAGTGCTAAGCATCTCTGGGAACTCCTTCAAGACTGTTGGAAAACCATTTCAGGTGACTACCTCTTGAAGCTCATCAACAGAATGCCAAGAGTTTGCGTAGCAGTAATAAAAGCAAAAGGTGGCTACTTTGAAGAACCTGGAATATAAGACATATTTTCAGTTGTTTCACACTTTTTTGTTCAGTATATAATTCCACATGTGTTAATTCATAGTTTTGATGCCTTCAGTGTGAAGCTACAATATTCATAGTCATGAAAATAAAGAAAACTCTTTGAATGTGAAGGTGTGTCCAAACCTTTGGTCTGTACTGTATATATATATGGTGTAGTCCATCATACAGGAACACAGTCACTGTGAGATTTACCCACTTAAGTAAAGAAAATCTCATAACCAACAGCAGAGATGTATTATTATTCATTTAGCAAAACTAGCCCAAAATACAGAACCAGAGAGTAAAAAAGCTAATCCCACTCATACTGCTTTTATTGGATTTTTTGGGACATGAAGCAACTTTCACTGCTTGGATAACGGATCAGCAGGAAGTGTGGCCTCCTCTATAAAAGCGGAGTTTTAACTATTTGCTGATTTGGAACATTTAGGTTTTCTGTTACCACGATGTCGAGAAGACAGACATTAGCAATGACGTCTAAAACCTGGTCCCAACTGGGTCATGAAACAAGATAATTTTTAAATGCAGCTGCAAATCTGCAACAGAATGGCTGAATAAGGAAAGAATGGGAGTGTTGCAATGGCTCAGTCAAAGGATAGACCTCATACAAATTGAAATGAGTTGGGATGACCTTATGAGAGCTGTGCTGAGGCATTTCACTTGAAATGTTTTTAATAGGAAGAAGAGACTGGAAAATTATCGATGCGCTACAAGCGAAAGTTAATATTATGTCTGTTAATACATAAGACCCTCCATTTAAAAGTTATGAGTTTTTGCCTCAACTTAAACTTTGGTTTTATTGAGAAACAAACTAAAATACATTGTATGTTATTTCAAAGAAAAAAAGTCTAATTAAAAATCTTTTTTCTTCTTATCGGATGTATAAAACCTAAAATTTCATTATTTATTTATTTTTTTTTCTTTGCTGGACAGAGAGCTCTAGAGGCAGCAGCAGAAACAGCACAGAACCGATCAGCTCTGCCTCAGAGCTCCAGCCCACCATCCCAACCACCTGTCAGACCAGGAGAGTCTTCTCAGCCCAGACCGGGCACAGAGGCCACACCTGAGTTCGGCTCCATGCCCATGGGTTGGGAGGTGCGCAGCGCTCCAAATGGGAGGCCTTTTTTTATCGATCATAACACAAAGACGACCACCTGGGTAAGAAACTAGTGGACCAGAGCTTTGAGGGCGTATTTGTATTCAAAAAGTGGCCAATTTTTTTTAGGAAATGCAGATTCCTACAGAGTCTGGAGATAAATTTTAATTTAGGAAAAGGTAAAAAGCAAGAATGTTGTAAAAAAACTAAATAAATGATTTGTTGAAAAGCAACAGCTTACTTTTTTTCTAATTTGTGTCATAGACTCGCTTTATGCTGACTTTAGACAGCATATTTATGTGAATATTTCCTCTAAGTGACACACAACCTGTTTGTGTTTGTCTGAACAGGAAGATCCCAGGCTTAGGATTCCAGTGCACGTGAGGAGGACGGGCTCACTCGACCCCAATGATCTCGGCCCGCTGCCAGTAAGCTCTTCAGTTACAGACAGTCAATAACAGTGTGGCTAGGATGCATACTTGTGTGTGTGTGTGTGTTCTCTAACATGTTGTTGATGTTTGCTTTCTTTCCAGCCTGGTTGGGAGGAAAGGATCCACAGTGATGGGAGGGTATTCTACATAGATCATAGTTAGTATGCTTTTATATATTCAAGCAAATAAATTACTATCTAGACTTAATATTTTTGCTGCTGTCAGTGGATGACATTTAAAAAAATTCATTTGATAGACACCAAGGCCACACAGTGGGAAGATCCCAGATTACAGAACTCAGCCATAACTGGTCCAGTGAGTATAAAATTAAACATATTGGGTTGTCATAAAAGTGAAAAAGCTGTAGAGCTTTTTGTCTCTTAATGCCAATGTTTTATTACAGGCAGTGCCTTACTCTCGAGACTACAAACAGAAGTATGAGTATTTCAGAAAGAAGCTGATCAAACCGGTGAGTCCCATCAGACAGCAACAACTCCTAGGATTACGGTGTCGATCTGATGCTGCATATAATGGCTGAACACTGTTTGTTTCTAACAAAGGCCGACATCCCAAACCGTTTCGAGCTGAAGCTGAAGCGAAATTCGCTGCTGGAGGACTCCTACAGACGCATCCTCGCAGTGAAGAGGCCAGACCTGCTGAAAGCTCGACTGTGGGTGGAGTTCGAGGGAGAAAAAGGTCTGGACTATGGTGGTGTGGCCAGAGAGTGGTTCTTCCTCATGTCCAAGGAGATGTTCAACCCGTACTATGGGCTGTTTGAGTATTCTGCCACGTAAGTTTAAAATCTGGCACCTTTTACTTCTTTAAGCCGGATTATTACTTTGGTTTTTTTTTTGGTTTTTTGCCTTTTTTTAATCAGGAACGTCCCATTTAGAATCGGCTCTCCTTCTTCCAGGGAACCTGAGCCAAGATGGCCATGTAAATCCAAATAATAAAACAATAAACAGTAGACGCAGCCAAGGTGTTGAGGGGATCCATTTTGGTGGCCTTAGGACTGCGTCTCTGCTTTTTGCGGATGATGTGGTCCTATTGACTTCATCAGCTCATGATCTACAGCTCTCACTGTAGTAGTTTGCAGCCGAGTGTGAAGCGGCCGGGATGAGAATCAGTACCTACAAGTCCGAGCCCATGGTCTTGAACCGGAAAACGGGAGAGTGTCTTCTCTACAGGGTTGGGGGGGGGGTCCTGCCTCAAGTGGAGGAGTTCAAGTATCTTGGGGTATTGTTCACGAATTAGGGAAAAATGAGGCGGGAGATCGATAGACGGATTAATGCTGCATCAGCAGTGATGTGGGTTCTGTACCGGTCGGTCGTGGTTAAGAGAGAGCTGAGTCAAAAAGCGAAGCTCTCGGTTTACCGGTCGCGCTACGTTCCTACCCTCATCTTCTCCACAAGTTGTCTGGGCTCTCCCTTAGAGATAGGGTGAGAAGCTCGGTCATCTGGGAGGGACTCAGAGTAGAGCCGCTGCTTCTCCACATCGAGAGGAGCCAGTTGCGGTGGCTCGGGCAGCTGGTAAGGATGCCTCCCTGGTGAGGTGTTCCGGGAACGTCCCACCGGGAGGAGGCCCAAAGGAAGACCCAGGACACGCTGGAGGGACTATGTTTCTCGGCTGGCCTGGGAACGCCTTGGGATTCCCCCAGACGAGCTGGCCCAAGTGGCCGGGGAGAGGAAAGTCTGGGTCTCTCTGCTTAGGCTGCTGCCCCTGAGACCCGACCCCACATAAGCGGAAGAAAAGGGATGGATGGATGGATAGACAGTAAAACACATTTATAGAAGTTATGACAACATAGTAATGAAGTAAACATTAACCAACTATGTCCAACACAATTGAGTTGAACAGCTGCAGTCCTTCAATGTATGAAGTGTCTAAACGTTGGCGACGTGGCAACCTCTTTAAAAATACATTTAATTATTTCACTCTATATTTATTTATTTATTTAATACATAAATATATAGTTTCATTATTTAATGGTATATTTAAATATTTAATAATGTATTAAATAAATACATAAATGATACAATTAAATTGTTTAATAGGACATTTAATGGTAGATTTATTTATTTTATAATATAGTTATTTATTTAATTTTGTCCTTTTTGTCCGTCCATACATCTCTGGGGTCACACTGCGGTGATGCTGAAAATGATCTTGTGACCCCCCACTTGGTGTCTCGCGACCCCCTGGGGGGCCCGACCCAGACTTTGGGAACCCCTGCTTTAGCTGATAATCTGCTATGTCAGGTTTTCTGTTAATAGCTCATTGCAAATCACCCTATTGTTGCTCAAATCTTATTTTATCTCAAACTGTTATCTTTGGTAAATGTCATACATTCCACTAAAGAAATATGTGAATAAACTCTCTTTGTGACCGGCTGCTTTTTAGAAAAGTTAAACTTTTAAGTCTTTTTTTGCCTACTGCCTGCTCTGTATAGACCCTGGTTCCTCCCCATAGTTAATGGGCCTCAGATGCAAAGGTCATTTTAGAGGCCTAACAGATAGAAAAACATTCAAACATTTAAAGTCTGGTGTAAAATTTCATAAAAGAAATAAACAAAACATGGAAAAACTAAGGATTACAAGATGGTCTGATACCTTCAATGTAAAATATAAAGAAATGAATGAAGGCGACTCAAGATATTTGCTCAATACTGTAAAAAGGAAAGTACAGGGAAGGGCCCCTACGTTGGTCTAAATATGGTCCACTGTGTGCATTCAGAATCTGTTTATACTTGGTAAAAATGTTTTTATTTCCTTCCTTTGTATGTTTTTCCTCCTAGAGAAGCTTAAATATGAGTTGAAAATGAACTGAAACGAGTGCTTTCTTAGTTTGGAGGTCAGATTAATTCAATTTATGTTTTTTCTTGATTGGGAACATGCCATGGCACTTCTTCCAGCTGGGCTTCAGCTGAACCCGCTAGTTCCTCTGGTTGATGACCTTGTTTAAAGTTGGCTCTTAATCAGTTAATCTAACGCCTGGGATTTTTTTCCTTGTAAGGTCCTCTGTAATAAAACCTGGTGCATCACATTACTTTAGATAAGCATCAGTCAGAGAGTAGACTTGCGGTTGCATCCAACACTGCCTTACAAAGAAACATGCCCAAGCACCGAAACACTAAAAATATATTTATTTTAGTTACAAATGTCCGTTTTGTGAACCTGTTATTTTTCAGAGACAACTACACGCTGCAGATTAACCCGAACTCTGGCTTGTGTAATGAAGACCACCTGACTTACTTCAAATTCATCGGTCGTGTGGCTGGCATGGCGGTATTTCATGGTAAACTCCTTGATGGTAAGTGCTTCCTGCCTGAACAGCAGGTGCTTCATACGAAGACTTGGTGAAAACATCTGCAGCTCTGATAACATCATCCCCTATCTCTAAAGCTTTCTTCATTCGGCCTTTCTACAAGATGATGCTGCAGAAGCCCATTACTCTGCAGGACATGGAGTCTGTTGTGAGTAAAATGTAATGAATATATTGAACTGATGATTATGTGGAACATATTAACTAACTTTAATCTGCATTTTGTCTAATTTAGGACAGCGAGTACTTTAACTCCTTAAAGTGGATTTTAGAGAATGATCCAGAAGACTTGGACCTGAGTTTCACTATTGATGAGGAGCTGTTTGGAGAGGTGCTTGAAATATCTTAATAGTCTTTCTCCAGACTTTAAATTTGAGACACTTGGGTCATAATAAATAATAAATATCACCCTTGTCGCCTTCTTTACAGACTCACCAGCATGACCTAAAACCCAACGGCTCAGAGATTGTTGTCACCAATGAAAACAAGCGGGAATACATCGAGTAACGAACAACTCAGCTAGATTTATTCTCTTTCTAGGGGTTAACTAGGGGTTTAAAAAAATGTCACATTTTGTGTTTGGCAGCCTGGTGATGCAGTGGAGATTTGTGAACAGAATACAGAAACAGATGACAGCTTTCCAAGAGGTAACTCTTTAAGTGTTTCTAAGTCAGTAATGCTGTCAAAAATTAAAGATAAGAGCAGAAATGAAAAGATGGTTAATTTATGTGTTTCAGGGATTCTTTGAGCTGATCCCACGGGATCTGATCAGGATTTTTGATGAAAATGAGCTTGAGGTGAGTTTTCAGTTGATCTGATGTGAAATAAATGAATCAGTCTCTCAGAAAACATACTGTACATTTTAATCTGCGCGCCTCTTTTCTTTTTCACAGCTGCTCATGTGCGGCCTTGGAGATGTGGATGTGAATGACTGGAGGCAGAATACCAATTACAAGGGTGGTTACTGCGGTGACCACGTAGTGATACAGTGGTTTTGGAAAGTAAGACAATTTGTCTTTGTCTTGCCTTCAGCTGAGATGCATGCAGTTGCACGGGTCTCCCTCAGTTTAACGGTGATGAAAAAGAGTTTGGATTTAGTTGTTTCACTGAAATATCACTGTTTATTGTTTTGTGTTGTGTAGACTGTACTGCTGATGGATGCAGAAAAGAGAATCCGGCTCCTACAGTTTGTGACGGGAACATCCAGAGTTCCAATGAATGGGTTTGTTGAACTCTATGGTGAGACCAAATACTGTAATTTCCTCTGTTTCACTTAAGAATAAAAATCTTTTTAATTCAATGTAAGACACTCAAACAAATACAGTTTTTACTGCTACTATTTTGTTTTGTTATTCTGGCTCTGGCTTTATTTTCCAGGGTCTAATGGACCACAGCAGTTTACCATCGAGCAATGGAGCACAAGTGATAAACTTCCCAGAGCTCACACATGGTGAGCACTACTTTATTTTTCTAAAAACCTTCCTGTTTAAATTAAAGTCTGCCCCGAGTTAAAAACAATTGTAGACACAGATATTTGCTCATAAATATGCCATCCATACAGCTATGTTGAAATCCAATTAATCTTTGCAGCCTTCTCAATACATTATTATTCAAATATAAACCTCATTATTTAGCTTCTGGCACCATTAAAAACACTGGAATCTGCCTTTACATGTTTTGCAGAGGAGTTGGTCCAGGGGGGATCTTGGTCCAAATAGTGCTTTTTCAGACCATTCTAATTTGTTTTTTAACAATGCAGAAACTTTTTTTGGATGAAAGTTCCTTTCAGGCTTTTCTGTCGTCCACCACTCCTTTTATTAAAGACATCCTGGTCTTTTCATGTGGATAAGCTCAACAATTCAATCTAGTTTTCCCACCATAGACAACACTGTTAATTTGTCCAGTCCTGATGTTGGCCCTATCTCTCTGGTGATTTCATTTTGTTTTTCCAGCTTACCATCGCCCTGTTTCTCAGAAATAGAGACTGTTTTTAACTCCATGTTGTGAATTCAAAGTCAAGAGCTTCCAATTACAAATTCTGCTACGAGAATCATTTCCCAAACTTTAACCTGTTGAAATAATTCAAAATTATAGTTGAGATATTTTGAAGTGGGATTTTGTGAAGTAGTTACCAGAAGCCAATACCTTACCTGCTATAGTAGTTGTTATAGTGCTGGGTCTCTGGTTGTGGAAAACCAAATAGTTATTTTGTAGAGCTAGTTAAGAACTGGTTCTAGCACCAGCCCTGGTTAAGGACTGGAACCACGATGGTGGAAAAACCTGTCTACTACAAGTAACGTGCTGAATACTAATAGCTGCTTCCAGAACCCCACATCCAACAATTAGAACATCACCTTTAAGAGAAAGGTCAAGTGTATCGTGATTTTAGTTTCAATTTTGTAAATAAATTGATGTGCCTTTTTAAAAGGAAATTTAGCTTGGTTATCAAGATTGACTAATGTCAGTGGAATACTCGTGGAACACCGCTTAGCAAAGACCTTTAATGCATAGAAACTGTCAAAGCTCCAACACTTCTTTTCAGATCAACACACTGCCATCATGTCTCCTGGAATCTCAGTTTATAAAAGTAAAGTTTGTTTTTAAATACATTTGAACCACACTTTTTCCTTCCACCCAACTTTCCATTAGTATGCTTGCACGCTGTGATAGCAGTCAGCTTCTTTACCAGTGACCTTTTGTGGCTTACTGTCCTTGTGGAGTATGTCATTGCCTGTTTTGATGGACAACTGCAAAGTCTCTAGTCTTTCTCATGACTATGTAGGCCGTAACATACTGTAGATATAGCATAACTTTTCTGTGTTAAAAGCCTTTTTTTTAATCTTTTGATGTAATATTTAGGGTTTTGTTAGCTGTAGTCCACAATCATCAAAAATTTACAGAAAAAAATACTTGAAGTATATCACACTGTGTGTAATGAGTTTGACTTTTTGAGTTGAATTGCTCAAATAAATGACATTTTTCAGGATATTACACTATTATTGAGATGCCACTCTATTATAACTGATTACTTTTCCTTCCATCTCCTAAAGCTTCAACCGCCTGGACCTTCCACCTTACGAGTCCTTCGAGGAGTTAAGGGAGAAGCTTAACATCGCTATTGAGAATGCACAAGGCTTCGATGGGGTAGATTAATGTGCGTGTTTGGATGTGCAGAGCTGACATTGCTGCAGTCAGAGTGTATCTGACGAGGATCTCAACTTGCAAGCAGTGTGACAGATGAAGGAAAACCACATAGCCATCATTCAGGCAACTGTTGGAGCACACAGGAGAAAAAAAGTGACAGATATTATTATATCTGCATTTTTTAAAGTTTACAAATCAGATTTTTTTTATTGGGAGTCACTCAGAGGCGTATGTATTTACTGTTGTTTGTTCTGCTTAAATGTTCAGATGTTTTTTAAAGAAAAAGTAGATTTTTGTGAGTTGATATGCATAAAATACTGTGAATGTGATCTGTGAGATTATAAATTCATGCCTCTTTTACTGAAGATATCTGAGACACTGGTTTGAAATAATCAAACAGCATCCAGCTTTGAAGGGTACAGCCTGTAAAAGCCATGTGAAATTACCGAAATGCAGCAAATATCAACATCTTCACTCCTACCAGAGGAAAATCTATACCTAGAGAGATGTCCTCATTCTTTTTCTCAACAGTTTTCTAATGCAACAGTCAGCCACTAATTTCCACCTAAAGGTACATGAAACTCCAGCACAGCTTTAGCAAAATGAAAAAGGGAATGTCTGTTTATTTTAGGCATTTTTCACAGTAGAAACATGGTGTCAGTCACTGCCAGCTGTAAGGATAAATACTGCTTCTGTTACTCTCATGTTTTGGTCTTCATCAGAGTCAGCGTTTGAACAGAGCTCAAACATGTTAGGGGGAATATTTCAATGATAGATTAAAATGCGTTTTTTCCCAGCTCAATTTCATTTTTTACTACATCTTAAACTGAAAGTCAACAAAGATCTATTAGAACGCAATTAGCCACTATAGATTATTCCTAAATTTTAAAATGTCTCTGTAGGGGATAACTTTGGTTTGAAATGCTTTATTGTGAAAATCCTCTGTAATGTTTTGAGTTGCTATGTTTTTACATGACATTAGTTTATTTTCTGTATCTTACATTTTTTCATTCCAGTATTTCAGATACACGGATGCATGGACCCTAAAGCCATTTATAGCAGACGCTGTTGCATACACATTTGAGCGACATCAGTTAATCTAAATGTGTCAGCGTATAAATAAAATTTTAAGCTAGTGATGTACCTGGACCAGTAAAAAAGCTTCAGTAATTATTCTGTACCTGTGTAGTCCACAGAAGAGAGGAAGTGACTGCATGCAGTGTTGGATTGTGCTGAAATACTATGCACTCTTGTATATATTGATGTAAGCCAAGAATCTCTTAATTTTGGAGTTTCTCCCACGTTGCATAAATGTATTATAAATGCATATGTAACTGTGCCTTCTACATCAACTTGTAGCATCCTCGTATGCTATAAACATTATCAATTCTGACTGCACCGACAGAATCGATGTAAATTCACCTTTTATCTCTGGGTGGTAGCTTTGCATAAACATTTGCAAGCTGACTTTTATCTGTTAAATAGTTTTACTGCCTTTTTGTCTAGTAATACTATTGTTTTATCTCAAACTCATTAGGGGTGTCTGATTGCAGCTCTGTGCTCTATTTTTGAGAGTGCATCTTCAACATTTTTTGTGTACAGATTATTAATCTCAAAGTGAGAACTAATTTGTAATACCTTTGTATGAAATGGCTGTACTTGAGCAGTAGTTTTACCATTATCTGACAGGTGAAATGTGTTTACACTAGCTGCCATGTTTACAGATCTGTGAGGGTGGAAGATGATGTGGCCTGGTTCCTGTCTTTAAAATTTTCTTACTCCTGCTTTTATAAATTTAAGCACTTTGTTGATATTGACAAGTCTTACTGTGTTGCCTGCAGGCTGTCTAAATCACTCATGATCTTTTTCTTCATGTGCACATGTTTAAATGTTTACATGTGAACCTTGCTTAAAACAAGCACTTTCTATTCTTTCATATTCATTTTAAAGCGAAATACCAAGGCCTTCATTTGTGACATGGTATGCAGACTATAATTGTGCTATCATATCTAAAAGGCAGTTATCGGTGAATGTATCATCCTCTAGAGGCAACACTGTCTGTTATATCAGGTTTTTGCATTTTACTGAGATGCATTACAGCAACACTGTACATGTAGTTTAAAGGACAGAATAAGTTGTTTATCATTATTTTAACTAACCATAGCACATCTATAGACTGAATATTAATGTTTGCAAAATAAACATAAAAACCCAGATGCAATGCCTTTATGTCTAAGTTCTTTGCTTATTTCTTCTGAAGTGCATTTTTTAGTAATGCTCGCCTTTTTAACTAAATCACACGTTCAAAATTAGACATACAGGCTTAAATGTTTACATATGAATGCTGTGGAAAAAGTAGAGTTATTATCCACAATTGAAAAGGAATATTGGTGACTTTCCCAGGAGTGGCCATTTCCCCTAAATTTCTCCAAGAGCACATTGACAACGCATCCAGGAGGTCTGAAAAAGAACCCAGAACAACATCTAAAGCACTGCAGGTCTTACTTGGCTCAATTAAGGTCAGTGTTCATGAGTCAACAACAAAAAAGAGGCTTGACATAAATGGCCTCTATGGGAAAGTTCCAAGAGCAAAAACAACACCTAGTCCTATCTAATATCTTGATCTTTTGGGTAAATTTGCCGTGGACTAAAAAGACAAAAATGGAACTTTTAGGAGGCTGTGCATCTGGTTACATCTGGTATAAAACTTAACATTTTTAGAAAAGGAGCATCATACTGACAGTCAAACATGGGGGTGGTAGTGTGATGGTCTGGGGCTGCTTTACTACTTAAGGACCTGGACAACTTGCCAGTGTCAAAAATGTCCTGCCATTAGATCTTGTGCTAAAGATCACTTGGGATAGTCCACCTCTGAATAGCTGAAATAAAAAATGAAGGTGAGTGGCCTACACAAAGTCTAGGTTTTATGCATAGCTCATTAATTTTTAATGGGATTGAGGACAGGCCATTAAGGAAGGTTAATGTTAACCTGCCTTATTCATTCCAAAACCAGTTTTATAAAACAGACCCTCAGAACGATACAACCAGCACCATGATGCAGTGTTCTTGGGCTTGAAAATCTTATCTTGACCCCAACCATTCTTGACCTTGTGCCCAACTAGCTCAGTCCTTGAATCATCTGACCATACAATATTTTTCTAGAATTTTCCAATTTTCAGGTGAGCTTAAAGTTGTTGGTGTCAGTGCAACGGCCCCAAACACTGGGCACCCTAAAAAAAAGCTTAAAATGACTTGTTTGGGATGGCACTTTCACCCATTTATTCTGTGTAAAATGTTTACCTCAGAAATTTTGTATCTCACATCTGATGTGTCAATAAACTAATTATCAGAACTGCTTTTGGAATGGCCTACTCAAAGCCTCAACCTCAAGCCTATTGGAAATGTGTGGATAACACTTAAAACATGGGTCAGTGGCACAAAAACAACAAATTTAAAAAATCCCTACCAGTCCTAACAAGAAGGGTGGTCAGATATCCAGCCAGAAGTCTACAAGTGCAACTCTGAGGGACATTTAAACCAAATGTTAGAGATGGTATATCTATATATTTTGGCCATGTCTGGATTAGAGAACATTTAAGCTTAATTCCTACTGGTGCACCAAGTTGCTGTTTTTGAAATTCATTGAAGCTGTTTGTTGTATAATCCTTCCATCCTGAGAAACAAATGATTGGGATTTGAAGTCTCTCATTTAAAATGACATCAGAGCCCACTGCAGGAAAAAGAAATGTACCATGCAATTAGAGGATGCATAAAAATTATTAAGATTAAGACTTTTTTTGTGATTTTGTGGTGTTATTAATTTTCCAGACACATGTATCATAACTGCCTGTGTTGTTTCCATGTAATATTAGGTAGACCTGGTGTAAATGTAAGTCAAGTTTTTTTTCTGTGCCATTAATACTTCCTTTATGGGGCCCTTATCTATAATTCTGATGATTATCAATTTTTTTTAAGAACATTTTCTTTAACATACATATTTGATGTTTTTTAACTGGATACAAATGCAGTGATGTTGTTGCTTATTCTCCTTGTTAGACAAATAACAATTATCTAATCTGTTTTTTGTCATTTGAGAAACAGCACTCATTGCAAGGTCAGGTATTTTTATTTTATTTTATTTTTTTGTAGATTGAGGAAATAGTATCAGTGGGTTATTTTGATGCAGAATTGGTCCAGCAGAGGGAGTTTAAACACACGTTATCTTCTTGAGGGTCAGATAACTTCAACCCAGTCACTGTTTTATCCCTGTCTCATGCTTGCAGGGTCATTGGGAGGCTAGCTCCAGTGGTCAGTGGGTTGCAGTTCCATCATAGTGCACATATATACACATATTATTTGATGAGGGTTTGATGATGGTTTCTATTGACCACATTTGAACAAATATAGGTTTAAATTTGATCATGCACATATTGAAAATAAAAACTAAAGCTCCCTGTCTGTCCAACATGACTGCTGGGATTGGCTGCAGACCTTTGTGACTCTGAATAGCATTAAGCTTATATAATAAAATCGATGTGCTCTTTAACAAGAAGCATTTAAGGAGAAGATTCACCAACATTGTCACTGAAACCTTGTGAGAGATTTACCTATAGAGCCACAGCCCTATTGTTTGTTCCATCATGACACTAAAAGTCCCTTCCCTCCATGGGGGTCAGTGAAAAGGTCACACACACAATTCAAGCCAGTCTTTCGGACACTTCTGGGGGCAGTGGGGATGGGTGTGTGTGGTGGCAGGAGGACACCGCCCTCACTCAATGGCAGATGGTTCTGGGAAACCTGGCTCCTTTTAAACCACATCCTCACAGAATATGCATAAACCTGATAATGACTGATAGGGCATTGATCTGGCTGCAGCAGAGCTTGACCTGAGCTTACTGGCGCTATGAGCTTCACTCCACCCACTGACTGTGCCGTATTGGCAGGTGCCCATATTGAAGTCTTGATTAATTGAACACTCGGGGAAGATCTTTAGTGACCACGCATGATGTCCAGCTGGGATGAGAAAAAATAGGACAACAAATAAGTTCTGTAGTAAGACATGTATAGATATTTTACTGATATAAGATAGATAGATAGATAGATAGATAGATAGATAGATAGATAGATAGATAGATAGATAGATAGATAGATAGATAGATAGATAGATAGATAGATAGATAGATAGATAGACAGACAGACAGACAGACAACCAGACAGACAGCTGGATGATTGTTTTGATGCTGAATGAAGGCTAACACATGGAGGCAGGGAGGTGGACCATCAGAGGCGATGCTGGGGGGTTGAATTCCGTCCTCAATAAGTGACGAACACTGGATCAATATTTTTACTGACACAGCAGCTGTCCTGCTCTTATCAATGCTTCCTAGTAATTGCAGGTCACACTTTCAGGGGACAAACCCATTTTCATTAACATTTTTTTCTCACGGCCTGCAGAGACCATTTGGTGTGCAGTTTGACTCTGATCCTGATGGATCCGCTATCATCAATATGACACGACTGTATTGATGAAAGGAAGTAGAAGGTTCCTGATGGGGAAAGGGAGAGACAGAGAGAGTGTTGGTTTTACTGGTGCATTGGTCAGCTTTTTATTTCCCAGCTTTTAGGGCCCAGTAAGGAATTTTGTTGTTCCACACTACATAAATAACTTAAAGGGGATCTTATTTTAAAGATCACATTTTGTTGTAAAAATGCCCCCACTGAACTGGGCAGGTCATCTTAAATTAGCTTTTTGTAACTAATAATTGGAAGTGGATCTGTAAACCTTCCTGTTGGTTAAAGCAAGTACTACATGGCAGTTAATCATAGCCTTATTCCACAAAAAGTTTATCAAAAGTTACACATATGTCAAGTGAATTACTGCTTTCACACAGTAGTAGTAATACTGTAATCATAATGTGATGCATGCATGTAATGCTCGCTCAGGAGTTCCCTAGATAGACTTTCTAACAATTGGTTTGAATGAATCACATTCTTACAATCAAACTGGGCTGTATGGGTCTGAATCCGAATCTAATGGCGATTGTGTCGTATTGGTAGGAACTGGAGTGCATGTATCCTACCAGCAGGTGGCGCTGGACCTATGCTCCATGCTGACTCTGTGGGGGTGATTAATTGCCTCCCTCCATCCCGGAGGAGGGAAACTGACCCTCTGCATCCACTAGTCCAGCTCGTCAGTAGAAATGTGGCTCGTGTGGGGGAAACAGCCATGAGAGAGTAGCTAGCATGTATGGACAATTATTGTAAATGGCTCCTCTCAAAGGGAAATCATACCAGCGTTTGCTGCTCTTTGCCATTTTTCTTCCAATCTCAGGTAAGAAAAATCCTCAGTGACGTTTACAGTTCGGGTTAAAGCAGGTAGAGTGGAGGAGGATGGTGACTAATGTCTGTTTGACTGTCGGTGTGGATGCTAACATGAAGTTCAGAGCTCTTCTAGATCCGTTTAAACTTCAAGGCTAGCGGTATTACAGACCTTTAGCTTAATTCGGTGAAAATTAAACACCTCAACTTTTAACTTGTGTCGAAGTTACTGGTGTTATTTCCTACTTAAAGTGCTTTCACAGCTAAATTTTAACAGTGTTACACATTACTATCTTGAACAACTCAAATAAATAAAATATTTTGTATTAACACTGAGTAAAGCGAGTTAAATTGTTAGTTTTTAACTTTAGCTATGACGTATTTCAAATGGTAAATTGGGACATTGTTAAGAAATGCAGTTTTTTTTTTATCTTAATGTAACTTCAACTGCTTTAATTACTTGTACTTAACTCCGTCATCCTTATTTATTTTTTATATTTTCACTGCTTAAAATGCTCAAAGCCTCTGGTTTCTCACTATATACCAGTATTAAAAGGACAGCTGGTACTGTGGCATAAAATTAAGCTACAACTAAAATCAGGACTCTCGTACATGTAATCATTGTACAAAAAAAAAAGAATGCACACCCTGTTTAAATTATAGAAATTCACATACAATGTACATATCAAGAGTTTTTAGGGTGTACTTACTTTAACATACTTTTTAAAATGTTCCACGTTTGGTTAGTAGATATGATAAGATGGAAGCTGGTGTTTCTTTGTACACTTGAGGTTAGATTTAAACATTTTTACAGCCCCAATGGGCCAAATAAATGACTGATGTGCAGAGCATGACTGCCTGACCCTGCAGATACAATACACCATCAGATATTGCATCTAAGTATTTCTTTTCCATTGCCATATTGTACAAACTGCTATTGTGATGACGGTTGTAATTTAGTATATTTATATTGTCCAGCTTTAGTTTTAGACCAGTATTTGTTTCTGTATTCGGTAATTCTTGGCAATTTTTGGCAATTTATTGGCACTTACTTCAGCTAGTAGTTAAAATATGCCACTAAGAAATGGGACACTCCTTGATTAACTGATATCCTCTGACTTAGTATGCCTAAATGTGTTGTGTAGACAGTTATAAATCCTGATAAACATTTTTTATGCTTGTGAGGGGAGACAAAATAAATATTACAAAAAGTTACGCGTCCAGATTCATTAAGCTAGACTTTAGAGTGGATTTTATGTTTTTGTTCTTTTGAATATATTCTAAACGAAGAAAGTCTATGCTGGGTTTTTTTTCTTTTTTTTTTTGTTAAAATTAACATAAAAAAACATGATAACTGCTTTAAGGGCTGCACCCACTCAACAGAAGCAGTAGGGCCGTCCTGCCTCTTAGAAACATAGGGTTAAGGGCTAAGATTGAGATGCAAGCTTAAAACAACAATGTTTATGCAGAGTAAAATACAACATAATGTGTATTGTAACACAAGCTGTTCTAACCTAACCTTGCGAACCTAATGTCATATGACAAAGTCTAGAGTCTTTAAGGTTATTCTCAATCAATGTTTGCATGTAAACTAAATGGACCAGCAGCATCATTTGTTTCACTTTCAGCAGGTGACTTTATAGCTTAAAGTAAATGGAGTAGAAATACTATACGGTGCTCCTGTGCAACTGCTGTAATGGACAATGGTAGCAGACCTCCAGTTGGCAGCCCTCCAACCTTTCAAATGTGAAATACAAAAGAAGGATGGCTTGTATTTGTATCCACTTTCACTGATTATACCCACTTAAAGTTTACCGCGCCAAAGCTCTTCAACACATGTAATTACTGTCACTATAAAGCAAGACACAGACCCTTTCTGATAATAATAACCGTCCCCTTTCCTTCCTTTTCACAGGTGTTTTAAGCTTTAGTGAGTTATTTTTCGTCAAGGAGCCCCATGATGTCACTGCCATGCGGAAGGAAGCGGTTATTTTGGACTGCCTGGCACGTGGAGAGGCACCGATTGACGTTAGATGGCTCAGGAATGGAGTAAGATTAGTGGAAAACGAACGGGTGTACCTGCTCTCCAATAGCTCCCTTTTTATTTCTGAGGTGGAGAGCAGAAGAGGAGACAAATCAGATGAAGGGTGCTATCAGTGCCTTGCTCAGAACAAGTATGGAACAATCCTGAGCCAAAAAGCCCATCTTACAATCGCAAGTGAGTATTGGAAGCAGAAAGGTATTATAGAGTTGTTCTGGACTGCTACAGGCTCGTTTGGGTTTTGAAAAGATTTGAGTACCACTGGCTATGTTTGTTCAAGGCCTTGAAAAGACAGAAAAACTCCTATATTTAATCATCTTAATTTTCAGTCTTAAAAGTCTTACATATGCCCAGATTTTCAATACCAGGTCTTAAATTATATTTACTATATTATAAGTAAATAAAATGTTTATTTATTACATCTTCCAATGTTTTTGTTTTTTGTTTTTTTGTTTTTTCAAAAATGTAGCAACATTCATTTGTTCTGTGATTTTTAATTATGGCTGGGAAATTTGGGTGTTATTATGCAGCAACTGGCTCATTCCCTGTTTAAGCAAATAAAATCAAAGCGTTCTTATGTCGTTCACAACCAGTTACATTAGCATGGCTTGAAAACAGTGATTCCAATAGTTTGATAAATGCGTTTGTGTGAAACCTTTATAAAGTTTACTGTGTACTTCAGCTGATGAATTTAGGTAACTTTGGTGTTAAAGCACTCAAGTCACGTACCAAGTTGGACAGAGTTATATGTACCTTGCTTAGGTCATCAAGTCAGTTAAATATAAGTTATTATGGATGTAGGTTAATATGTTATTTTTTATATTTCATATAGGTTTTAAATGTAAGCATAATGGTCTTGAAACATCTTTAATATAGCTCACAGGAACTTGCAGAAACACTTAAATATAGTTAAATATAAGTTCTTAGACACTTTTTTGTGTATTTGCTGTTCTGTCATACATTCAGGATAGCTTTGGCAGCAGCATGAAGGAACAGCAGAGTGTTGGTTGGACTGGGAAAAGACCCATTGGTGTGTTAATGAAGGGGAGGGAGATTTGAAAGGCTAGGAGCTGTCCAGGAAACTGACCCTGCTACGCTAAAGAGCAGATGACCCCTATTCACTGGCTGGGCTTTCAAGTTATTGCACCCTGATCGCTTGAGGAGTTGTTTCTTTTGGAATGCTCCCCCCCCCAGTGCTGTGTGAGTTAGGATCGTATTTTAGGGGGGAGAAAGGCAAGCTTTTTACTGAGATGGTCCTCTGGGACCTTATGTCATTTCTACCTTCCACCAGGACATGCATCTTGCTGGAGGCACTTTTATAAACCCATTCTAAGCTTTGACCAACGCTCTTCCATCAGTGTTAACATGTCCAGTTGTTTCACCCCATTCATGCTGCTTGTTGTAATGTAATTCCTAAAGTTTTTAAATTGGAACATATATTAGAATCCTGTAGTTATGTCAGTTTGAACAGATGCAAATGGGTAAAAATTATCAGCTCAGTCAATCAATGTGTACAAATGGGTTACTCTGAAACAGTACTTTTCTAGATATAGTCCTCAATGGTAAAACTGCTAAAGAGTGTATATACTTTTATTAATGGATCAATACTTTACTAGCTCTATAGTTTGAAATAAAGTGGTAATAAAAGCTGCCCCCAAGTTTTTCTAGTTTGTTTTTGCATCAGCACTCAGACCTGCTAGAAGGTCTATCTGGAAGCTCATAAAATTTGCACATACCTGAGAAATGCTCAGTTGAAGGACGCAGGAGCAGTGGGGGTTGAGCTTGTACAAATCCACACACACACACAATTGTGAATTGTTGTTTCCCAGCATACTGGAGGCTTTACCACAAGTGTCTAAATGACCAAACTTTATTGCAGGCCTTCCCAAGTCAGGAGGAATTGAAGGCTTTGCACACAATTGTTTTCTGCCTCACCACTCCCATGAAAGCCTGAAAGGCTTTTCACTCTAGTCGTTTTTGTCCCCATTGCCTCCCATATTCACAAAAGAAAGGGTATTCTTTCGGGGCAGTTGTTTGTCCTTAAATAGGTGGATAGATAAGCTGGCCCTGGTCACAATAAGAAGTGTAATGACATTCATCATAAAAGTTAATTATTAAAAGGGTTTTGTTTTGATTAAAAAGTCAGGTTGGTTTGCAGTAAGCATGAAGCCCTTGTAGTTTGCTCAAATAATTTATGACAATTGTTTTTTAATAAATTGTGTTTAGTAGAAAGATTCTGACCCACTTGCTCTTGTGCCCAGAGGTCCTTTCGTATGTTGGCACCTCAGCTTGAAAATGGATGTGAGGACACGTGGGGAGCCTCAATGCCGACTTCCCTGATATGGTTTATGTGTTGGGTGTAGGAGTTTTGCGCTGTGGGAGTTTTTTTAACCCTTTACACATTTGTTGAAGCCGCTGGATGTCATTTGAGGAAGACGGCGTTGATGGAGGATAACCTTAAAGATGGGGTCGCAAAGCACAAAGGTGGGATGGGATTCAGCCTTGATGTGAAGGAATGTGACACCGGAGCTTCACTATGTGATGTATGTCAACTAACTTCAGATTGATGGGGATTTTCATTACGTTGACTCCCCGTTTTTATTGGCCACTTGCAGCATGTGACCAGAAGTAAACAAAGCAAGAAAACAAAAGATGTCAGATATTTCTTAACTATTCCTGCCTGAAAACTACCCTGAGATGCCAAGGTTTATAGGTCTGTGTCAGTGTGATTGGTTCACCGTTCAGTCAGTTAAAGTAATGCGTTTTACTCCACTCTTAATGATTTGATTTCTATGCTAAGGGAAATCTTGGGTCAGGAAGCAAAGCACAAACTTTCAGCAACACCTGTATTATTGTCTGTGGCACAGCTGGCCGTGCACAACTACAGATGCACCGATCAGGCTTTTGGCTTATAATGATTTAGGATTTTGAAATAAAAGATAGAACTGGTCCTGCAGGTTTTTTGACAGAGGTAGCAGTTTTGAATCCAACCTAAAGTTAAGGAATTATAAGATTATCCTCATTCATGCATAAAAGCATATGTGTGTAACCTTTGTCTTGATATCTGATCAAAGTACAGGCTGTTGGAAGCTGCGTTTATGGACCAAAAATGGTGTCTGCATTTGTTTTGATGCATTAAATGAATGAGTGACCTGCCAGTTTGAGCCAATCAAGGTGAAACTGGCCAATTGATTTGTGCATCTTTAATAATAACTTCCCCGTTAAAGTCTTTTTTATAAGGTCAACATGTGGATAGGGTGTAAATTTGTGTGCTAAATCAATTGGCTATTATGTGATACATCTGCTTTGCAAAGTATACGTTTTTCAGATTAGGAAATTGAGAGGCATATGATTGTTGTTTACTGAGAGCAACCGGTTTGTATTTGAGAGTGAAGTTACTGATTTCAGAAGTATTTAGTGCTTAAAGTATCAGTGTGTCATCCTTGTATCCTTACTTTTTTGTTTGCTCTGTTTTTGTAGCTTCTTAATCCACCAAATGGTTTTACTGCTCAGGCCAAAGATTTATAATTTCCTTTAGTTAATATGTTTACTGCAGAACAAGCTTCAAAGGAGTTACAGGCCTCAAAGGAGCCGCTGCAGTTCATTTTTATCTCCCTGGTGTCTCCCGTAGGATGTCAGCTCAGGAACATTGCTTTAGGTTGCTAAGGCATGCATCTGACTTGGCACAATTAGAAACCCCCGATAAGTCAAAAGCAAACCCTGCACAGTGTGAACTGTGAGGCGAACGAATGAAATACCCTAAAGGGAGACAATTCAAAGCCTGGAATCTTGTTTTTCTCCTCTGCTGGAGACGAAAGGTTACCATGGTTCCCCTGAACAGCAGACCCTGAGGTCAAAGGTTCCTTAAAACTGGTAAATAGATGGATGGCAGTCAGACTGAGACTAGGATATAATCTTTAGCTCAATAGTGCTAGAAGGGCATCTAACTTTATCTGCTGCTGCATTTGTCCTGCTTGCATTTTGTATAATATTTCTCTTTTTCTATATTTTTTATAAAAGCACAAGTTTAAATAAGTTCAGCTACAATTTTATTGGTTGTATACTACAGGGTAGTGGATAATACTGTTTCGAAGCAGAGGTAGATGTACAGGTTGACTTTTAAAGTCTGATCTGATACAGAGATTAAAAACAATGAAGCCTCTGTTGTCAGAGGAGGGTTGCTGTTGACTGATTGGAAAACTTTGTGACAGAGATAAGGAACTGGAGGAGGGAGAAGAACGGTCTTTCAAACACTGCTCCCCCACTCGAGCCTTTAGAGGTCACGCTGCTCATTGGACTAGGTCTTTGTTTAGCCAGGCCAGTGGTCACTACACTGTTCTGCACACTCTGTAAGCAGCAGCACATCTGCCTACCAGTCAGTGATTGATTTTTGGGGCTTTTTCCAGCTCTGCATTCGTCTTGCAGCGTATCAGCGCAGCTTTTCCATATCCTTATTAAGGTTCACAGGGGCCAGTGAACTTAAGAAAGAACTATCGCTTAATTGATTAATGGTGTTTTTTGAGGGGAACAGATGAACTAAGCAAAACAGCATCTGGTAAACAACTGTGATGGGCTGGTATCAGACGTAAGAGCGAATGTGAAAGTTTTGAGGTTGATTCACTGAACCCATGGCCATCAGTTCAGTTCTAAAAAGGTTGATCAATTTAATGTCTCCCTGGAAAGATTAGACTCCTGGGGGTTAGTTGAGTGTGAGATGCTTTGCATATAACTGAGTGAGCACACCCAATGTCCCTTTAACATCAGGAAATTATAATCAGCTGGGTCAGAACAACACTGAAGCAAACAAAGATGAGCAATTTTTGTATTTAGAAAAAAACGGTTCAGATAATGGTAAATTTTGCTGCTTCCTAGCTAATGAGCTGACCGTAGTAACTAAAGGTGAGAGGGCTGAACTAATTCCTGCCATTTGTAGGGGAATCTTTGTTTGGGCTTGACCTGTCCACTGACCTTTAGTTTGTTGAGCTGCCAGCATCAGAAGTCCCATCTGCTGTGTGAGGAGTTGTGCTAGATACTGCTTCACTTTGGTATTTTAGTTTAGAGTGAAGAGTGATCGTGTTGCAAAATAGGCTAGAAAGGCTTACTGACAGGCTTTGTTTTCTATTTCATTTGCCAAGTCTTTGAGGCTAATTGCTCTCGCATGTGATGTACCTTGTATGCCAAAAAGTAATACAAAACATAATATCACAGCTTTAAAACTGAGCAGGTCAATGTAATTGTGATATAATAATTTGTTGCAGATGGGGCAAAGGGGAAAGTTACTAGCAGGAGAAGCACATTGTACATCCTCACAGCTAAAGGGATGGTTTAGGTGAAGCAATGCGGCAGCAGTGAGCACCAGGATTGGTTTGGGGTGGTCAAACTGCGAGCTGCCTGAGCTGAGTGTTAGTCTGGATTTGTGGAGGTCAGAGGTGAGAGGTGAGATTGCAGAGGAGCAGATGGTCAGAACTGTTTCTTCAAGCTTTTGAGGAATTGGCAGAGGTATTTATTTTCTGTTTGAGTAAATATGAGGCCAAAATGTTTAACCAAATGTTTTGTATTTATGTATTTTGGTCATGTAAAGCAAAGCTTTTAACTTTATTGAAATTAAAGAATAAAATGAGAAAACTGCATTTGCTGAAAATATACAAATGACCAAAGATTGTATAGATTTTTTTCCACCTTGCCTTAATAGTTTATCAATAATCAATAACCTTCCCGCTGATTTTCAATACAGAATCACTTGCCTGAATAGTAAGGTAAAATAGGGTGGAAAGGGATCAGGAGAGCTCATCTCCTATGCCCTGTAGGCAAATCACTTCAACACATGGTGGGTCTATGTAGGAAAGAGGGTCTAAAGGCCTCTTCTCGCCTCTATCGTCACATCAAACAGCCCCAGAGGAGCTAAAGCTAAAGGGGTAACAGCTCAGGACTAATTTGATTAAACGGGACCAGGGTGAGGAGGACATCTGATCCGGACCACAATTTGTCTCACGTCCAACAAGCATGATATCAAACATGTGTAAAACATATATGGTTCCAACTGTGCTGTTCCTTGCTCCATGGATGATTTCTAAGGAAGTTGCCGTCAGCCTTGTAAATGTCATAATTTAGTGTTTTATTTTCCTTTGGAAGTCAGCGCTCTCCTGCTGTTTAGCACCATAACACCTGGCAACACTGCTTACACTGAGACATTCATCATTGCTGTCGTACTCACGAATGTGTGTTTACTACAGCGTAGGAATTTTTTGCAGACTTTTGTTGAAAGCAGAGCATTCTGCAACATGTAGCGGTATGTTTATATGATTTATAAGGATTATAAATATGACGATGATCATAAGGTTGTGTCTGATTAATTTATGGCCTTCCTTGTGAGGTTCTCATAATTTCTTTGCATTAAAAAAGAAATTCAGTTTATTTTTGTGTTTCAGGTTTATCTTGCAGTTAAGACATGTAATTTGAGCATGATATCTTTTACATTTTCAGTTTGATTTTGTTTAGTTGTTTGCTGCGTATTAACTCTTTTTAAGTGATACTGATCTTTATATTGAACAGATTAATTACAATTAAAACCCCCTTAAACATAACTGCAGGTGATTTCTTTTAACATATGAACACAGATGTCTGCACCTTCTGGGGCCCTGTTTACACGACGTTTTTGGTTAAAACAGAAAAGGGTTATTACGTTTCTGCTGTTCACGTACACCACGACAGTGCACATTTTCTCTGAAAACGACACAATATAAAAACGGTTCCAGGATTGAAAGATTTAAAAACATCCTGGTCTCCGTTGTTGCGTACACAGAAATAAACATGTCTTCCTGAATGGCGAAGCCCTGGCACATGCACAGCGTGACTGAAATCAGTAGAAATTAATGCAACCAGCATAACGGATCACGACCAGTGTTAAAATCACAGAAGAAGACTGTTTTTGTTCCTAACTACTGAATACAACGACGGTTCTCTAACGAAGTGCTCTTTTTCTACCTGTTAACTCAATCATTGGGTTGAGTTTCAAAGAACATCCTGCCTACTAGTGGCGTGGCAAGGAAATTACACGGTTTTAATGTTTCTACTACCGCGTTGTGCACGAAGATCGCAATTAAAATGTTGTCATTTAGATGTGTTGACAGAAAAAGAAACAATCCTGTTTTTAATGGATGGCACAGAGTCTGGATCGGAGTCAGTTAAGATTTTAAAGGACTTTGCAACTCGCAAAACCCTTTCAGAGTTGTTATTTTTCTGATCTGAATGGATAAAGCAACGTAAATCTTTGTGAGATTCAAGGATTTCTGTAATTTTTTTCCTTCTTCCATTTTTTGCTCCTTTTTTCTTTTCTTTTTGTAGTTGTGTAAAAGACCTTACTGATCATTCCTGGTGGGTCTCGTTTACTTGTGGGTCAGCTGGTTGCTGGCCCAGGTTTAGTTTCAGGGAAACCTTATCCATGCAGGATGTAGCTCTTCTACTGCAGTCAACACCTTCCTGCAGAACACAGCATGCCTCTGGCATTCACGACATCCACTGAGTCTGACTGACACGGATCGATGTTGTAAATCAATGTTGTCCCAGTTTACCTTTAACAAGAACTAGTCACAGTTGTCACCATCACATTTATTTATTTACATATAGACAAAAAACAGTTTCAAAACTGTCATAAACTAAACCTTGAATTCAATCCAGAATCACTTGCTTCATCAACCAATGTTTTGCTGTGTCAGTTGTGTTTCCTTCCCAGCAAAGATTGAAGACAGCGTAAGTGATATTTACCACAGGTTTTTACAACAAAGGAACAGCAAACAGGGAAATCTGTGCCCTTATTTTAAGAGGAAAACTTTTTTTCTTATCTAAATGTTAATCAATCAATTTTATTTACAACACAATACAGCAACCCATTCTGAGACACTTAAATATAGAGGAAAATATTATTTGAAATTGTTTCTTTACAAACTGTCGTATTTTGTCCCAATGTTCTTTGGTGCAGGTATGTCCTCTTTTGCACTCCAGCCGACGTCCGTGGTGGTGACCGAAGGCTCAGTTGCCAGGTTTTCCTGTAAAATCAGTGCACACCCTCCTCCCATCATCACTTGGGAGTTCAACCGGGTCACATTACCCCTCTCCACTGACAGGTACGCAGCATCATTTACAGTTTAAAATCATGTATGTTGATTTTTAACAGATAGAGGTTATTAGAGCATATTACAGTACAAAAAAATCACATAGAAGTACTTGGTGTGGGTTGATGTGTTTACAGACTGAACATGATGGGATTTTTTAGTTTTGATGCATTTAATGAATACAGGAGAAAAAACAACTGATTTTTATCAGTATTTGACCAGCCAATCACGAGCAGACTGATTTGTCCATTTTTACTTGTTAGAAATATCTGACATGTAGTTCCTTCTCTGCCATTCAGAATCACGGTCCTGCCCAGCGGTGTTCTTCAGATCCAAGGCGTCCAGCAAACGGATGCTGGGCACTATCGCTGCGTAGCCACCAACATCGCCAGCCGGCGGCGAAGCATCGAAGCCACTCTAACTGTTACCCCAGGTGTGTCAACCAGCACAAACAAAAGCCCAATTATTTTACCTAAATCTTGGGAATGAAGGGGAAAATGTTGTTTAACAGTACCTTGTTAAGTGAACTGGTCAATCGCATTAAGAACAGTAGTTTTTGAAAGATTTAAAACCTTCACTAAGGCTGTGTGCTTGTCTCTATGTAGCTCCTGGCCCCATGCTTCGTCAAAGGCCACGGATCATCGCTGGGCCTCAAAACATCTCTGTCTCATTGCACCAGAGTGCCATCCTGGAGTGCCTGGCCACAGGAAATCCCCGACCCCTCATCTCCTGGAGCCGAGCAGACAGCAAGTCTATTGATGTTTACAACACTAAAGTGTTGGGCAATGGTAACCTCATTATCACAGACATCAAGCCCCAACATGGCGGAGTCTACATGTGCAGGGCCACTACGCCTGGCACACGCAATTATACCGTTGCTTCAGCCAACATCACTGTGCTTGGTAAAGAGATTATTTTGTTTGGCCTTATATAAAGTATGAGCAGATCATTTAGATTATATTATTTCAGCTTTGAAACTTGGCTTTTGTTCTTTATAAAGCGCCTCCATCCTTCGTGGAGTGGCCAGAGAGTTTGACACGTCCACGTGCTGGCACTGCCCGTTTTGTGTGCCAAGCTGAGGGAGCTCCAGCACCTCAGATAACGTGGTTCAAGAATGGAGAGAAAGTTCACTCCAACGGTCGCATCAAGATGTACCACAGGTATGTTGGAGATTTATCGGGCTTTCCATCTTCCTCGACACTTTAAATTGCTTTGCTTTTAAATGCAAAGATAACCTTTTTACAGTTGCTGTAAACCAGTTCAAAGCCCCTTAAATAAATAATTTACTGTAGCCCCTACAGTAAAGAGGAAACTGAATAATTTACAACAGTGCGATTGGATTTTAGTTGGTTTTCCAATAATGTGTTGCTGCTCCTTATTTAACTGTCGCTGCTTGTTAAAGTAATTATAGACTGACAACACCCTAGAACAAGGAGCCATGAAAAGAGAAGCAGGTTTTCATGACCTTTAATTTTGTGTCTTCTAGCAAACTGGTCATTAACCAGATCATCCTCGAAGATGATGCCATTTATCAGTGCCAGGCAGAGAATGGGCTGGGATCGGTTCTGTCCATGGCGAGGCTCATCGTGGTGATGTCAGAGGACCGACCGAGCGCGCCCAGAAATATCCAAGCTGACACAGTGTCGAGCTCCGCCATCCTTTTGGCCTGGGAAAGACCTCAGTATAACTCCGATAAAGTTATTGCATATTCTGTGCACTACATGAAAGCTGAAGGTAATTAGAGCCTTGATACGTTTTACCGAAGAAACGTATAATTTTTACATTAAAAGCATAAGTAAAAATGCAAACAAGGATTTTAAGCCATTCTTTTGTTATCAGTACTGTTATGGTGGAAGTTCTCAAAGGTAAACAGCTTTTGAACAAATGTACCCTTCAGTTTTGTCAACCTGTAGAATTTCAAGAGGCGAGGTCCTTTTTTTTGGCTGATACAACGCAGTATGAAGACTGAAAAGCAACAGGGTTGGTTTAGGGTAGCATTTCAGATTTCCTGGCAACTCTTTCCGCTGATAACAAGACTCACAGACTGCAACATTTCAGAAAAATATACTGCCTGTGCAGTACTTCATGACAAAGCCACTGACCTTCCTTTGAAAAGGAAATTTACAGAACTCCACTTGAAGAACGGGCCACCTGCATGCTGTTGGATAAAACAGGAGCCGAACAAATTCTTTCTGTTTTGTTCATGAAAACCTGACATCTGTCAGGGATTTCCGGCTCTCAATATAGATTTTTTTTTTACACAATCATCTCTTTCTGAAAGAATAGCTGTCGGACAATGCACTCTGCACCTGAGGTTGTTGACAGAGAGGCTCTGCAGAAAGAAGCAACTAATTAGCCTGTGTGACGGAGTGTTCAAAAGTGTGTGTTCTGCGAGGCAACAAAACTGTGGACTTGACAGAAAGGAAAACATTGTTTCTTTTTAATGAAGCTTACTGAGGCATTCAGTCTATTTCAAATGTCTTTTCATTTACCCTGAAGTATCTTGTTTACCAGGTCAGGAATCAGAGCTGCTGATTTGTTTCTCTTGTGGCACAAATCTGTGTTGAGAATTTGCTCATTTCTTCCCATTAGAACGGTCAGTAAGTGATTGTAGCTTTTAGGAGTTTTCAACAACATAATGTTACTTAATAAGAGCATAGAAATATTTGTCATGGAATACAAAATACAATATCTCCAACAAAATATTCAGTTTTATAGCAGGTATTAGATGCTAATTGTGGACTTAATGATGGTGTGATTTTTGTTTTCTTATCTGATCTGATTGTTGATTTTGATAAAGTCTCTTCACCTTCTAATCTAATCACGTGTGCAGGATTAAACAATGAGGAATATCAAGTAGTCATCGGAAACGATACGACTCGCTACATTATTGATGATCTGGAGCCGGCTCGCAACTACACCTTCTACGTGGTGGCCTACATGCCCATGGGAGCCAGTCGCATGTCGGACCATGTGTTCCAGCACACGCTTGAGGATGGTGAGGCTTATACGCTTTCATATGGTGACAGTAACAAATAAATATTTTAAATATGTATTGCTCATAAATCAGTCAAATTCATCGATTTTCAAAAGTTAAATCATAAGTTATAAATACATGAATTGCATCCAATGGATAAATTATTTACTACGAAGTAAAAAGTGAACGCTTTAAAGGTTATAAAGGAAAATTCATGTATAAAAGGAATAACCAAGAATTTACTGTGAATCAACTAATATCTACTTGCTTTTCACACTTTTATGAAATATTTTAATCTACGAGGGGTAAAAAGTGAATTTTGGTGCAACTAGAAGAACGAGTGGACAGTGGAGAAATGTATTACCATAAAAAGTAATTTTTTAATGTCATTTGAAAGAGAGAACTACTGCTGTTCCAAAGTACTTTAATCACAGTACAAGTGTTTTGTTTTTTTAACAAAAGCTTACTACAAGCTTGGAAGGTCAGAAAAACATTCATTATTTTGAGAAAGTAACTAAATGAAGGATTCATTTTTGGCTAAATCATAACATCCAGTTGGCTACTTCAAGTCAGCAGAAGAGCAAAGGGTCTTAATCAGTGAAAGGTTAAAACAATAATAACCAATGTAATCATTTACTTGGTTATTAAGACCTAATGATAAGTACTAATGAGGCGAAACTCTTCGACTAAACTCTTTAATTCATTTAAAATATTTTATTCTCCAAACTTTACTTTTAGCTTGGCGCTGCATTTGATTTCGTACACATATAACATTTCTGTATTTCCTTTTTATAGTTCCTCTCCAGGCGCCAGAGATCAGCCTTACCAGCCGCAGCCCCACAGACATTCAGGTGTCATGGCAACCTCTGCCATTGAAGCTGAGTCGTGGGCGGGTTTCAAACTACCGCCTGTCCTATCGCACCAGTTCGGAGAGCGCTGTATCACAAATAGAGCTGCCTGGAGAGAAGACCCATCATCTCCTGGAAAACCTGCAGCCCGACACCATCTACCTTCTGCGACTTGTTGCTGCCACCAGTGTAGGGTGGGGTGAGCAGTCTGCCTGGACGTCTCACCGCACTCCAAAGGCATCGAGTGCTCAAGGTACAACATTTTGATTTGTGAGACACAAGCAGTACCAAAAAAAACTACTGAAATGCAGTAAAAAGCATTTGAACACCCTTCATCAGGGTACTGGCACAGAGCTCAGCCATTTGGAGAGTTTTCCTGTACGCGCTGCGAGTTGTTAACCACTTAAGTTTTTCAGCCACATGCTCTGAAAGCACACAGGGCCCTTGATCTCCAAAGATCGCTTTGTATGAAGTAAAAGGATAAAGTGATCTATTATGGGGCGTTTGTGGTTTATTATGGAATAATGATCCAAAATGGGCTTCTGTAAACAGCTTATCCAGATTTGTTTTACATCCTTTAGTTTTATGGCAACCTTATTAGATTTAAGGAATAATAGATTAATTTACTGTAGCAGGATGAATGTGAAGAACAAGTCCTGAGCCCAGTTTATTCTGACTTACAGAGAAACCTTTGAATCACATCCGTCTTTATCCATCGATTTTGATAAATATTTTTCCCCTATACTCGACAATATACGGATGTTTTTTACTCTTTCTCTGTTCAGTACCACTTGCTCCTGAGCTGTATCTGGAGCCTTTGAACTGCACAACAATTTCAGCTCGCTGGCATCTGACACCCAGAAACTCAGCCAGTGTCCGGGGCTACAAACTCTTCTACCACGAGGAACGTCAGCCGGAAAGCGCCCCTCTCCAGCTGCAGGCGTCTGCTTATAAACACACCATTGGAGGCCTCGGTGAGTTTGGCTTCAGATTACTTTTTGCTTGTTACGTAGACCTACAGTTTCGTTCAAAAAGGCTGGGTGTGAACACTAATGGATGGTTGATTTTTTTCATGTATTATGTAAGGCTTTGATCTAATAAAATATGTTTTCATTATGTCCTTTAATGCTGCAGGAACCTTTTCATTGTTCCTTTAACTGTTATAGACATATCTGTTTCTATTGTGTCCTAAACCTTAAACAAAGCACATTGGAATAGAAAGGGTTAGACCTGAGGCATATTGAACCTATATAAGAGTTTTATTTGTCTATTAACCACTGACTGGTCTTTACTGCTTCATCATTTCAGCATTTCTTTCTGTGATGAAAATGTATGCAAAGTTGTGGTTCTTTTGAAGCTCTCCAGTCCCCAAAGAGCAGCACTAAAAAAGTTTGGTCTAGATTTGACTATAAATGTTCTATTTATATTTTATTTAGAAATTTAATGTCAAAAATAATTGACATCCTTCTGAATGATCAATGGAAAGATATTTATTGACATCCTAGCAAGCAAACCCTTCCTATAATAGCTGACCAGCTTTTTGCATGTTACCACTGGTATTTTTATTTAGTTTATCTTTGATGATGAGCTCCAAGTCGTTGACTTTGGATGGTCTTTTGCCATTACCCTCATCTTTAGCTCCCTCCACAGATTCTCCATCAGATAGAATCATGTTGGTAAAAATGTCAATTTAAATTTACCAGGGGTATAAATTAAATTAGGTTTAACTGTTGTTAACTTAGGTGTTATTTAATAATGTTAGCAATATATTTAACTGTTGTGTTATGTGAAGAAATGAACCCTCACTCAGAAGTCATAGAATTGCTAAAATACTCAACAGCATTCAAAGCCAGAAAGTGAAGCAGACCTACAAATGACTAAAATACAGACCTAGTCATCTTTAAATAATCCCTACGTCATCCTAATGTACAAATCTTCTCAAAAAAGTCTTAGCCTTCGGTAAAACCAGTGGCATCATCTGTTTACAACCAAACTTATGAGTGATTAATAGGATTAAGTCTTGTCATGTGGTGAACAGAGGTTCTCCGGGTGTAGAGAGAGAGCAGCACCAAATCCCACTTCCATGACCTCTCACCTCTGGGCAGTGTTTTTCTGTGGGGCTTTTCTGTGGCTGCTGAATAGAAGTTGCGGGTACATCAGAGCTTTTCTGGCCCCTTAGGTCAGATTCATTCTAGCTGTTTTGTTTGAGAGTGGAGCGGGAGCCAGTGTGCTGGGCATCTGACCATCTGTGGCCAAAGGGGGTCGGCCAGGTGGTCAGCAGCTAGCTTGTAAATCAGGAGGTTCTGTGAATGTAGGAGATCAGAAAGACACAGTAAATTACTGCTGGTGTTAAATATAGCTGTAGCAGTACCTGCTATGAAAATGAGTAAAAAGATTCATAATAATAATGATTCATAATGATGTACTTTAATGGCTATAGAAAATACGTAGATGCGAACGTCTGGACATTTTCTTAATATAAACAAATTTTAATGCAAACATTTAATTGTATTAAACATTAGTCAGAGGCTGCAAGTTGCAAAACTAGCCCAATCAATAATATGGATATAGCAGAATAGTTTTGTTCCCATGTGTTGAAACACTCTTGCAGGGTTGTGTCTTAAAAAGAAGAAAGCTGTTCAATGGAGGCTGATTTATCACCTGTTTTATGACTGCTTTGAGCAGTGCAGCTCAAGGAGCACAGGGATCAAAGAGTCTCATTGTGTTTGGCTTTCAGAGCCACAAAGAGGGTTTATTAGCCAGTACCTAAAGGAAATGCATCCCCTGGCCAACGGAGTTGATGCCCAAACAATGGGCAGGTCTGACGACTCCCTCTTGCTCCTCCGAGCTGCAACGCTGAGACTAGAAGTTTCCATTGAGGAAGGTTTATGCAAGATCTAGTTATGAAAGGTTTCAAAAGTGATCATAAAAACCTTTAGCACAACTAGATGTAAATGTTGAGTACGCAATAACATTATTTTATTTAAAGAAGACAAAAATGTGGATGCCCTTTTTGTGGTAAATTGGCAAAATCATTTGGAAAATAATCTAGAAATGACTGGCATACATTTCAAATATGATTATTGAACATTATATGAACATTATTGTTCTCACAAAAAAAGCTGGAAAGTTTCCACAATATTGTGCTTAAAGTAAGGAAAATTATGGAAATTTGGACATTCAGTGGTGTTCTTCCAACATTTCCATATAGTGGTAAAAACTTCCTATTTAATTTTTGCACTTTACACATGTGTATTTTATTGACTTTTACAAAGAAATTAAACCAAACCTTTGAGTTAAGCTCAATCTCCAAGTCTCTTTTCCAGCAACTAGCTGTTTCTGTCAACGTTACAAATGACAAGGGAGATGACTTTCTCATTATGTAGAAATAATTTCGTATTGTTAAAAGCAGGTAAAATAAAACGAATGAAGCTAATTAACAATAATCTCGATCTAAAGAGATGAGTGATAAATATTTACCAGCATGTTTTTTTCTATTCATTTAGCACTCCTATCTTGATTAATGTTTGACTTATTCCACTATAAACTACACTGTGGATCTTTTAGCTTCAATCATGTGGCTGTGAAGCTTTCTAGTCTGCTGTAAGTAGCCTGAGGCCTGAGGTGGATCGTTTTCAGTAGGTGATCACTTCAAATTAAATCTGCTTGCTCTGTCAATGACATTTCCTATAATCCACTTCGTGTAAAACACAGTCTTACACTTAAAGGTTGCGGCAGCATTGGATTCTGCTGATTCAGCAGCTACATGTACGCAGGAGCCCGTTCTAAGCTGCAGCCATGTACAGTTATCACTTATGAAAATCCCAGTGATGAAAAGCCCACCCTGAGAGGCAGGAATGTGTTGGAGAGGCTCCAGCTGGGTATAAATGGCCCAGTGATTTGACCCTTTCTCACATGTATATGCTGCTTGACCCAAAAGATAAACCTGCATTTATTGCAGAGGCCTAAATACCTGTCATACCTGTCGGCACCAGACAGCGCTGTGTGTACACCTGTAGATTTATGCCACACCATGCTGCATCCTGCCTCACTCTGGTTAAAGATGCACAGAAACACGTTTGGTGTGGGGGAAAAAAGGCTGTTTCATGCTTAAGCAGCGCGTATATGTGGCTATGAGCTGATTTGTGCGAGTGAGTCCAATAGAGAGGACGCGGTGGGGGGGATGATAGATGCTGTGGTGTGGGGGTTCATGCAGGACTTGACATTTACGGCCCCCATTCAGGCCTGGCTCGCTGCGGCCCAGGGGGCTTTTCGCAACAGAACAAAACTTCAGGGGCCAACAGAAATTGAGTTTCAGCTGTAAAAAAAGGGAAAGATGAAGGAGGGAGCTGCAAATGGCTCAAATATGTTCTTTAATACCAACACAACGATGTATGGCTGAATGTTTTTGTTATGAAACAAAAACAAAACTCTGCAGACAGGTAGGATGTACATAAGATATTTGAAAATGTATTCTCTTTAAATATTCTTTAGGGTTTTGCCAAATTTAAAGGTTAATGTATGTTTTGTTTATTTCTTTTCTGAGTTATATTAGTGTTTTTAGATAAAACTGCTTTTCTTAAACGTGTTTGATAAATTAGTACTCAGTTTTGGTCGATTTTGTGGCTGGCAAGAAAACATCATGAGTGTTTTTTATATCTTTACTGAAACATAAGGATGTAGCTTTGTATATAGTCACATCATATTGTTTTGGTTTTATACTAGTAATCCATGATAACACACCTATTGACTGAGCTGTCTCTTATCAGGATGCTGTTACCTCCCTTACTAAGCAGCAATGTAATTCAGACTTTTTGTTAGATTCCCTGTTTTTCCACTCACTTCCTCTTCTGGACCCCCCCCCCCTTTCAGAGTGAGATGTGTATCCCCTCCTTTTGCAGGATTTAGCTTGCCCAGATTCCATGTCAAAGGTCATGGCCCAGATGTCAAAGCTTCCCCCCTCTCAGAGCTCCTCCGCATAATTACGGCAGGCCCATTGTATTTGTAGAGCTGGGAAAGAGGTGCACTCTAAATGCCTGCTCCCGTTTCGGCAACTCTGGAAGTTTAGGACAGGCAGTACAAAATCTCTGAGTTTAGTTTTAAGTGAGGCTGTTTTAGATCACCTTTCTGCTCAGCTTTGACATTTTCAGCATTTCAAATGCTCACAAGAACCAGCCATTTCATTCAGATATAATCCATTGCCTTTTAGTAGCTTTGTAACTAACTGCAGCAACGTAGGATTCTTGAAGAAAAAGAGTCTCATCTCATATATCACTCCCACCTCCCTGGATTCTTTGGTTTTATCTCAACCTGACCTGCTGGCCCTGGTGTGGCTCCAGTGAAACTTCTTGGGGGTGCGAGCAGCTCAGCTCCACCCCTGGTCTAAAGTTTGCAGCCTCCATGGAAACAAGCTTGTCCTCCTGTGGTCTCCCTCTTTTCTTATGCCCTTTCTTACATGTGTTTGTCTTCTACTAGACATAAAATACTCTATAAATATGTGTCTAGCCTGTCAGATCATTTGTCTTTTTATGTTTTTTGTGTCTTAAAATTTTTAAAAGCTTTAATTAACTGTGTGAAATACATTTTGAGTCCTAATCTTAAAATTAGAAATTAAAAATAGTATGCAGCATTTAAATTCAAGCTTGGTCATTGGTTGAGATGTAAAAGGTTAATATGGTCAGATGGCTATTATTGAGGAGTGGGTCTTCATGGTCACTGAGGTCACAACTGCTGCTGACCGTCTGCAGCGTCCCTCCCAGGGGAGTTTGCCTCTCTGTTTGACCCCCAAATTCAGAACCTGAGTCGAAGTGGCCGCTGACTGGCGGCCCTGACCGGGTCCAGAGAAAGGCCTTTGTCATTTGCTATCAAAAGACCCAGGCTGACAGGGTGATGGATAGTGGAGCTCCTCTGTTCTGCTCCCCTTAGTGGGGTTAAAACTGACCACAGGACTCTCATCCCCCAGAATCTGCCACACATGGTCACCTTTCTTTCCCACCAAACCAGAAAACCCCAGTGGCCACACACCCACACACTCCAGCTCTCTTTTAAACAGCCTTCCTGTTTGTTAGTAGCTGTAGGAATCTGGCACAGTGCTGTGGCTAGTTTTGAATAAATTACAATGATAGCAGGGTGATGTCATACCAACTCAAGACTAAATGTTGTAACCTTTTGTCAATTTAGACCCAAGAAAGAAGTATCATGTGAAGCTTCTGGCTTACAGTGCTGTTGGAGATGGGTACCAAGCAGATCAGACTATCAGCACCCCTGGATGTGTCTGTAAGTAAGATATCCACTTGTTTTTCTTTTAGGCTGAAGTAGAAAACTAAAATAAATTGCAATGTGTCTCGTCTCTGTTAGCTGTCAGAGACCGCCTTGTGCCGCCTCCACCACCTCCTCACAATGTGCAGGCCAGGTCCAACAGTACCTCAGATGTTTTTCTGTACTGGGGCCGGCCAGCCTTCACCTCAAGCCATGCAGTAAACTACACGGTCCGCTGCAACCCTGTAGGACTGCAGAACGCCTCGCTGGTCCTCTACCTGCAGACGTAAGAACGATCACATGACACCCTGTCATTTAAACCACCAATCATCCTGATTAAACAAACTTGTCAAAGCTCTTTATTCTTCGTTTTATTTCTTTAATTTTCAGAAAGGAGTTTCTAGAACATCTGAATATATATTTATTTAACACATTTTCAGATTATTTGCCATCTGCATAATGGTGTGTTTCAGCAGTCCGGCTCTTTTCTGAGCACCCTAACAGTACTTTGAGCCTCTGATGAACTTTTTAGTCTGGATTTGTTTTATATTTACAACACATACATACTTCTGTAGAGAAGTATAAGTGTTGTTTCTGTTCCTGCGCCTTCTGCACAGCTCCACACCACCATCTCCTGGACATTATTAAATAAGCTGGCCCAGCTCATATAAACTGAATAAAATCAGTGGTGGCCTAAACTTGCATCTAGCTGAAAATCATTGACCCTACAACTACAACTTTTTATCTGTCTTTTACCTCAAAATCAATTGAGCCAGGCCCTTGATTGAGTTGTTTTGGTGGGGTTTATTTCTGACCTGTCCCGTCTTCTTTCCGCAGAGGTGAACAGAGGCTTCTTGTGCGTGATCTGGAGCCGAACACGAAGTATGAATTTGCTGTGCGCCTTCATATTGACCAGCTCTCCAGCCCCTGGAGCCCTGTGGTGTATCAGACCACTTTCCCTGAAGGTAAGCTTGCCATTTAACTACTATTTGAAGCTAAAATGGCTCATCTTGCCTTTTCAGCTAATAATAATAGTGCACATTTTGAGTTGTTCTTTTCTCCATTACCTCTCAGCTCCCACATTACCTCCTTCCAACATCAAAGTGACCCTGATTGAGGTGGACACAGCGCTCGTTTCATGGAAACTCCCAGAGGAACCAAATGTAGTTGTAACACACTACACTATACTGTACGCCTCACGAAATGACTGGATTGGTGGTAAATGGCAAGTGCTGCAAAGAGAAGGTAAGGAGGAAACAAGGAGGTCAATGAATGTAGATGTATGTGCATGTACAGTGCCTTGCAAAAATATTCACACCCCTTGAACTTTTCACATTTTGTCATGTTACAACCAAAATCCTCAATGTATCTACTGGGTTTTCATGTGATTGGACAACACAAAATGGCACATAATTGTGAAGTTGGACAAAGGGGGATACATTGTTTTCAGTATTTTCTGCTCTGTAGAACCACCTTTTCCTGCAGTTGAACCTGCAAACCTTTTGCGGCATGTCTCCACTAGCTTTACGCATCTATAGATTGAAACATTTGTTCATTCTTCTTTGCAACATCGTTGCAGTCAGACTGGATCAACATAAACGTTTAACTCCTACGACAGATTATAAATTGGATTGAGGTCCGGACTTTGACTGGGCCATTGTAACACTTGCATGTGCTTTGATCTAAACCATAACATTTCAGCTCTGGCTGCGTGTTTAGGGTTGATATCCTGCTGAAAGATAAATTTCCACCCCAGTCTCAATTCTTTTGCAGTCTTTGACAGATTTACTCCCAGGATTTGCCCTGTTTTTACTTCCATCCATCTTCTTAACTACTCTGATTAATGCCCATATCCCTGTTAAAGAATACCATTCCGGCAGCATGATGCTGCCCTCCCCATGCTTCACACATGATGGCTTGTTGATGGGAATATGCTGTGTTACTTTTCCGCCACTCATACCCTTTTGCATTTAGGCCAAAAAGTTCTTTGGTCTCATCTGACCAGAACACCTTCTTCCACGCCTTTTCTTTCTTTCAACAGTGGCTTTCTTCTTGTCACTCTCACATAGCCTGGAAACCTCAGTGAACTGCAGAGGACTCCATTATCCTTTATTACATCTGAATAGGCAAGGCAAGGCAATTTTATTTATATAGCACATTTCAGTAGCAAGACAATTCAAAGTGCTGTACATGGAAAAAAAAAAAAAAGAGACATAATAGGAAAAGTAAATTGCAGTGGCATAAAGGTATTTAATTAAATAAAAAATGAATAATTAAAAAGATGATAATAAAAAATTAATTATAAAATTATTGATAAGGAAATGAAAGGAAAGTTGGACTGAAAACACCAGATTTGTGGCGAACACAGCTGATAACTGGCCTGGCAACAGATTCTCCCACCTGAGCTCTAGATTTCTACAGCTCTTCCAGAGTTGCTGTGGGCCTCTTGTATGCTTCTTTGAATCATACTCCACCCTCCCAGCCTGTCAGTTATGTCCTGGTAGAATACAAATACCCCATTTTCTCAGATTTTGGCTTGTGAACGTGTATAACCATGTATTATTTTCCTTCCACTTCACAGTTCTGAACTACTTTCTGTTGGTGCATCTAAAATCCTGAAAAAAATCCATCCAACTTTGTGGTTGCAACCAACAAAAGGCGAAAAGGTTCAAGAAATATAAATGAATATTTTTGTAAGACACTGAATGGATATTTAGTAGATCGAATACTTAATCCTGCCTGTTACATCAGAAATATCTCAGACTGGCTGAGCTCCCCATTTGTCTCTCAATTTTCAAACAACCAGGTTATATTTGACTAGGAGGAAAGGCTTTAATTTGCATTGTTTGCTTCTATTTAAACTTAATTGATTCCTTATATTTTGACCACAACTCACTTGATAACTGATTTGTCATCAGTGGGATTAACATCATTTCAGAATACACAAAACATAAAGTTATACATTATTGCTGTATGTACAGAGAGATAAATTAGTCGAAGTTTCACAGTTTAGTAATATAAAACCGCTGTCCGGTGTGTTCTGCAGCAGATGTGTGTTTAAGAGTAGATGACCCCAGGAAACACACAAGAAGGACACACAACGACCCCCTCTGCCACTGGCAAAGAGGTCAAAAGTAAAGCTGTTCACAAAGCCCCCTTCATCCCAGCCCCCCTCTTGTGCCGGACTGAGTTTCCACCTCCCTGAAGTCCCTGCAGGGACCCTGGTGGTGAACAAGCAGGGTGGTACCAGTTTAGGGAATGTGGACAGCTCTGATCCCCCTGACCTCCAGCTTTTTCCCTCAAATGGTCTTCCTGTGAGGATTGTCTTTTGCTGCATCACAGATGTTGGTTAGCCCAACATAGCCATTAATGTTATAGTTCATTTTTTCATGTATCTGTTTGCTTTTTGTTTTTGCAGTAAAAAAATGTATTGTTCTTTTAATGTTTGTTTGTTAACTATAAAACACAATAATGTGTGTCAGTTTAGTTAAGTTTAATTGCTTTAAGTTATTCGCTGAGACCGGCCATGGAAAATATGTAAAACTTAATATCTTACATTTATATTTGGCATGTTTTATTCCCTGGATGCACTTTGACAGAGAGAGTATTAAACTAAATTAAGTAAAAACAAGTGTTTTGAACAATTTCTCTCAGTTTTCGTCTTCTTCACATGACCAAAGTGAATAGTACATATGTTTAAAAAAGTCCTTCTTATACTTCATTATGGAAGTAAATAGGGGCAAAAAAGAAAACGTATGATTTTCCAACAGTTTATTTACAAAGTTAAGTCTATCCACAGGGAGCATCACCATGGCGCTGCTGGAGAACCTGAGTCCAGGCCAGGTTTACGTGGTAAAAGTTTCTGCATCCAACGCCATGGGTGATGGACCATTTTCTAACGTGGTGGAGCTGACAGTACGAGCAGATCTCTCCCCTGGTCACGATATTGGACCCTCCCGCGGCTCCACACACTCCACAGGTCAGTCTAATGTTAGTTTATTGTAGGAGTCTGTTTTTAGAAACCAGACAGGGTCGTTACATAGTTTTGCTTCATGTTGTTACTCATCGCAGGTTTTTCTGATGGCTTCTACCATTTGGACCAAAAGTCAATGACAGGTATCAGTGTGGGAGTCTGCATCGCTCTCACCTGCATCATTATCTGTGCTTTCATCATTGTCTGCAGAGGCAAAAACAGGTACTTAGTGTGTCTGAATGCTGTGACATAGAGTCATTTATTTATACGTTTTTCTACCTTCCTGAAGTGTCACGCTTTTTGTTTATCCTTCTGCAGGAAACTATCAGTGGTGAAAACTTACAGAGAAGATGAAGGTTTATCTGCTGCAGCTGCAATACACGTAGGAGCTGAGGGAGAAGCGCAGAATGCTGAAGTGACCATGCCAATGATGATTCGAGGTCATTTTGTTGATGCGAAGGTAAAACAGTCCGCTGAAAGATTTCAGACGCATTAAGTCAACTGTACAATCACAGGTTGCTTACGAAAGTCTTGGCTTCCTTTGTATTATCAGGGCAAATATAACATCCTCATTAAAGATAGAATAAAAAGCTGTTTCTTCATTGTAGGGTGGAACCAATCTCATCATAAATTCTAACGGCCCTGTTCAGCCCAACACTGACAAGAAGAAGAAATGGTCTTTCTTTAGAAGTGAAGTGAAACAGGACAGGATAATTGTGCAGGTAAGGTTAAAAATGAGACGTTTATCTCATTAAATTGTCGTCAGCAGATTTGCAAGAAAGGCAAATCTCCAACACTTTTTATTCGTACAGTGTAACCTCTAAATATCTCAGTACAAATCTTTCCAAGTACAAACAACGCATGAAGGTCCCGAACAAAAATGTTTCTCCGCATACGAATGTCCAGGACAGCCGTGGCTGGTGCACAGGCCAACCCACTGTGCTCCTCTTGCAATCCCTGTTTTGAGGTGAGGGATTCAAGGTGATTACGCTAAATAAAGGTGGCCTTTATTCAGAGTAATCAGACAGGAAATGGAGAGAGAGAGAAGGGGTGAAGACATGCAGCCAAGGTCCTGGGGTTGGAAATCGACTGGGACTCAGTGTTATTTTATTTTCCTTTTATTTATACATTCTTAAGATTTAAGTTGCCTTTTCGATCTTCTGTACTCCCTTACTCTGAGCCTTAAGCATTTAGTAAATGCTGGTAAATTAAACAACTTTATAGGTGGGGTTGTTGGAAATTCACGACAATTTGGTTTCCGATTTTCCAAGTTAGGACTATTTGCAGTGAAGAGGGAACGTTGTCTCTTTCATCATGTTAGACAAAACTTTCTCTGTACTGCAGGACAAGAGAAACGCCACACTTTCTTACCTGCCCGGAGCCACCGTGTTGACCTACGAAGAGGAGCTTTCTCCAAACCACTCCACCACCCTGCAGGACCTGCTTGGGCACCCCGGTGACACTGAAGGGTCCTCCAACAGCGAGGGCAGCCACGAAACAGGCGACTCAGGGCGCTTCTCTCATGACGAGACGGAGCTGACCAACTCAGGTCCCAACAGCCGCCCCCCGTCCCTGACAGACGAGGACGGCGGAGACCTGGACTGCAGCGGTTCTGCTGGGGAGCAGAGCGAGCTGTTGGAGCGGAATCCCTCTGACCTTAAGTTAAAGGAGTCTGTCGATGCCGGCTGCAGCCATCAGGAAGCCCAGAGAAGTTCTCAGAGTGGACTTAGTGGCGTAGCCGTGTGTGAGAGTTTAAGTGTAGGTGTGAGTGTGTTTGAGGAAGTAAAGGAGTGTTTTTCATGCAGGTAAAAAGTAGATGTACACATTTTTACCACATCTGGATCCTTTGGTAATAATGAACTAAAAGCTTGTAGATAGTCAGCTTACACGAAGGTCACAACATCCACCCAGTTCTCCTGGAGGCTCCACTGATGAGCGGCAGTGCATATTTCTGCCTCAGAGTGAGATTTAGTTACTTTTACACTCTGCTGGGATCAATTTATCAAAGAATGCTGCTGAAATTATCACAAGGTCTGACTGTGTGTGTGAGAGTTGTGTGAGTTTGAGAAACCATAGTAAAGAAGCAAAGCGAAGCATTTTTATCATTTCAGCGCTTCTTTACGCTATGAACAGGAAGCCAACAAAGACAGTATGAAAGTGATTTTTTTACCCTTCTGAACGTTTTCTTTTATTTTTGTGTCTTTTCTTTTTATTTTTGTGTATATTTTGGAACAAAAATCTCACCCACCATGAATGTTAAAAGATTGTCTTAAATGTCCAAAAAGAGGCATTTCTGAGATTATTTATGAGAGTTTATCACTGGAGCAGAAGGGAAGTTTGAGCCCTTTTTGCTGATTATCTACCTCGGTTTGTCTACGGCCAAACCGTACACTAAATATTTAACAACTACTTCTGTTGTGCGATGAGCTACTTCAGCTGCATCACTTGTTGTACTTCCTGATTGTTTTCTCGTTCGTCATCGCCTTTATTTTGTCTGTTTGTGTTGTTGATTTGGCGGATGATAAGGGCGCTGCAGCTTCCCCCTCTTGCCCCACCTGCTGTGTGAAAATGAAGGCTTTAAACTACACAACCCACCTTGCTATCTAACCCCACAGATGTTGCTGAAGTACTGAGCCAGTATTAATAATATTTGTGTTTACTATTTGTCCATTATTGAGTAATGGGGTGAGGGAAGTATGCAGTTGCCCTTGCTACTCGTGTTTTATACTACCTCATTTAATAGTTGCTTTCATTGTCGTCTTCTTTTCCTAAACTCAGGGAACAAGGTTTAGTACGTTTGAAAAGCCGTGTAGTATTACATGGTGGATTGACAGGGTATCTTCTCAGTACTAAACTGTTTTAATGTTTTATTACCTTAACAGAAAAAGCCGAGAATGTAATGAATGTACCTCTGACGTTGTGAGCACGCGGCTCAGACGTCCCTCCTGGAGTGTCTGTTTTTACAAGCTCCCATGTTCATTTGATTTGTGTGAATGTTCACACCAGAAGTGCTTGCAATGGCATATCTGAATAGAAAAGCTTTATAAATGGCCTTAATGTGGGAGGCGTCCCTGGTCCGAGTGAGGGAGCAGCTCCACTAAGGATGCGACACATGAAGAATGATTGTAGTGAAAGCAGTGGAAAGTGTTTAATCAGTGACTGAAGTGAAGAATGAACACCATGAAATGTTTTACCTCTAAAGAATCTATTTTTCTTAGAAGATATTGTCCTTCAGAGGAGTACACTTTGTAGTTACTTTGTAGTTTGTTTGTTTTTTTCTGTTAGAGTAGGTGAAGATTAGCACTTGTCTGCCACGTAGTTTATTATGAGAGGCGAATATGCAGCGGTGACTGTGAAGCTAATACCCAAAGAGTTGTTTGCCGATTTATTTGAGTTTATTTTGGCCTCTCAACTGATCTTTTGGAGAACAGAGAAATAATCAAAATAGACCAAAGAGGAATGGTGGCTTCAGAGGTCAGTTGAGGTGCTGCTCCTCAAACTAAGCCTTGCACATTAGTGGCCTTGGCCCGCGACGAAGAGTCCTGAGGGTTGTGGGTTAAAACTCTGAGGAAGTGTCCAGCTTCATGGAGTGACTTTTAATAATCAAGATTATGCACACTGACCAAATGTTCCTTCTGCAGAGTTCCTCATAAGCTGTTGCAAACAGATGTAGGTGATATTAGGAGATAAATACATTATATTGATTAGAGGTCTGTATTGCAGCAGTTCAGTTGCATGTAAATGTACGCCCACTAATTGTGTCTCCTTTACAGAATAAGAGAGAGAATACCTTATTAAAAAGAATAAATGTTTGAGTAAGTGATTATATTCAGGTTTATTGTCCATATTTTATTAATGCATATTTTTTAAGAGGTCACAAAACAATAATAGGAGTTATTTTGTGGCTAGAGGTAATGTAGACACGGTGGGTGCACAAACTTTGTCATGCTTCTGTGTTTTTAATCAGAGGACTCTGCAGAGGATTCAATCATATGAGATGAGAAGTGACACAATCAGTTTCCATTTCTTTTAAAAGGCAAACAATATGAACCAAAGATTTTATTTCCTAATCCTCACCGCTGCATATCGGCCCAAATTCAGTTATAAACATCCTATCTTTGTGTCAAATGATATTATCAGTGTTTTAATCAGTTTATATCTTTATGATGTATTTTTCTGGAAGAGAGCAACCTGTAAACTTGCTTTATTTCTGAATAATAATGTTTTATTCTTTTTAAATAAGGATAAGATGTTGCTGTTGTTCCACAAAGTTAAACAAAGACAGATTATTTCAGTTGTAACTACATTGTCTTTGTATGTCATGTGTTTATGAGGCTTAAAAGACCCACTCCTGGATCTGAAAACAAGTATTTTTTCTATTTTTTCAACCAAACAGCTCTGTAAAGAAAGTGTTATGCAGATACAAAAATATCTTCCTGCTTTTAAAACCACTGAAATCCTCCTGGTTCATAGTTGGGTCTTTAAAAGCTAATGCAGGTGAACAAGTGCTACCTCAGATTTTTATTCTGTCTTATTTTTGTTTTTGCTGGAGAAGGTTTGCTGCTCTTCGTCTCATTAAAGGTGTTATGTTGGAATTATGTTCCTGTCCGAGGATGTGAATTTAAAGGTAGAAAACACAGAGTGGACCTGACCCGCTCCCTCTTCTCCCTGTTCTGAGCGGTGGAGCGCTGTGGGTCATTTAAAGTCTCACTCAGGGGGACCCACAGCTACTTCCCCTCAAATAAAAAAAAGACAGGTCTCAAGCTTCGGAATCGAATGTACCTTTTTGTAATTAGTATGTTATTCGATATTCTCTGTTACTGTTTTGTTATATGTTTGTCATAAAAATTACCTGCAATTTGTTCCTTTTCAAATTTGTTTAGAAAGAAGATTTTAGACAATTTCCTTATCATGAAAAAGTCTGATTCTCAGTTTAAATAAAATTACAAAAATCTCTGAAGAGAATTGTTTTTATTTACATGAGCTTAGCTCTTTTATATTATTTTAGTCAGAAGTGTGTATTTTGTACGCTTCAGCTGCTACGTTTTTGTTTTGGTAGACTTTGTTAATTATTTCAGTGAGAATAAAAAAATTTCACACAACCACAAAAAACTAATTTGGTTTTAAAATGAGTAAAAAAACTATGTCACTGGCTTGGTTAATGATCTTAACACAATACGCTCTGCTGATCACTACTGATGTCTAAAAGTGCAGTAAAATGTATATGGGCACAGAGGTTATACTTCAATATAATTAAATTTTTGGAAGGTTGGAGGACACTGATCCTGAAATAAAGTACCAATAACAGCAGGAACATCATACTTTTGAAAGTTAGTGCACATGTTACAGAATGCTGTTACAATACTAAATTTAAGTCATCAATGACAACCTTTTGGATTTAATTGTATTTCTAAGCAACAAACTAATGATCAAACATTTCTATATTTAGACACTTACGGTTGTTTGTTTAATGTTATGCTATTTATTTTACACCTGTAAGCTTTTGAGAAACCTGAATTTCCTCTAGGGGATCAATAAAGTATCATCTTTAAATTCATATCACTTTTCATGAAAAAAGGAGAATATACACTATAAAAAAATCACCAATCCACGCTGAGACTTGAAGCTTCTGTAGAGGTTTCGGTCAGTAGTTCTTTGGGCTTTCTGAAGGTCTTTTCACGTTTTTGTTTAGACTTTGGGAGCTGCTCTTTGGAAACTGTTGTGAAAACAATGTTTTATATTTTTTACAGATTCAAACTACAGGAATGGGGGAAATTGTGCCTCTGTGATAGCCTGCTGGTAATAAAGTGCTTAAAGATCCAGAATTCAAACTGGATCCTTGCTAAGTTGGTAATGTGTAGAGACAACACTTGTTCATCCATTTAGTATAGGAGCCTTCTGGTGCCTGTATGATTTGAGGATTAAAATGTAAGCTCTACAGTAGTGTATTGCATAATCAGTCACTTAGACAGCTTTGTGTTAAAAAAGGTGTATTGAGCTTCTGTAAAATCATTAGTGTATTTGTGCTGACACTCAGTTCTGTAAATGCACGCATTTTTTCTTCAGCAACATAATTTAGCTCATAAGGAGTTTTCTAGCTTAAAGGAACTGGCAAATAAAAACAACCCAAGTGAATCTCAAGAGTTAAAGTCTAAATAATGACATAGTTCAAGTGGCTTAATGTGTCTGTGGTGTTACAGAAACATCAGCAGATCTTTACATGTCCTGTTTGGTGTACAGCTGACAGCCCTATCTGCTCCTTTGGCATTTATCTCCATGCGTTCAATTTTCCCTTGCGACAACTTTCAGCCCCAGGCTGAAGTTGGTCACTTCGCTAACTTAGGAGAAAATCCCTTCAAATTCTCTGACACAACTCCACTAATGGGCTGTGATAAAAAATCCCTTGGTGGACGTGCATTTGCACTCTCCCTGCAACATGTGTTTTTGGCACAGGCAGTTCAGGTTTGAGAACAGAATGATGCTTGTATAAAATACAGAGCTGACCATTTTGCATTATGTTATTTTTACTTAATGAATAAAAACTGGGGCCTTGGATTCTCTGGGGGACACAGACATTCAGACTGATGCTTGGTGCACCCTCTCTGTGGGTCAGGACTTATCTTCCTGCCCAGTTCCTGGCAAGAACAGACGTTCTCTGCGCCCCAGACCTTTGCGCGTGAACCTAACATTTACCAACATCTACTGGATGTAGATATTGTAGATGTAGATGTGGATAAAGATGTAGATATTAAAAATACTTTTAAATAAAATAAATTAAATTCCCTTTAGATATAATCTGTGACCTATAGAATAACATGGTGAGTTTTTCTATTTGTTTTGCTATTTTGGTATTTAAACAAGATAAAATGCATGCTATTAAAAACAGCACAAACATGCCCATGGTGAAATCATAAGCATATGGTGTCTGACTGGAGCCCTCTAAGTATATGTGTTTCTAGTTTCCTTTTAGTCTCTTTATCAGCATGCTATTAATGAAATCCCAGAGGCGATTCAGAGGTTAAAGTCGTTCAGACATTTACAACAAGAGCAAATGACTATGGATGGGTGTTTCTCAACATTTTCATTTTAGTCAACGCTCATTAAGGTGGTGGCAAGAATTAAAAGACTTGGATCTGAGAATATATGTTCTAATGTGAGCATTAAAAAAGATGAGGATGCTGTTAAATTAGTGGTGAAGCTTGTGCAAGAACAGGCCTTCAGCTCAGAGATGAAGGTACATTTTAGTTATCTCTTTAATTTGTTGAGAGAAGGGGACTAGTACGTAATTTAAAGACAACAAATCGCAACTGGACATACAAGAGCTTTTGGAAAAAGTCTCTAGTTTGGAATATATACACTGCTCAAAAAAATAAAAGGAACACACAAATAACACATCCTAGATCTGAAAGAATGAAATATTCTCATTGAATACTTTTTTCTGTACAAAGTTGAATGTGCTGACAACAAAATCACACAAAAATCATCAATGGAAATCAAATTTATTAACCAATAAAAAACACACTACAGGCTGAACCAACTTTGATGTAATGTCCTTAAAACAATTCAAAATGAGGCTCAGTATTGTGTGTGGCCTCCACGTGCCTGTATGACCTCCCTACAACGCCTGGGCATGCTCATGATGAGACGGCGGATGGTCTCCTGAGGTATCTCCTCCCAGACCTGGACTAAAGCATCCACCAACTCCTGGACAGTCTGTGGTACAACGTGACGTTGGTGGATGGAGCGAGACATGATGTCCCAGATGTGCTCAATCTGATTCAGGTCTATGGAACGGGCGGGCCAGTCCATAGCTTCAATGTCTTCATCTTGCAGGAACTGCTGACACACTCCAGCCACATGAGGTCTAGCATTGTCCTGTATTAGGAGGAACCCAGGGCCAACCGCACCAGCATATGGTCTCACAAGGGGTCTGAGGATCTAATCTTGGTACCTAATGGCAGTCAGACTACCTCTGGCGAGCACATGGAGGGCCATGCGGCACTCCAAAGAAATGCCACCCCACACCATTACTGACCCACTGCCAAACCGGTCATGCTGAAGGATGTTGCAGGCAGCAGATCACTCTCCACGGTGTGTCCAGACTCTGTCACGTCTGTCACATGTGCTCAGTGTGAACCTGCTTTCATCTGTGAAGAGCACAGGGTGCCAGTGGCGAATTTGCCAATCCTGGTGTTCTCTGACAAATGCCAAGCGTCCTGCACGGTGTTGGGCTGTGAGCAGAACCCCCATTTGTGGACGTCGGGCCCTCAAACCATCCTCATGGAGTCGGTTTCTAACCGTTTGTGCAGACACATCCACATTTGTGGCCTGCTGGAGGTCATTTTGCAGGGCTCTGGCAGTGCTCCTCCTGTTCCTCCTTGCACAAAGGTGGAGGTAGCGGTCCTCCTGCTGGATTGTTGCTTCCCAACGGCCTCCTCCACGTCTCCTGGTGTACTGGCCTGTCTCCTGGTAGCGCCTCCAGGCTCTGGACACTACGCTGACAGACACAGCAAACCTTCTTGCCACAGCTCGCATTGATGTGCCATCCTGGATGAGCTGCACTACCTAAGCCACTTGTGTGGGTTGTAGAGTCCGTCTCATGCTACCACGAGTGTAAAAGCACCACCAACATTCAAAAGTGACCAAAACATCAGCTAGAAAGCATAGGTACTGAGAAGTGGTCTGTGGTCCCCACCTGCAGAACCACTCCTTTATTGAGTGTGTCTTGCTAATCACCAAAGATTTCCCCCTGTTGTCTATTCCATTTGCACAACATCATGAGAAATTGATTGTCAATCAGTGTTGCTTCCTAAGTGGACCGTTTGATTTCACAGAAGTTTGATTTACTTGGAGTTATATTGTGTTGCCTACCAATCTGCGTTTTAAGTGTATGAATAAGTGCGTATTAGTGATTGCAATTTGGGTGAATGTGGCTATAGTTTCAAATTAAATACAAGGGAAAATGTTTTGCCTAATAGCACTCTACAAATCAGATACCAATTTCAGCATCTATTGTCTTCAGTGTGTAGAGACTGCTTGCATTGTTCAACAGTTTCTCTCAGTACCTGGATAGCGCCTGTCTGCAGCACCACGAGCATCCAGACAAACAAATCATAATCAGTTTTTGGATGAGTGCATTCTGACACTGATATTCTGTAGTTCAAAATTCATGTGGGCGGCTATAGTCAGATAAAAGGTGGTGAATTAACAACTGAGAAAATAGCACAGGGTGACCAGAAGGCTTAGATGTTCAAGCAAGGTGCAGAAAACGGAGTTTCTTCCTCAACAGCTCCAATCATTCCTAAACCCCCACTATAGAAAAACGTTATAAATATGTCAAAACTGAAACAAGAAGACCTGTCTTCAGAACAAACCATGTTAAGTTTGTGACCAGCACTAAACCTCCCCCAGACTATGGAGCAATTCTAAGGAGGAAGAACAAAACACCCAAGAAATTAGGGAAGCTAACCAAGACAAAACCTGAAACTGAAGGCAAACCAGACTAGTGAAGAGTTGAAATCTGCAGAGGCTCAATTAAAGAGTAATTAGAGTAATTTGTTTGATCAAAATGTTGATGACTTGTGAGCAGAACTTTGTTCTGTATCTCTAATAATTTTCAATGAAAGTTAGGAAGTAGAGGAGGTGTTGCATCATCCTGGTTTTATTTGTATATTATAAAGCCCGTGTTTTATGTAAATATATGTTTTGTATGTGTGTTTTAGTCTTCACAGTAATCCAACTGCTACCAGACCATTTGAGGTTGTTTATCATAACTTTGCATGGCTGCAGTAAAAGTCCATCTTCTTTCAAACAATATGCTTTTGACCCAGTGGTGTTACCTACAGGTTGTCAGTCACTGAAGACAACTTCTGGCTCAAACATGCAAAGTTGAAGCTTTGCTGCTGAAATACAACTTGAATGCTTTGGAATCTATGTGAGAAACTGATATTTATCAATGCAGCTCAATTCTTTTGCTGTTGTGATGTTATCAAGAATCATCTTTTTCTCAGTTTGCTTCTTGCTATACTTCATCAGCCAGCTTTTATTTTCACTATACATTTAGTTTAAAAAATCACTACTACACATTATGTTTAAGTCTGTTTATTTTACTGAAATTTCAATGAAAAAGTAATATGCTTCTAATGTGTCGGCAGGAAATAATATAAAATATACATGAAGTTCCTGTGTGGTAACAGTATTACATTATATATTATTTCGTAAAATTACATTCAGGTGCTAAAATACCCAAATTCGTTTTTTATTTACATTAAAGTTGTATGTGTTTTTCTGGGCGTAGCTTCATTAGCAGCCTGCTTTGTCACGCTTCCTTGTTTATGTTTTTTTCGCAGCCGCAGGATTTGCTGGCGCCGTCCCCGTTAAGCCTGTTTGGTTGTTGCGCTGCCTAACGGGAAACGTAGTTCTCTAGATTTTCAAGAATCAAGCTTTTCTCTTAAGTTATTCGAATCAAAAACTACATTTCCCTGATGCTGTCGGCTTCGCAATACTGTCAACGGATATCTTGGGTTTTGGCAGTTTTGCAACAACTGTGGAGCCGCTTGCAAACAGCCCTGTGGTCGCTGCGCACAAAACGCCGGTAAATTAAGCACCTTTTGTATTAATGCATCTGACGAAGATAAATCGCCTTTTAAAAGTAACGGGCGTTGTCTACATCGCAGTAATTGCATGTTGTGTCTGTTTTTTTGGGAGGCGACGCCAATAATAAACCTGTTAAGTAAGTTAACCAGTCGGAAATGACCAGCTGAATGTCGTTATTTGATGTTAAGAGACAGACGTGATGGCTGCTGCAGTAACTAGCTTCAGAGTTAGCTGCGGACATCTGTGATTTTTATCGATGTTTTCGTTGTCAGGCCGCGCAGCTTGGCATATTCTGGTAGGTGTCATACCGCGCTGTCACCGCCTGTGGCCGCTGTTTCATTCGTCTGCTTTTTATATATTTGCAGGCTGAATTAAAACTACATAGCATTCATGTACTTTACTGCAAATACTATAGTTATCAGAAAGTATTACCTTTCTTTGTTCCTTAGAGCCTTGCTTGTTGCTGACAAGCATGTCAGATACATCAAGTGAGACAGAGTCCTCCTGTGGTTGGACCATTATCAGTAATGAGGTATGCCTTTTTTTTATTTTGGCACGGTATAACAATAGTATTACATATAAAGTTATAGAACATCATGTATCTATCAACTATATTTTATGTACATTTTTAAATGCTTAGAAGCTTCCTTTTGTTCAAAACTGAACTTTTTGAAAACTGAACATTTTTCTGTACTTTTAACTTTTAACATGCATCATGTCAATTTAATTGTTCAGTCTCAGTTAGAGATGCACCGATGCACCAGTCATATTTCCAAGGTCATCATGTTTCAGGACAGAAGAATTGAAGGCCTGAAAAGAGAAAGCAGGGCCGCTTTCTATTTCCACCTCACAGCCTAAATAAAATAAAGACATGGCTCAACAAAGACTGTTGTCAGCAACACCTGATAGAGCTTAGTATGGTGTGTTCAAAGATAGAAAAAACATTGAGTCTTTTAGTTTTTGACCATCTGGTCACCGGTCATCCATGACAAGTTGAATTTTTGCTTAGGGTTAAATAATTTGTTATTATAACTGCACGTATGAAGTATAAACTATGATATTGCTTAATGTTTTCCAGTTTTACTGTATGTCTCATGTGCTTCTGTAGGGGTCAGATATAGAGACACTGGGATCGGAGGCTCTGGGTGAAATTGGAGCTGAGCTGTTAGAGCGCCCCACTTTGGAAGAACCACAAGCATCAGTATCTGCTGGTAAAAGTCCTGATAGCTGCTGTTGCTTAAATAGTTATGTAGTGCTGGTAATAAATAATGAAATGTTCAACTCAGAAATATTTTTATAGACTGACACTGGCCAAATATTATTTAGTGTTGCGCTGTATTTGCTAAAAACGTTCTGAACATGTGAGTGTAGTCATGAAAATTCTTGATATTTTTTTGAACCGTGCAATTTATTTATTAAATAGAGATTTTAACTCATAAACCAATGACTTGTCTGATGTAGCCCTATCTTTTGCCTTTCATTTTTAATAAAAAAAAATTGTTTGGAGGCAAATTTAAAAATGATTTATTCCTATTTCTATTGCATTCATAAGTTATTTTTTTTATTTGAGTTACATTTATTTTAATATATTATACATTTTATTTAGAATTTACCGTTTTATTTTTATATTGTAAATATAAATGTATGTATGTAAATAGTATTTAAATTTAGTTAAATGTAAATTTATATATAAACTTTTATATTTTATTTTATATTAATTTAGCTTTATTGGCTAAAGTTATGCACACGAGTCAGATTCCTTGTGGTTGTGCACAAACTAAGCTGATTCTGATTTTTCTTTTTTAAATGCTTGTTTTAATCATATTGAACTTTTTACTCTTCCAGCTCTATGTGTTGAAGAAAAGGCTGCTGTAACTCTTGGAGACACACTGGGAGAACAGACTGGAGATGACACACTGTGCAGTCCTGAGGTTAGAGACGCTGAATTTATGTTCAGCAAAAGTCAGAATAATCTGGAATTACAGTTTCATTACGGTCTGAAACATATCATGTGCAGGCTGGAGACGGCGCTGCAATCAGAGAGCATGTTTTCTCCTCAAGTGATCACTCTGACATTGTGACTCTGAGAGACCTGAAGGAGGGTGAGCATGCAGAGGAGGAGGAGGAGGCAGCCAGCACTGAGGAGCATTACCTTGGCACCTCCAGTAGCAGTCATTATACCTTCACTGCCATAGAGACAGGTACGACTCATTGTAGATCCCATTGTGTCCTTCCTCATCAAAATATTTTAATGAAGAATGAGTCCAATACAACACGTTTCCCCTGTGCCTGAGCAGGTTTGTTGTTGAGTCACTGGAGACTTCCACAAACTCTGGTGAACTTGAGGCTCTGCTTGAGAAGTCAGCTTTCTGGTAGCTGCTCGTTTCCTGAATTAAATTTAGTTGAATCTAACATGATGCTAACCCTGTTTAGCAGCACATCAAACTAACGATGCAAAAAATGATGGTTGCCTGTCAAGCCTGAGAGATATGGGTTGTTACTTTTATGTTTGCATGGATGTAACCGATTGTAGAAAATCCAAAATACATATTTAACAAGTTTATACCTGTACCCTAAGTTGATAGTTTAAATTTTTAAACTTTGTACAGTAGTTTTGGGCTGGACTTTTTGTTATTAAACGTGTCCCCTACAACCAGAGTTCTTATGGCTTTCTTCTTTCTGCTTAATTATAAAGTCCATATTTCTGCAGTGCACCACTGATAGCTGTTGATAGTAAACTGTCATGTCAGGTGTATGCAGCATAGAAATTGCAACATAGAATGCAGGAGGGTTGACATATACATCATTTATTTTCATGAGAGCCACTAAAGACAGGCCTAAGGGCTGCATGTGGCTCCGAGCAAACTGCAGACCCTGTGCACAGACAGATGAGTTGAGATTTCCTGTGGTGTCTTCTCCTAAAACTTTTAAAGAAGGATACCTCGGGGCATGTGGGTTAAAATTAACATTTGCTTCCCATAAAAGTTTAGTCAAATTTATATTTAAGGTGTTTGGATGCCAAATCAACACCACCTTTTAGAGACATGTAGAGATCTTTTGTCATCTGGGACTTTGATTAATTTGCGAAAATTTTCTAGTAGGTGAAAATAGTTAAAATGTAGTTGTCGATATGCTGAATAGAACAGTCCAATAAACACTTGTTCTTACTGCTGAATACTTAGGTAACTGATGACAGAGTTTAGCTTTTAAAACACCAAACGGATCTTTCGGCAGTAGCAGTCACACTTTAATGTTCAGTAAACGGTTCACTTCACATGATTGCATAATCATGTGAACTGTCATCAACATGATGCTGTTTTATCATTATTAACTAATCTTTATCAGTGGAGCTGAATGAAGAGTTTAAGGTACTTATGAAACAGTATCACAGGGATCATGTCATACTCAGCAAGTTTTCCCAGCAGGTAAAGACTGTTCAGAAACTATTGTGTTTCCATGAAGGGATCAGAGTATTGGGAGGGCTTGCATATGATGCCAGAAGTTGTGTAATGCGGATCCACTGCATGAGTGGTAAATGGTGTCACTTGGGTGGCCTCCTTGTCAATGCAATGTGAATTGTGTCATGTCTGTTTCGATTTCCTCAAGGAGTATAATGGGACCTTTAGACAACCTTTGTTTTCTTTGGGTTGTGGAAAAGTGTGTACACCTCCAAACCGCAAAATGCGCTGCACCTCATTAAAATTATGAAAAGTCCTGATGATGTCTACTCCTCCACTGCAAGGCTGAACCTGATAGAGTAGGTATAGAAATGTGTTAGAGAAATTAGGCAGATTGTGAAGAAAAATCCAACTGCAGATGTGATCAGTACAAGGGTGTCTTCAAAACAATATAGTGGGACTGTTAGAAAAACTTAAATAATTAATAGCAGGTTCCTGCAAACATTTAAAGTATAACTACACAGCAACCTGTATGAAAGATCACAAATAGACATTAGCTGGTTAAGACTCTCTTGATCATCGTTACCAGAGCAACAGTTACAGCAGTGAGAAGTTTGGATAAAGGTTACTAAAAGAGAAAACCTTTACAACAAAACAAATACATATACACATTTAATCCATTGGTATTTGCTGTCTGCATGAATAACTACACTTGTGTTTTCTGTTAACCCATCATGACCTGATGCTACATGTATAATTTTACCTTAAAAAGCCTCTAATGACTTGACATAATCATGCTATTTAGGATTTTTTTTTAACAAAGCGTGAGGTCATAATGGGTTGGTGTATTTTCTTCTTTGTTGTGTCTGCATCATAATCTTCTTCATGTGAAATGTAGCTTTCCCAGCACAACAGGCAGCAGTGACGAATTCAAGCAGCAGTGAAGACGAGGTTAGGCGAAGCTCCAGTCCAATCTTACGAAGAAGAAGGGTGAGGAAAAATACCGCAAGCATTGCGACTGATCCGGAGGAGGAGGAGGAGCTCTCAAAGTCATGGTCCAGTGAGGCAGAGGAGAAAGAAGAGCAGCAGCAGGCAGATTGGGAGGAGGTGGCACCTAATGCTGCTCACGAGGACCGAGAGCAAGACAGAGGTGGAAAGGTCCTTAACAAATGCATCCTGCTCGCCCTCATTATCGCTGTCAGCATGGGCTTTGGCCACTTCTATGGTAACTCCTTCTGCTTCAGTATGTGCAGACCCAGATCTGTGTGTTGTTACGTGTAAATAATCAGATTTACCAATTTCTTCTGTAGGCACGGCCCAGATTCAGGAAAAGCAAATAACTGTGGAGAAAGCCAGAGGGGTTGAGCACACAGATGTGAGGGACCTACTTAAAAGGCACATCAGAGATCAGCATTTAACCAAGCAGGTTAGTTATTCCACAGTTCAGGCAACAGGAGGCTGAACATCCATGATCAACAACGTTAACCCGATAGAGCATTTGAAACAGTGAATAAATGTAGTTTTCGTTCTTTTTTAGGTGTTGCTTAGTGAAGAGATTTCTCTTTCACACCTTTGAAATACACTTGCAGATTATGTCAGTCTGCTTTTGTGTTTAAACGCCTTTTGTCTGACTTGGTAAATTCAGGTCCTCTCTCCTGCTGCAGATAAAATGAAAGTCCTGATGGCATTTTCTCTTCCACAGCAAGACTGAAACTGATGGTAGAGGTGCAGAAACCTTCAATATTTATGTGGATTTACAAGATTTTAGAGAAAAAAATCTTTGAAAATTGGTAGTGCTTTGAAAACAGCAGGGAAATACCTACTTGGAAAGTACTTGGAGCAATGTAGTGCCATAACCACCTTTACACTGGAATCAAGTTTTTCAGATTTACAACAAATTCAAAGTTCAAAAAATGAAAATGAAAAACTGGATTATTCAAGTATATTGTCTTGATGATTTGGACTGATAAAACTTTTTTTTTCTCTCCTGGATCATCTCACTCAGAGGAGCGACCTCAGTCAAGATGACCTTCATGAGCAGCAGGTTATTGATTTGCTCTCAGAAGTAATTGAAAAAGTAAAGAAAGAAAACCAGGAGCTCAAAGCAAAACATGTTCACATCAAGGTAAATCCAGATGTTCCTGTTCAGAGATGCTCTGGGTGCTACTCAAACAAAAAGAACTGGTAACTTCAACTTTAAATTATATGAAACCATCTCCCTTTTCTCATCAAGGTCCAGAGAGATTACCTGGAAAAGATGCTGAAAAAGACTGAGGATGAGAGGACTAACGTCATGTCTCAGCAGCAGAGTCTTACAGATGAAAACATCGAGCTGAGAAGCTCCCTGGAGCGCGAGGAAAAATCTTTGTCCATCTTACAGGAGGAGTTGAGAAGCCTGCGCTCCAATATGCGAGATCTGGAGGCGAGGGGAGCAGGGGTGGATTTGCTGAAAGAGCAGCTGGAGGAGGAGCAGCAGATGATCAGAGACTTTCAAGTTCAGAGGGAAGACATGATGGCTGAAGCTCACATGCTGAAGAAGAAGCTGGAGAGAGAGAGGAAGGTCACGGAGGACCTGAGGAGAGAGCTGAGTGCTCTGAGGGGTCAAGTTTCTGAATCTGGCAAGGAGAGGGGGCCAGAAGCAGATCTGGAGAAACACCTGATGGAGCTGGAGAAGAGGCTGAGCTTCGAGCAGCAGCGCTCCGACCTGTGGGAGAGGCTGTATGTGGAAACCAAAGAAGAAAAGGCCAAAGGAGACAGAGAAACCAAAGTTAAGAGAACTAAACAGGGAATGACCGGGAAAGTGAGGGAGACATTTGATGCTGTGAAAAACTCCACCAAGGAGTTCGTCCACCACCATAAGGAGCAGATTAAGAAAGCCAAGGAGGCCGTGAAAGAAAACTTGAGGAAGTTTTCTGATTCTGTCAAATCAACTTTCAGACACTTTAAGGATTCAGCCTCAACTTTCATCAACAAAGCCCAGGGGTTTTATAACAAGAAATATGACAAAACAAACACAGAGGAGTCATGGCAGCACAGAACACAGAAACCCAGACCCAGACACAAATCTGCCTCCTTCCAGAACAACCGCAACACACGGAAATCAGCCGGGAAAGTTCTCAAGGACCAGGATGAGAGCAACCAAAGGAGCAGCATGAAAGGATGCACTGGGGTCTTTGACTGCGCCTACCAGGAGTCCATGAGCGTCTTCAACAAAGCCACAGACCCAATCCGAGCTGATGAGTTCAACCTCCTGCTGCAGAGCTACCTGCAGCAGGAGGTCGACCACTTCTACCACTGGAACGAGCTGGAGACGTTCATCAACGGCTTCTTCCACAATGGACTCTTCATCCACGACCGCATGCTCTTCACAGACTTTGTAAGCAGAGTGGAAAACTATCTGACCGACATGCACGACTATCACGGCTTACAGGACGATGTGTTCGGAGACCTCGACGACTACATCTACAGGCACTTCTTCGGAGAAGGCCACACCGAACGTTACGGGCCACGGTAGGTCTCCTGCAGAGTGAAACATCCTCCTGAATGATGCTCTGCTCGAAGCTAAGACTGTTTTGTTTTACAGGCATGTAACATCTGAGGAATTTCCAGCAATGAGAGACTTTAACTTAAAATAATGTAAGGAATAAAATCTGATTCCAGTGAAGGAAACATTAACCAATGCGCAAATACACATGATGCAACACTAGAAAGGTAGCAAAGAAAGAATCTTCTTAAAATCACACGAACAATGATTGTTTTTTATTTTAGTGTGCTTTAGTTTTTAATTATGCCATTTTATACTAATAATACTCCGTGTTGTGCAAATCATATTTAACAGGCTGACTGGATGTTTTTAACCATTGGAAATGAAAATAAGACCTTCACAGAACATCTGGAGTAATACTGAGATTAAATTATTCTATATTTACTAATTAAGTGACCTCTGAAGGGGATTGGTTGCATTGGACTTTAGGGTTACTTGAGTAGAGGGGGTTAAATACAGATGCACATCAAACTTTTCCAGTTTATTTATCAAAAATGTTGAAAACTGTTTTCCTTCCACCTTACAATTTTTTTCTACTTTGCGTGGCCATATCATAGAAAACTAAAATAAAACAAGTTAAAGTTTGTCGTAATCTGTCAAAAACAATAAAACGTCAAGGAGTATTGGTAAAACTTTACCTGTTTAAATTGAATCAGTTAGCTCCGAATTTCTCGGTCTTTTGCTACCCCAAGGCAGCTGCAGGTTCTGCCTGTAAAAGTCTTAACTGTGTCTGGTAACTTATTTAGTTTTTCCTTTCTACCCCATAGAGCGCCGTTCCAGAGACCCGACACAGACTCAAAGGAAGACTGGAGAGCGAGGCACCAGCAGAGGAAGCAGCCGAGGGGTGGATCCCGTCCTCACTGCGCTCGGAGGTGGAGCCAATCAGGAAGAAACGCAGACAGACACATGGCTGATGTTAAAATCGAACTGGGCCCAATGCCCTTTGACCCCAAATACTGAAAATAATTCATCATGATAGCTGTTCCCTTTTAAATTTTGTGGTTTTCTTGATATTTTGGTTTTCTTTGCTTTGTTTTTGTAAGTTTGCACAATCCTTTTCAAGCTACTGAACGTCCCCAGAGCTGTTCTGTGTTTAACCATTTAAAGGTTTCAATAGAAGGTTTTAAATTGCTGCTGGATTAACATTAATACTTATTGTTTTAAAGAAACTATAAAACAATGTCATTAAAATGAAAATTGATCCTAATATAACATCTGAATGCGTGCCAAACTCAGTCCATGAGGTTTAGCTTTCAGCTGTATGTATGTTTTATTTGACCCGTTTGTGGTCAGCTTTCAGAGTTCAGACGCTGCTTTGTAACATTCCACCTCTGCCTCGTTTTAACTGGACCCGCTTGTTTGATTTCAGCTTTAAATGTTTCTTAAAGGAAAGACAGAAAAATAACATCTCAGCTACTTTAACTGTGAATGAAAGGAAACAGTTTGAAAGAGTCTAAAGCATTTATTACAGTAGCAAATTGTTAAATTTTCTCAGAGAATATTTTCTTTAGTGTTGTTTTTGCTGTTAGTGCCTTTCATAAATAAAGATGCTTCCTCCAACTCTTCCCTCTGGAACGTGAGTGTGAAATATCTCCGTTGTTCTTGTGAAGTTATTCCCTTGCAGGAAAGTGGAGATTTCCTACAGTAAAAATAGAAACAAAAATGTTTAAATGTTGCACAAATACTCTACTACAGAATCTGTATTTGTGGCTTACCTTTTCCAAAACGTCAAATAAAACCAGATGTGTTGGCTGGGAGGATTTGTAAGGAAAGGAGGTCCTGAGCCAGAGGAGAGGATTGTTGTAGAACTGTGCAGCTTCTTCAAAGTAACCGTCTTCTCCGAGGTCTGGAGGACACTCCAGGAACCTCATCTTCAGAGGACAGTGGACGTGGCTACGAGGAGACAGAAGGCTGTCAGCCGCTGTGTGTGTAAATGACATTACTGTTTCCTAAGGTTTCAGCCACCCAGATAAAAAAAGGATGAATGGTGCTAAATTCAGAGAAAAACCTGAAAGAAAATGTAAGATTTTGTAAAAGGTTTGAGGCTGGGCTAACGTTCACCTTCCAGACAGCCAGAACTACAATAGAGTGGTTAAAATCAAAGCATAGACATGTTAGAATGGTCTAGTCAAAGTCCAGACCCAAATCCAATTGAGAATTTACCGCTAGACTCGAAAACCAGTGTTCAGTCTAGCTGAGGTTTTACTATTTTGCAAAGATGAATAGAGAAAGATTTCAATCTTTAGATGGAAAAAAGCTGGTAGAAACATGCACACCTTTCAGATTTTTACTAAAAAAACACTTTATTCACTTTAAAATTATGCACTGCTTTGTGTTGGTCAATCACATCCCAGTAAAATACATGACAGTATGTGGTTATAACGTGACCAAAGTGGAAAACTCCAAGTGGGGGGCAGAGGTGTACCTGTAGAAAGGCGTTGAGTGACAGGGCATGAGGAAGAGGACGTCCGACTGTGGGTGACTGGAGTCCCTGCTGACCTCACAGAGTGTCTGAAGGTGGCTCATGACATCCAGAGTACCTCGCTGGTGTATCAGACCAGTATACAGAGCCAGAACCAGGTTGGACACCAAAAGGAGGGCTGCAGCCACGCGTCGCCACGCTTTGAGATGAGCCAAAGATATTCCTGTGATGAAAAACACCTCTGGTATGAACATATCCAATCAGGGAGCAACCACATACTGGCTTTAAAGAGGTGAAACTGGGAACTAACCACAGAAAATCATACAGAACGGCAGGACGGGGTAGATGAACCTGAACTCCTTATGAGGAAGCAAACTGAGCAGAGAAAATACTCATGAATTTACTTCAGCCAACCATTCTTCATGTTCATTTTTTTCTACTTTCAATTTAGGTCTTCTGATCAGATTACCTGTACACAACAACGGTCCATATTACTGTGGCCAGCACCATTTTGTATTTCCTGAAGGCAAGGCCACATCCGTGTAGAAAGAAGGGAAGATGAGGGCCGATAACGACGGCGAAGCCCTGGGTGAAGTACCAGTGCCAGGGATGGGAGCCGTAGAAATCTGCCACTCCGTGCAGGATGTTAAACTTGATGAAGTTGAATTGCACCAGCGTCCACTGGAACAGAGACACGCTGTTGCTATCTGACCTTAAACATACGAGTTGCTGGGTTTGTTGGGTGTGTTTTACCTTTTCGTAGAACAGACAGTCGATCAGCGCTGAAATTAGAACCGCCAACATCCTGGAAATGACAGAACACAAACCTGTGAGGGAAGAGGGTAAAAAAAACGGTTGGAGAATTCATGAGGCTGAGAGCACACACCCTATAGGAATGCAACTATGAGTGATGAGTCTCAGTTTGTTCTCTTCCTGCCAGAAATGGTACATTAGCAAAGGAAACCAGACAATCAGGGCCGTCGGGCGCACAACCACAGCCAAGGCCACCAGGGACAAGTACTTTTTACTGGAAAATGACATAAAACCAGTGAGAAATTAGACGCTTAAGGATCGGTACAAAATAAAAACATGAACATCCTAACAATCATTCACCTGCTGTATGTTTTGGACCCTGGCAGAGGAAAGTAAAACAGAGCCAAGCAGGTGAGGGTGGTCTCTGTGGTGTTCGTCAGAGTCCTGGTGCAGCAGAACCAGGAGAACCAGGAGCACAGCTGGCAGAAAAACTGGAGACCAAAACAAGAGGAATCAGCAAAACTCGATCAACAGCCTGAAACCAGGAACATTTTCCATTTCAAATTCCAGACTTTTCCAGATCTAATGTTATACCCCCCACCCACCCCCCCCACCCCCCCCCACCCCCCCCCACCCCCCGCCCAGAAAAGCCAGAAAACGTTTTTTTTCCTCAAAATGTTTTCCAGAAGTTGTCCTGAAGAGAGGGACATGACAATGGCAAGGTTCTCCTACTGTCCATCTTGCGACGTCCTCAGTTTCTAATGTTCGGATGAGTAAGAAGAATTTTACATCAGCAAACGCAGCCAGGAGCGCTTGAACTATTCTAGGAAGCCAAATCTGCAACCAGACCAAATCCACATAAACTCTGTGATCACAAAGGATTAATTTAGTCAAAAGATTCTTGTTCTGCGAAGAAAATAAAGCAACTCACCAGGAGATAGACTGTGTCGTAGTTCAGAAGGTGTAGTATTTTGTACAGGAATGCAAAGAACAAAGGATATGTAAATCCTCTGATTCCTGCTTTCCACTCCCAAGTCAGATACCCAGAGGTCTCACTGTTAAGGTTGTATCCACAATAATAAAAAAATGATGCCAGAACAAAACCAGAGAAAAAGATGCTGCTTTTATCTTAACATGGAAGACAAAAGTAATTCCCCTGCAGCTGTCCCAGTTATGCAAAAAAATAATTTATGCTGCAGAGCTCCTTTGGATTATCACCAAAGAAAAACAAGCATCATTAGCAGGGATTTTTTTAGACTCCATCAAGCCATCATATTTATTTTTGTGGATAAAAATGATCAGGATCGTCATAAACAAACAGATTTTCCTATTACTGTTAGTGGTTACTGAGCACCTGGACATTAAAAGCTGCTGCAAAAACATTTTCATATTTAACTCAAATGACCAAAATGTTGTTATATTTTAGCAGCAGCCGGAATAATTGTTGCTTTTCTGTTGTAAATAAAATATATGAGGTCATTTTGTACAATCTGTTTTAAACTGTTGCTTTTACTCAGGGTTGCCATGCCCTGAGAAGCTCGTACATACCCATGCCTAATGTAAATAAATCTAATTCATCTGGCAGATGACTGACTATAGAGTAATATTATTGTTATCTTGTTGCAACAAATAAAAAGTGTAGCTGTCTTGTCGTTAGATTATTCCTTAATTTGCTAATCAGCACCAACTTGAAAAGAAATTGAGACAGTGTGTTAAAATATTTAATTAGTTAACTAATTATACACATTGACATTAGAGATGCAAAGGATATTTGAAGACCATCCAATGGGAAACCTCCAGGGACTGCCAGTACTCATCAGGGACAAAGCTGGTCTGAACCATGAGACAGTTGACCAGTCTGAACACCACAGTGAAGACAGTCACCCTCAGTAAGCCTATGGAGATAAATCACTGCTTTCGTGAGTTGCATATTTCCTAACTGAACGCAACAGTAGTTGCGGCGTTTAATGACCGATGAAGCTCAGTTAGTTACAGCACCGTGGTTTAAAAGCTGTCCATCCTCCTTGGAGTAAAGCAGGGACCTCCGTTTCCTCAGCTGCACGTCCTCCACTTTGCTCCCAAACCTCAGCCGAGAGCGCAGGTTCTCCATCCTTACATGCTGCGGGGGGACATGGCTCACCTGTCAGAACAGGACTCGGCTGAGACACGCATTCAAAACGCAAAAGCAAAATATAAAACCCAGAGAAAATCGCCAGGTTTAAATAAACTCATTTAACCGAAGCTTACAGCTGTGTAACTTTCCCTGTTTATCCAACTTTAACAAAAAACATTTTAATCTGCTTTAACTTCCGAGTTTGGAAATATTACACAGGTTCATCAATACTTCCGCACTCAAGCTTGTTTCCGGTGTTTTGGTAGTTTCGGAACTTCAAAGTAAAAGTTGCGTTTCCAGTCTACTTTGTTTTTATTAATGGTTGGTAAATTAGCCTAGACGTACATCTACCGCCATCTACTGGTAGGGTGGCGTATGATTTTACTATTATTTTCTTTATATATATGTATATATATATTTTCTATATATATGTAGAATATATTTCTACATACACAAATGTAATTAACAATCTAGCAGTATCTTCATTTGCAAGGGCAAGAAATAAGAAAGAGATCTAGATATTTAAAATTATTTAAAATGTAATATATGAAATAAATAAAAAAGATAATACTAATAAGCGGATCCATACATATAAATAAATAGTAAATTTTCTGGGGTGGGTGTTTTTGTTGCCTCTCACCTGGAAATTGGAGGTGTTTTGTTTTTAACAATTACCAGCTTGAGTTTATTTGCTGCTTTTGTTGCTGCTGTTTTGTTAGGTCTGATTAGTCTATATCTTCCACCAGAGGAAGCGTAGAAAGACAACGTTTTTTTCAGATTTTTTACGTATTGCCTGCTAAAATAACAAAATATCACTGAGTTGTCTGTCGATTTAAAATCCCGAGTAACCGGGGGAAATAAATGTCGCAAGAATCTCTCAAATAATGAGAGCAATTATCTAAAAAAACACAAGCTAATATTTTAAATATAAATATAGACATGGAAAAAAATTAGTTTTGCTAAAAAGTTACTTTTAACACGCTACTTTAAATTAATTTAATGTAGCTTATTATATTTTAATTCATCAAGGCTTATTTTATTTTATCGAAGAATATGGATCATGTCATTACTCTCGTGATCCATGCAGTCATTACTGCCTTTCGCTCGGTGGCGCTGTGCCTCTTTCTTCTGCCCTGCAACAGTTCTCGGAACAGGAGAAGAAGAATGTCCTCCGTGTGTGCATAAGTGTCCTGTTTGTTTTTGCTTTGCACCTTTCCTCCCTTTTGTCTGCCTGTCCCTCTATCTGGGGTGACTAGAGACACGTCGTATAAAGCGGTCACTGGTGAGTGATGAATGTTGCAGATATTTTTCTCTGGAATAGTTAACAGTTTCACTTTTGACCGGTGTTTAATAAAAAGGTTAGCAAATGTCAAGATTGGGTCGCTCACTCTCATTATCCGGTTTGGACCTTTCAAAATAAGACGCCACTTTGGGGTATTTGTGAATTATTCTTTGTAAGAAATAATATCCCTAATCAGTTTTACACCGTTCAGAATTTTATATTTTGTCATTGAGGGTCAGTTTTTGTAAGAATAAGAACTTAAGTATGTATAGAAGTGGGGGTTCATTAAGAATTGCAATTTTGCCTTTTGGTTGCATCACACATTTTAAAATGAGAAAATTCATAGTTGAAGTTTAAAGAAAATTCACCGACATTCAAATCTAGGGCTTTATGTCTCACTACAAAAACAGACACATCTGGCTCTAAAATTATTTAAATCTTGCCTTAGGCAAAAGTCAGTATTTATATTAAAAAAAGGTGAACCCAGAATAGAAACACTATCTATGAAAACTAAGTACACACCATGAATCAACAGCTTGTTTAACTGCCTTTGGGCAACAAAAAAATGAATGAATACTTATCTGTGTGGCTATTGTTGCCCACTTTGTAGAGAAATCTTGGCAGACTCTTCTTAATAAAGCATTTCTTGCATATGACAGTTTAGTTGGACCCCCAGCGGTGGCCTTGCATTTAACTCTAGAGTACTTGGGTCTACAGAGAAGCTTATGATGTGTTCAAATTGTCGCAAAGCAAGTGAGTAGCGTAGTCTGGTTTTGTACACTTGAGGTTAGATTTGAATAATTTCTGAATGTGGAAAGAGCAGATCATATTAACAATGTCCTGATACATAAAACTCTAGAATTGTATGTACTGTGTTTTTATGTATATGCAGTGTTTTCTTTCTTTACCACTAGATGTTGCCTTTGTTTTTTATTCCATAGTTGCATTTGTAAAGTACCGCCAACGACGCATCAGATAACTTCTGTGGTTTGAGAGGTAAAGTGATGCTTACCATTTTGCAGGAACATGTAAAATTCAACACATCACAGAAACAGCTAAATACTGTTCTTTTAATATCGGCTGTTACCTGTTTGCTATTCTTTCAGGATCTTTTGGGGTCTGTAGATCTGGTTCACTTGTTAAACAGGAGGAATGTTTCGACGAAGACTGCCGTTCTCACAGCTGATCTTAGCCACAGTGCTTGGGGTCGCTGGTGGCATTTACATCTACAGACCTTATTTTGAGTCACGACCAAAGGCCTTTGAACAGCAAAACCAGGATGTGCCAAATAAAGGGAATGAAACGGACTGAAGCAGATCGCCACTCCCAGGAAGCACTTCACAGACAGAACAATCAGGACCATCGACTGGAGGCCATACAAAACACAAGACCAGTGTAGATTTGTAAAAATGGTATAAAATATTAATGCTGTGACAGTTTTGAACACTCTCCTGCCTTACAGTTATTTGTAAGAGATTTGTAAATGCATAAATTGTGTTACTCAAGGAGATTGTGAACCCAACATTAAAAAAATGTATCTTCATGTTGAGTGAAACTTGACTTTCAGTGCTTTTCTAAATGTTTATAATACACTCCACTGTTTGTATCTGTGCCAAACCTCCCCATAGGAGTTACTTTAGGCCTGAATATAATTCACACGTTCTACTGTGAGAGATGTAGAGAAGTTAACAGTATTCTTGATAACATCATTAAAATTTTCAAATAACAGTAAAACAGCATATATAAACCTAAATTATCACAGCTACAGCTTCTCAGTTGGATTTAAGCCCAGACTAGGCTCCTTGAATATCTTTTTTTTTTTTTTTTGTTGAGCCATTCAGATGTGGACTTGCTGGCATGTTTGTGGATTATTCTCCAGGTGCAAAACCTAAGTGCTCTTGAGCTTAAGATCACAAAGTGATGGCAGAACATTCCCCCTCAGGATTTACTAGCAGAGAACAGATTTCCTGGTTCTCTTTCTTATTGTTAAATCATGAACACTGACCTTAACTGAGGCAAGTGAGGTCTGCAATGTTTTAAGTGCTGCTCTGGGTTCTTTTGTGACCTCCAGGATCAGGTTTTGATCTGCTCTTGGAGTAAATTTAGTAGGCTGACCAATCCTGGGAAGGTTCACCACTCGTTTGAAAACTTAATGTTTTTCATTTACTCTGCTTATTTCTGATTATCTGAAACCTTTAAGTGTGACAAAAACAGCCAAAATCTGTTTGGTGAATGGATTGAATTTATATAGCGCTTCTCTAGTCATACCAACCACTCAAAACACTCTGTAACAACCTTAAAAAACAAAACCAGACTTAAGAAAAAATGGATTTAATAATATAAAGAAATATAGGGAAAAAAATAGCAAGACGGTGTCCTTTGGTTTACCTTTGCCAGAGAGAGTTGGAAATGTAACAAAAAACCAGGTGTTACTTTAAGTTCATTTGTGCTTCTAAACATAACTATGAACACGTTTGCTGTCCTAAAGGTTATTCTTCTCCGCTGCAGTGTCCATTCATATCACATGCAAATTATCCATTTTTAGATGATATCATTTAAGGATTTCCTGCCAGTAACTTTACTTTCCTGAGAGGATGGCAATGGTAGCTTGAGGGGCCCTAAATCAAGTTCTGCTGGAGGGCCCCGAACAAGTTTGGGTCTCCCCTGAACGCTGCTTTTGAAACTGAAGTAATGATGAATTAAATTAGTATAAACAGGGAATCTAGGTTTAATTTAGCTCCCTGGAGCTCAGTAGACCCGGCTGTCGGAGACCTGCAGTGAGTTCCGCGGGGAGGAGCTGTTTCTCACCGGGGGGCTGAGAGCAAACAGCTCGGAAAGTTAAGGTGGTGCTCAGAGTAAATGAGGCTGTACTCATGTCCACAGATGGGCCAGAGGCGACGGACAAACTAAAGCTCTACCTGAATACCTTCGTCTAAAGTCTTCCCCTGTTGTTTGAGGGAGTTTTTTACAGATTAGGAGGCAGCGAGCAGCAGCTACGCCCCGAGGCTGGTGAGTAACTCCGCTTTCAGGAAATGTCTACCATAGGACCCGGGCTGGTAGCATCTGTCAGGAGTTAGCAAGACGCTGAAAACGTCTTTACCCTCCTTGGCAATTGCTTCATGAAAGAATTAAACATGTCTTTTTTACCCCTCATTTAATCTTCAGCCCCCACTTGTTTGTTTGAGGACCATATTTCCACCTGCTTTGTCGTCCTCTCAGCTGTTCGCTGGATTAACATTTGCTCTAAAAGCGACACAAACTAGAGCAGGTAAAGTTTCTTACTTCTGCAGACCGAAACATTTTACTACATTTTCCATGTGGTCCTGATCCTGTATGTTGGTTGATAGTTTAGAGTTGATGTCAGGATCAGCTCAAAGTTAGGAGGAAACGGGATTATTTTATGTCTAAGAGGTCAGGTAATGTGACCCCCCTCCCCCAGTTGTTGCCACATGAGGACCAGCTGAGGATCATTATATTTTCTGTTTCCTTAAATTAACTGATTGGAGTGGTGGTGTCTCAGCGTGGAAATTGGTTTGTAGTGCCTCTGACAACCTGTTGCTGCTGATAAGTCCTCACATGCTGCTTCAAAGATGCATATCCGCTAATTCCAGGCGCTGTTTGGTTCATTTTGGCCCCTCTTTGTGCCTTTATCAGTCATTCAGAGGGTTTTTTCCTCCCCCTTTCCCACCAAGGAGCTGTCTCCATTGCTTTGGACCGCTGCCCAGGGTGGGTCCTCCAGTTCATCCTTCACAAATGATTAAAGCCTTGCTGGCTTGCAGAAACGCATCCACTGCAAGGAAATAATAGCATTAAGCTCAGCTCAGAGTTTCAGAATTTGTGCTTAATTTAAAACTTCTGAAGGCTTTGTTTCAGATTCGCTTTGTTGCTTAAAATAGTACAGGTTAATTTAATTTAAAGAAAGCACCACAGTTTATTCTGTGTAGCTATTATCTGCCCACCTCTGACCTTTTCCAGGGAGGTTTGGTTTTATGAGTCTTGTTGTAGAACAGGGACTCGCTTGTCTGTTTGAAAGGTTTTGCGAAACATGAGACTGTCTTAATGTTTAGTTCTGCTTTCAAGTTAGATTACCTCCCACGCTTTCTGAGCAACTGAAGCCTGTTTTGTAAAATTAATCTTTCTTTGGATTCAGCATAATATATTAAGACATATCATGCAGGAGATCTGTCCAGTTTTAAGTTGATCTCCTGTCATGAAAAGTTTCCCATCTGGTGGATGTGGGAGAGCTTCTGAATAACGACAGAGAAGCTTTCAGTTATCTCGAATTGCCGAAAGTGCTCTGCTTTCTTGCCCAACACAACGGAAGATTATGTTCTGGCTTCCTTTTTACAACTGTGGTGGAACCCGGGAGTAACGAGGTAAATTAGAAATGATTCTGCAATTCTTGACTTGGTGTGTTAGAAATGCCTCACCAGACTCTGACGTGTACTTTCCTGTTCGGCTCATTAGTTAGAGCAAGAATAAGCCATGTTAGAACTGAGTTGGTGTAAAATCTGATTAGGCAGATATAATCTGTAGAAATATGCTGACGCAATCTGTACTTCCAGCATTGTGGTTTTGCAATTCTGTGACCTCTTTTTGCTTTTGCTGACATTTTATACTGACTCCAGTTTGTTATCAGGTTTTTAAATGAGGTTGCCAATAAGCTGGGGCAAAAATCTATGTTTTGCACTGACTAACTTGTGACTATGGTGTTTAAACAATAGTTTTTTTTCTACATTATGGTTTGTATTTGCAGAAGAAGCTCATTGGGTCTTACCACATTGCACCACCAGAACTCTAACTCCGTGCATGACATTCTCACAAGGGTATACAGGTTCGTTTTAAATAATCGATATACAGTTGAAATCAGATGTTTCTATGCACTTAAAAAAAGATAATGTTTTATTAAATCAGATGGCAGACATGTTTTTGGTACATTGTTCAGATTCATGACTTTACATACAAAGTAATTACGAATAAGTTTAATTCACAATATTTGACTCACTTGGAGGCAAACCTGAGGGTGCCTTTTTAAAGCAACACTTCAAACAAACTGCTTCCTTCTCTGATATCATGGAAAAATGAAAAGAAATCAAAGTATCAGGATGGGAATTTTGGACCTCCACAATTTCTAGATGCCTGATGGTGCCAGAGGTATAAAAAGCATGGGGATATCCAGCCGTAATATACAATTCAGGAAGGAGTTCTGTGTCCCAAAGCATTTCCTGGTGGGAAATGTGCATATCAGCCGGTAGGATAGTGTCATTATTCAATGAAATTAGTCCTGTACCAACATGGGCTGACAGGCCACTCAGAGGAAGAAGCCATTATTTTAAAAGCAACATTAAAAAAAACAAATTACCATTCGCAAATGCAGTCAGGATCAAAGAGCTTAATTTTCTGAGATGTCTGATGTAGCAAAAATTAAAGTGTTTGGCCCTAATGACCATCGTTTGGAGGAAAAAGGAGGACATTTGCAACTCTGCAAACACGATCCCACCTGGGAAGTACAGGGTGGCTGCATCATGGTGTGGGATGTTTTCGGCAGGACTCAATGGTGCACTTCACAACATGGATATTATCACAAGGAAATGTTGACGCAAGTCATCCGCCTGGAGATTAAAGCTTGGTTGCACATGGGTCTTCTAAACTGACAATGACCCAAACAATACAACCAAAGCACTTACTCAAGGACAACAAAGTCCTGATCTCAGTCCGATAGAAGATTTATGAGCAGAACTGAAAAGGCGTGTGTGAACAAGAAGACCTTCAAACCTGACTCAGTTACATCAGTTCTGTCTTGGCGATTGGGTCAAAATTCTAGCAGACGTTTGTGAGAAGCTTCTGGAAGGAGAAGGAAAATGCTTGGGTCATGCAGGCAATTTACCCAATGCTAAGGAAATCTCTTAATAAAATAATTCTTTCTGGCATTTAGCAACTAGAAGTAATTTGGGTATTCCTAGCTGACCTGAAATGGGAAAAGTTTTGTCTGTATTAATATTAGCAACTGCTTTCAACTCTGTGATTTGATAATTAGTTGTACTTATAAGGCCATTGATCACATTGGTTCCATTGAAGGCAGCACAAACACAACTGTATTGTTTTACGGGTACAACTGCCATTAAAGCTTTTTTGCAAACAAATCTTATTTTAAAATGTTGTAATATTAACATTTTGTGGAGACTACGTCAGCCTTCAGAAATGCAGCATCTGGGTCCGGAGTGAACACATCCGTGTAATGACGGATCGACCTTTACAACTCCACGGTGTGTCCATCATGTCCCGGTTCAGGACCAGCACTTGGGAGAGGGATTTTGGTGCCTTGTTTTTTGTCTTGACAGAAAGTGTTGCTTAATTTAAGTGTAATTTACCCCCCAAATTATTCGGGGCACTTTTGTTTACATTGCAACCCAAATCTTTCTGCACAGCCTATTCACGAGTCTCTCAATGAATAATCTTCATTTGGATATTGTTTGAAACTAGGGGTGTTGAAATCAATTACCTGGTTACTAGTTATTTATAGCTAAAATCCCAAACGTGGATCTGGAGCCTCCCTAAAGGAAAAATCTTTAATCCTAAACAAGTTTCGAGAGTTTAAAGGTAGAATCTGGGCTAAAAGGAGCACAGTTGCAGCAGCCGAAGCTGTGGAAAGCTTGCAAAAACACACGTGTGAAGACTTCGGTTTATCAACTTCCTTTCAACTAAAACTGGAGCTTACTAAATAGTTTTGTATTTAAAGAACATGTTCTGGGTTTGTTGTGAAATAAGGCAACTCGTCTTCATTTTTCCTAACCTGCAACAATGGCAGTGCTTAAGTTCTTTGTCACCTTTTATTTTTTTGCATATATTTGAATTTATTCTCAATAAGATTCACATTGTGCAACCATAAACCTCACCATCACTTTTATCAAACGAATCATTTCTTTAGCAAGACGCTTTAGACTTAATTTTAAACAGATGTTATGTAACGAAGATTTAATCCAGTGATTATAATAAATACACAGAGGTTTTGAAACTTTAACTGTTTAACGCTTTAAATGTCTCTTCTGGCTCAAGCAGCTGATTCTGCTTGAGCTAGAAGTTGCAAATAAAAGGTTACCTTGAACATCACACCTATGTGAGTCAAAGCAGGACATTTATGACGTTTATGAATGTAGTTAGTGGTCGGACTGTAAACTCACCACTTACAGTCAAATCTGTGTTTCTTACAACCATTTTCAGCCCACCGCATTTAGCATGACTCTAGATTACGCACGAGACTCTAATCTTCTTATGGGTTCAGATGAAAGGCCCAGTGGTGCACACAGGGAAAGAATGTAAGGCTTGTCTGAAATCTTGTCAACTAAGTGATCATATGACACATTTTTGCCCTCTTCTAACGTTTTCAACCTGCAGGTAGTGAAGTGTTCCTAATGAAAATCTTGCGTCTCGTAGCTGAAACAGAGTGGGTCTTTTTTCTGGTCAGTACGTGCAGAACGTTACAAAATGTTACAATTTGCTGCCAATTAAAGTTTGACCCTGAAACGTTTAGGAAAGTAATTTACTGATTGACAGAGCTCTTACTACATCCAGGCCCGATAAGGGGAAGATTTATTTTTAAGTAATCCAAAGTAGTCCAAAATGTACTTTGTTTCTGGGTCAGGAAGACGTAGCAGCTCATTTTTTTATTGACATTTACTCATTCTGTTAGCTGCTGTGGATAACTACAGTTTTAGCCAAAAGTTTTGGCAGTGACGTAAATGTCGTTTTTGCAGCTTTAGTATTTGTTGCAAAGAATGTAAACATTTCTGAAATAAGTCTTATCAAGCTAATTAGCAGATTCATTTCTACGAAAGAAGGGCAGGTGTGTTTTAAAACCAATAATTTTTTTTGGTGTTGGCAAAGATTATTTTCAAAGGAAAGCTTGCAGCCACCATTGCTGTGCATCAAAATGACTTCAAATGTAGGAGGATTCTGCAAAGAACATTGCACCTAAAGGTTTACTGGTAGAACTTCAAAGTGGGATGGTTCGGTTTCATTGAAGAAGCTTCAGGATGTCCAAGAGTGGCCAGTAAGTGGCTGGATAGTTTCCTAGAGCATTAAAGAATTGTATTACCACCAGAGCAGAGCTTGCTCTACAGTGGCAGCCAGTGGGTATGAGTGCATCTGCGGACACGGAGATGTGAAGACGATTCAGCAAAGCCCATCTGACTTGAAGAGATGCCAAAGAAGCCCCTCTTGTCCAATGGATCATCTTTCCGATTGTTTGGGACATCTAAAGAAGAAAATGTGAGCGCTACCGTGCGTTGTGCAGTGAAGCATACTGATACAACCTGTATGTCTTGCTTCAAATTAGTGGGATCAAAAACAATTCTGCCCAAGAATGTTTTCATGACTGGATCAGTATAAAAACATTTACATTTTTTCAACAACCCAGGCTCAATTAGGTGATGATTTGTGTCTTTTCCTGCAACCAGGAGGACCAGTGATCATGAAGAGGCTCAGAAATCAGAACATTGATATTTTTATTTTGCCAGGAAATTCCTGGATATTAAATCCCCAACAGGACAAGATAGAATCAGTCAGGATTTGACCCAAAACATTCAAATCAAGCATGGCAGAAAAAAAAAAATTGTTGTGGTAAGCAGATTAATGAATAACACTGCAAATATTGCTATTCCTTTTTTGTTGAGTCATGATAGCCTTTTAAATCATAAGGTGCAAGAATTAAATAAATCTGTGTACAAAACGTTGAAGCCTAAAAACAGAACATTTGCTGCCATGGCAAAAATTTAAACCCAGGACTCCCTGGAGTTGTCAAGCATAACATTTAATGGGTGTGAAATGTTTTCTGTTGTCATTATCTATAGATTCATCAGAGTGGTATGCAGGCTTAAGTTTACTTGCACAGTGTTCTGGACTGCAAAAAATGGCTAACTGTTATGTGTGATGTGCATTTCGTCTGCATGCTGATACAATCTATGAGCAAATTCAACCCTAGAAGCCAACGCGCAATTTAGAGAAGAGCATGAAAATGTTGCATCAATCACTGCGTATTGTTATTGCAAGGATTAACCGTGTTCCTGGATGTTTCAGTGTTTTCAGAACATCATGCAGCCCAAAACGATAGCCAAATGCAGATGGGATTTTGACAGAATCTTGTAACGCCTGGATGTATTTCACAATTTGGGTGATGGGAGGAGGCTTGAATTGCAGGAAATGTGACACAGAATACAGTTTTCAACATCAGATTGTGCTTCATCGTCAGAACACTACAGGTTTCTGTTGTTTGGAAAACGTCGCTCTGTTGATTGAGTTTTTCCTAATCGGATCAGTGCTTCTTTGATAAACTTTGTAGACAAACATAACCAGTGTAATTATGTATCAGTTTGGGTTTGTCTAAATTAAACGCTGGCATACATTTCTTAATGATTTTGTTCCAACAGAACTGAGTTTGATTTATCTAAGAAGATTAGAACTGTTTTTGACCATTCTAATTATATTTGACTTCCAGCTTTTTATGTACCAAAGATCTGCTGATTTCATATGCGAGCACGTGTCTAATTAGCATACGCACGTTTTTGATCCATATCAGAAATTTGAAATAACATTTCTTAATTTCAGGATTGAACTATTACTATATTGATTTGAAAAAGGTTTGAGGCCAAATCTTTTGATGTACGACTTTTATAGAAATTTGGCTGATGTACCTTTTTACTACAGTACAAAACAATGACATACACACTTAAGCCCAGAGTTATTCAAACCCCTGGTAGATGTGGTTTATGGTAATCTTTTGATTTTTACCAACATGTTTTTTCTGACTGGAAGTAATATTAATCTTTTGGAGCAACCCAGCAAGAATCCAGACTTGAATCTGACAGAGAATGTATGGAGGAAGCAAAAGATTAGGGTGATGGCAACAACACGAGTTAGATAGGTGAGTTAAAAGCGTTTCCATGTAAATATGAACAAAGGTTTGCATTTAGAACTTAATTTAGATCATTTCAGGTTCGGTTAGATGAAAAAAAAAAAACAGGTTAATCTTCTGATATATGCTATTGGCAGCAATTGATGGTGGTCTTCTGCCTTTCATTCTCTGGAAAAATAAATGATTTAAGACAGACTCCTAAGAACTTCTAACTTGATGGTACCAACTATATGTATAAAGAGTTTATGTTTCAAAAGCCAGGAAGTGGTCAGTAAAGGTCAATAAACTTTGAAAATGGAGACAGAGGAGCAGTTTCAATCACCAAGTGTGTTCAAAGGAACGGATTAAGTGGTGTTAAGAAACCTACCACTGGACTCCAGGACAGTGGAGACGTGTTCTCTGGAAACATGAATCACGTCCCTCTGTCTGACAATCCCACAGAACGGTTTGGGTTTGGCAGTTGCCTGGAGAACAGCACCTGCCTTACTGTATGTCTCAAGAGTAAAGTTTGGTGGAGGGAGGATTAAGATGTGGGTCTGTAGGAGTTTAACTGAGCTCCTTAGTTTCATTGAAAATAACTCCTAATGCTGCAGAATACAATTTTAGTTGAGGCTCATTATAGTTGGAGCAGCCGTGGATCACTGACTTTATCGTAATATCTGAGAAATTAACGCAAATACGGTTTTACTTTGAGATTCTGTGATTTGTACTGGTCGGCTGAGCTCCTTGTGTTTTTCAGAAATTACGGACTCATTATGTCTGATGGGGAGTATGATTACCTCATCAAGTTCCTAGCACTGGGTGACTCTGGTGTGGGAAAGACGAGCTTTCTATACCAATACACCGATGGCAAGTTCAACAACAAGTTCATCACTACAGTTGGGATAGACTTCAGAGAAAGAAGAGTGGTAAGTAATCATATTTTCATCAGAACCAATGTGAAGATTTCCTTCATTACTCAGATTCTGGGCTCCACACCTGGATTTCTATAAAGCTGCCTGGTTAAATGCCTACTGAAATAGGAAGTATGACTAATGTGGGTGAACAGCAGGAAACACCCTCCTTAAGATTAAACACTTCAAACCATTGGCAAACAACTGAGTCCAATTCATGTTTACAGTAGTTTTCCTTCAGAAGTGCTAACCTAAAGTGGGTGGAGGAGTGAAAGATTGATGCTCTAATTGGTCTCTGTGGGAAAAACCAACACGCAGTAAGTTTCTTTAACTATTCCCCTTCACTGCAGCCCATGTTGCGAACCAGACCATTCATTTCAGTCATACGTTCAAGATGAGCTTGAAGTCTCAGATCAGATGTGATTTTCTAAAAAAGATTAATGCATTCGTTTTTATCTGTTTTAGATAAGTGTGTTGAGTAAGACTGTGTGTTACACATTTAATTTAATTGCCTTATTTGCTCTATTTCTTCGAATTTGCATTAAGCATTGTTTTCACCACAAGTTCTAATAGATAAAAACGCTCATTAGGTGAAGGTTTGCCTGCTGTGAAAGTGAGAATCGTGTTGAAATGAGACCTTGTAACAGACTTTTTATTGGGAGTTTTCTCGAATAAAATCAGGACCATGAATTTGCATGGTCGGTAAGTATTCACACCCCACGAACTTACACAGAATTGGTCAGAGTTGATGGATGAAGCTAAGTTCAGGGCAATACTGGAATAAAACCTGTTAGAAGCTGCAAAAGACTTAATCCTGGGGTGAAAGTTCAACTTCCAGGCGCTCTCCATCTAATCTGGCTGAGCTTAAGCTGTTTTGCAAATGAATGAATGAAATAAATGTCAGTCTTTTTATTTGCAAAACCAGTAGAAACGGACCCAAAAGTTCAGATACATTATGGGTACACAGCTAAACCTTAGGTACCTTTTGGCAATTTTTTTCATCTCTTGTTTTTTGCAGGATTTATACGGTGCTTCAGGTTTTCTGTTTGCTTCTACAGGTTTATCATGGATTGCATTAAATATTTGAGCTGGTGTGTCTCTTGTTTCCGTCAGATCTACAATTCAACAGGTTCAGATGGAACAACAGGGAGGGGACAGAAGATCCACCTGCAGCTGTGGGACACTGCGGGACAAGAGAGGTGTGTTATTCATTTTCGAGCACCTGTTTTTAAATTTACTAACATAACTTTCTTTCCTCAATAAATGTTTTTACTTGCTTCTGAACAATTTCAGGTTCCGAAGTTTGACAACAGCTTTTTTTCGCGATGCTATGGGTTTCCTCCTCCTGTTTGATCTCACAAATGAGCAAAGTTTCCTCAGCATCAGAAACTGGATGAGTGAGTCCAAAAGTGTCCGACTGAATGTGCTACTAAGACATTATCACTACACATTTACAGGACATTGATAACTACATTATGATGACACAGGGTTGTTGTCAGACACTAAAAATAATTTAAACATGGCATATGATGACTTTCTGCTACTACTACAGACTCAATCCATTCATTGTAATTCATGAATAATGCTGAATGTTTCCCTCAGGTCAGTTACAGATTCATGCATACTGTGAAAATCCAGATGTGGTTCTGTGTGGCAATAAATGTGACCTGGGTGACCAGAGAGCTGTCAGCCAAGTCGAGGCCCGGGAATTGGCTGAGAAGTACGGGTACGTCCGCCTGGTTTCTGATCCATCTGTGCATAAACCTCTCCCTCAAAAGTTTGTCAAGAAGGCAGTGGCTGCATTGTTTGCCTAACTCTGCACTGCAGACTGAAATACCCAGCTGGTCCTCCTCGAAAAGCAAATATTTGCCTACATGTGTAAGATGTCCTGGTCTCACACCATTAGACACACCTCTACTGAAAGTACACTAAGCAGAAGTTCATAAAATATGTTAGATGACCTCATACTCAAAAGTTTCAAGTAAGCCTAATCAAACAAACAGACAGATAATTGACTTTAATATAATCTTGACTTAAAGGAAAAACTTTCGAGTTTGACTCTAAGAAGGCAGTTGTTGTGGAGTTGCATTAAAATGCTTAAATGTTCCCTGAATATACATTACTTTATGACAGTTCCATGTGCTGTCCAGCTCTTTTAAAATAAAAATGCACAAAATATATTAATCAAAATTTCTATTTACAGTGCCTTGACAAAGTATTTCTTTAGGGTTTTTTTTTTTACATTTTAGCACTTAACTACAAAAAACAATTGGGATTTTATGTAAAGGTGAAAATTAAGTTAAACTTAAATACACATGCGACCCTGAAGGGGTCGCATGTGGGCGCTACCCAAGTTTTCCTCTGTCTCTTTCATGGTTTTCCCACACGCCAGGCACATCACATTTCCGACCACTGCCTTAGATTTTTCAACCTGTAGGGGTCAGAGCATCCCCATGTGCAGTTTTTTCTGGCGCATCCTGTGACATCTGCCTCACTCTGTACTAGTGCTTAGCTAGGAACGCGGGAGGGTTAGGAAGAAGGAAGCTTAATTATTAATAATATCCTAATCATTAAAAAAACTGTTTTTGGTTCTGACAAACCCCACAAATGACTTTAGACTTTAGAATTAACCATCAAACTTGGGGTCTTTTGAGATGCTAAACTAATAAAAAATTAGGGGAACACTTGTATTACTTTTATACTCTTAAGTAATCTCTTGATGCGATTCAAAACCATTCCACCTCTGCACACAGAATTCAATACTTCGAGACTAGCGCTGCGAGCGGGCAGAACGTCAGCGAGGCCGTCGACGTCCTGCTGGATCTGATCATGAAGAGGATGGAAAGGTGCGTCGACAAGTCCTGGATCCCAGACGGGACCGTCCGTGCTAACGGACCCACCAACCCGGACCTCTCTGAGGGCTCCGATAGAGGCAAATGTTCATGTTAGAAGGAATGTTTTCTGTTGCACATCTTTGTTTTATTATGTATCAGGTGGAGGAGAAAAGGAAGATATCCAAGTAAAACAAAGTGGGAGTTCTATTACAATATGTGTTGATTAAAACTTTATCATCTTCATCTTCATTATCTATGCTGTTTGCCCCACAATCCAGAGTGTTACATGTTCACAGTCACTGACATGCTGAGCAGTTCATCAGCGAACGTCAGCATGCCTTTTTCCTCAATATATAAGTTGTGTTGTTGTGAGAGTGGGGTATTTATTTTCCTTATGATTCCTAATGTAAATCTCCATTTTCCATATTAAGTTAAAGATACGGATCCTAGATTCCAATATTAAAAGAACACTGAGCCTGTATGCTACATGTGCTAATATGTTGTCAGAACTCCTCAACTGCTGCATAGAGAGAAAATTGCAATGAATTTTCTTTAGATCACCAATTATGTGTCACTGATGCTTTACTCTGTGCCTTGTTAAATACTGCAGACTCGCTAGTGCCACCGTCAGAGAACATGTAGCTCTTACTGTCTTCCAGCATTTGCTTGCTGGACAATTAACATTTATTTAGTCTGTACTATAATATAAGTTTTGGCCAACAGTGAGAAAAATGACTTTGCAATATTTCAATAAGATAAATAAGTCATTTAAAAGCCAAAAAAGCATAGGAAACCAGAATTCAGCGACTGTTTTTGCCAGCATTCATTTTTTTTCTTGGTAAACTCATTCATAGACTGTTTGTTTTTTTTACTTAATTCAGTTTGCATACAAATAAAACATGATGACCATTAAAAAGCTCACATTGTGACAAATTACGTTTAAAAAATTGTCAAATTCTTATCAAATGAGCACTAAAATAATTTTATCAACAGGGGAGATCTGTGTTCTTGTCTAGAAAATACTGGTTTTTATATATATATATATATATAGCAAACTGTGTAAACAAATTGTCATTCTGCCTTTTATTTTGAAAATCTGCAGGGTTTACAAACTTTGAGTTGATCAGTTTATGCTTTCAAATTCAACATTGTTAGTGCACAAAATCCCTAAATGTGTTTTTCAAACCTTGGAGATAAAACTAAAGGTAGCCAATGTATTAGATTAATTTCCTTTGTCATTTCACAACGTATTACAAAATTATGTTAAAAAAACAGGACGGATGTCTTTTAGATTTAAAACAAACAGGACAGATGACAACCATGGACATAAAATTAAGTAAATGAAGGATATAAATAATTAAAATTAAAATAAAGGGTTGGGATATTATATAGACGTGACACTTTTTCTGCATTGTATTATTCTAGATACTCTTGGTATATTGAGTTTCTACCAAGTGCCAAATCAGATTTGTTTTTTTTTTTTCAAATTAAAATGTATTTTGTCAAGGTAATAAGTCGGTATTTTCTGGGCTGCTGTAACTGGCTGTTTCTTGAAAACTGATAAGCTGAGCTTGTTCTGTTCTGCACATTTCATAAAAAAGCCAGACGTCACTGCATGAGATCTATAGACCTGCTGTTTGTTGAGCTTCTGTTATTCTATAAATCTCACAAAACACTGGAATGATGTCTTTAATAGTTTCCCTATACACTTTACATTTGTGTTACACTTTCATAATGTAGTATATCTAATTGTTGATGATTTTAGGCTTTAATGTATTCTTCCTCTGAATTTCTGCACACAGATTTGAATTTTATTTTCTCCATAAGTGGGATTGATCATATTATTAGGATATATCATGCTGTCACATGTGCCATCCTTTCATATTAAAATGTGTATATTAAGACTGAAATAAACATTTGTATTTATGTATAATCTGCACTCTGTGTTTTATTTAAGGTCCTCGATTTTTAGACGGTGCAAAAGTTAACCAAACATGAATGTTATTAGACAAAAGATGGAAACCAGTGCATATATCAGTTAAAAGTACTCATTTCAGATTAGAACTAACTGCAATGTAATAAATAATGCATTAATCATATTTTAAATTATTCAATTTAGTCACATCGGGTGAGGTATCCTCACAGTAGTTTGTTTTGCATTGAACTGGTATCTTTAAAGATAAAAGATGCAACATTTAGTGTGAGTTGAACCTCACACTAAATTAAAGCCACAGTACACTGTGAAGCATGATATGGAGATGCTTTTCATACTATGGTATTGTTCCTATTTATTGCATACCAGATCATGGAGCAGTTTGAAGACATCAAAACATTTGGGGAGGTCACGTTACCCTATGCTGCGAGGAAATGCCCTTGAAATAGGTGTCACATTAAAATAATCCTAAAAGAACCAGTAAGCAGGAAGCATCTGGGCCTTCAGACCAAGACGATTGACATTATGGAGTGGCCAATTTAATCCAGGAGAAAACATGTGGGGTGACATAAAACATGCTGTTTCTGAGGCAAAACAAACATTTTTAATTTTTTTTTTGTTTGTTTCAGTTTGTAAAGAAAATACAGACTATTTTATTAAAAAGCCTAGTTTCTCTTCATCATTTACTGTATGGAGAGATAAAAAATTGGATAAAAGTTTCTTTATGTCATGATTTAGAAAAGGAAATAGTAGTGCTAGATATGGAAATAAAAGTTATTCTATTAGTTTGAGCATCACTTTTTTAAACACTATTTCTTTGTATGTCAAATGCAAGCTCAAAACTTGTAATGTTCAGAAGAGCTTCAGTTGATTAAAAAGATCCAGAACAACATTAGATGATAATATATGTATTACTGTGGATAAATAATCGCGTATAATGTTCCCTGAGCGGGAACATTATGAGTTTTAGCCGAAACGAACACAGCAGCAGGGTTAAACAATGACAGCTATACTACAGCTTGCCTGTATCTTCAGTACAGCCCTGCAGGGGGCACCATATCAGCTCCAGCGTTCGAACTGCATGACTTTTGGTCCCGTGAAGAAGTATTCCAAGCGAACCCAAACAGAGCGGTGGAGTTTTTGTTTAAAGGTATCTGAAATATTTTTACAAGTGTTATGAGACAGTTTTAGTAGGTGGTAAGCAGTTATAATGTGTTAGAGGTTAAACTCGGCAGAGAGTTGGAGTTACAGACTTATGTTTAGCCTTGTATTTTTCAGTGTTTGTTAACCTAGCTGACAAGTTGCCTGGGTAAAACAGGAAATATTGTGAAATAATTTAATCTAAAGACGCACCGCTTTTGGTTTTGGGGTGTTTTTTTTAACTGTAAAATTGTACCTTTTTTATTTATCGTATAGTTAACACTGTGTGCGGTTAGGGCTGTTAGTTCTGGCAAATATTACATTATTTAAGAAAATAAAATGAAAATGAATATTATATTTAGCTTCTGGTTGTTTCTCTTCTCAAATCTCTCTTATCTTTTCTCTGACCCAAACCTGCGTGGAGGATATTCTGTGCAGGTGATTCAGATTAAAGATTAAATGTATTGACATCATGCTGAAAGTGAAGCCCAGATGATTATTCATATTGTGATGACTGTTATTACCTAATATCATCATAAAAGTGTCATTTTTAGTCAGCAATGATGCATTTACAATGTTCTTGTTTTCTGGTTTGACTAATTGTACAACAAAATATTTTTAATAATTTTTAAAAACAAAAATTGGGTGCAGAAGTTTGCATTAAACTGGAATTTCTCTCACACACTCAAAATGATACTTACAGGGTCACACATCCGACCCTAATCCATATTTCATTCCAGCGGCCTAATGTTAGCAGGGTTTATCTGTTTTGAAACCAGTTTGGATGTGTTGGGCATCATGGTCGTGTGGTGACACCCGAAGACACCAAAGTTTTGCTCATTTGACCAAACTTTGACCTCCAATGAAAGAACACTAGGGCTCATGTCGACAGTGAACCGAGTTACTAACATGGACTAAGAGGGTGCTAGCCGAGAAGGATGCCTCTGGTTTAAAATTGACACCTTTGATCCTGTTCTTAATTTGCAGCTCCCCACATAATAATGAAAAGGTCAAAAGACTTCTGGATAAAGGTTTTATGGTCTGAGAAGAAAATGATTTTGATATTTGATCAGAATGACAAGGAATATGTTTGGATCAGTCAAGGTGTCACCACTGTACTTACTGTGAAGCACAGTGGTGGTAGCAACATGCCTAGGCTCTGTTTAGCTACCTGTAGTACTGATATGTTCTACAGTGTAGGTGGAGTAATGAAGAGGATGAACTCAATTTCTTGACTTCATCTCAAATCAACAGCTAGAGAGTAGAAACTTGGACAAAGGAGGATGTCCCAACAGGACAATGTTGGGCAAACAAATCAAAAGTGGTCTGGGAACAGATAAAGCTGGCTAATATTAAGCTTCTGGAGTGGCTTCAAGCTCAACACCTTTAAAAATGTATCTCAGAAATCTTTATATTAGATGTTTGTTTTGAGATTCCTGCCTCATTTTGTTTCCAATTTTGAACTCAAAGCTTTTACTGGCAAAGTAAAGTTTTTTGATAAATCAGAAGAGAAAAAAACAGATGTAGACATAAAAGTTTAAATATAGTCAGATATTCGTGCAGCAAAGCATCATGTTTTTTACAGTAATAGCTACATATTTGTTGGTTTATCGGTGAAGCTTAATGTCTGTATGGTTCTAAAGGTAGATGACATGTGTGTTCGCTCCTCCAGGATGCCTTTCCATTTTTGCCCCCAGTGCGGGACGAAGCTGCAGCCTGACTTCAGATTTTGCCCATCGTGTGGAGAGAAACTTCCCTGCTCTGCTGATGAAGCTGGATTTGTTAGTTCAGCTGCCTCTTTAAAGGACGAAACAACAGCAGCTGTAAAAAACACAAGCCCTGCTTCAACTTTGACCTGTGAGCCGACAGTTTTTTTTTTCAGTTTCTTTTTCCTAAACTAGTTAGTGTTGTCTGTAAATGTAAGAGTTTTTAGGATTCTACATGTTATCATTCTGCAGCCCAGGTCTGTAAATCTCCAGTTTCACCTCGCCCTGCTCTGCGAAAGACCCGTAACTCACTGCAGCTGGAGAAAACTGTTAAATTCAACATCCAGGGTGCGGCTCAATGCACTGTACCTTCATCTCCTGTCAAAACTGATGAGACTGAAGGTAAATGAAGCTGCACTTTCTGATCCAGAGGAGAAGGAGGGCAAAATGAAAGCTTTTGATCTCGAAATTGAACATCTTTGGTTTGCATCAACAGTTAAGGGTTCTGGGAGTCCAAAGAAGCAAACCAGCACGGTCAAAGCTAAATTAGAGGTAAAACCAACCTCTGAGACTTCATCATCTCCTTCTGTAAAATCTCCGCAAGCAGGTAAGCTGAAAACAATCTGCTTGACTTATTTGTTTATACACATAGATCGCCTTTCAAAAGTATTCGTTCCCCTTAAACATTTTCACATTTTGTCTCATTATAAACACAAACCTCTATGTATTTTGTTGAGAAGTAGGTGATAGACCAACACAAAGAAACTGAACTTTACTGGGAATGAAAAATGATGGTTTTCAAAATATAAATAAGAAAAGTGTGATGGCTGTTAAGCCCCCTTTGATTTCATATCCCTAAATAAAATCCAGTGCCAACAGCTGCCTTTTAAACAGTCCTCCAGTGTGTAATTTATCCTCAGTATAAGTCCAACTGTTCTGTGAAAGAGTCAAAGGTTTATTAGAAAACAAACAACATCATGAAGACCAAGGATCACATCAGACAGGTCAGGCAAAAAGTAATGGGAGAAGATTAAAGCAGGGTTAGCTATAAAAAAAACATCCCAAGCTTTTAACATCTCATGGAGCATGGTCCGCATGTCATCTGAAAATGGAAAGCCTAAAAACATGTCTGGCAGTTTAATTGGACAGGCAGGGCAAAAATCGAGAGGGCCATATCACCTCTGGAGCTACCAGAGATGCACCACTCAGATGGGAAATAAAATGACTGGACAATTATGAGTCAATTATGAGACATATTTGGCCCTTAGGAAAGACTTGAAAGACGAAAGTCATTGTTGAAAGGAACCTTAAGCAGTTCTGTTTACTGTTTGCCCCAAGCCATGTAGGATAAACAGCAGACTTGTGGAAAAAGGTTTGCTGGTCAGATGAGACTAAATGTAAACTCTGGTTTATGAGCAAAGCACTATGGGAAAAACCAAAGAAAACTAACAGCATATCACCCACAGTGAAGCATGGTGGTGGCAGCATCATGGTGTGGTGATCGTGAGCTGGTTAGAATAGATGAGAGGATGGATGGGTTCAATACAGGGCAATCCTGGAAGAAGAGCTGCAAGAGGCTGCACAAGGCCTACCTTCCAGCTGAACAAAGAGCAGAAATCTCAGTCCCAAGATGTCCAGTGCTGGTAGACACCTTTCCCACAAGGCTTAAAGCTGGAACTGCAACAATAGGTGGGCTTTGGAGGCTAAATGCAAATACACACCACACTTTTTAGATTGTTTCTAAATATTTTTGAAAAATATGTATTATTTCCATGCCCTACTGTGTGTTGCTCTGGCACATAAAATATCTTGGGATCCACATTGAAGTTTGCAGCTGTAACAAAAAAAAAGTAATAAATGTACTTTTGCAAGATACTGTACAGTGATATGCAGACGGCTCATAGATACTACGAAGCTCTTTAATCTGTCTAGTCAGGGGAAAAGCCAAACTCTTAAGCCCTGCTAAGAAGGGAGCAGAAGAGGTAGAGACCCCGTCTGATCAAACAGCTGGGACAACAGATGCATCAAAGGTGGAACGCTTCAAGTTTTCTCCGAAGGGTGAGCTGCACCCTTCACTTCCATACTGCTGCCATCAAACAGTTAAACATGGCCAGTAGTAGTATTTTGTCCTGTATGGTTTTTGTTTGTGGTATTTGCTGTTTTGGGAGGGGGAGAAGCAGTTGCATGGTGTGCAGCTCTTTTAAGGGTAAACACTGTTTTCTCTGAGGTATTGATTCTAAAATGCCAAGATTATAAAGAAAGGATGGAGTAAAGATTAGAATAACGAAAAAAATTAAGGGGACTTTATTAAAAGAAAGCACAGTATGTCACATGTGCATATTCTAGTTTTAAACATGATTTACTTTATTTTTTATTTTTCTTGTATTTTTACATTTTTTCATAATAATCATTTATTATAAATCTCTGTTTTCTTATTCTCAGGTTAAACAGTTTGTATTTTCTATGGCACAGCTACTACTCTGTGTTTTCTGCCTAACTAATGAAAAACATAAGTGGAGACTTTTATGGAGAGACATGTTCCTAATCTCTCTCTTCGTGTTCTGCATGGGTCCATAATCCATCTGCTTTATTTGCCATTTACCAAATTTACTAAGAGTTTGGTATAAAGTTGCAAGATGCTCACTGCTACGTTACTTTGATTCTTTTTTCTTCTATAATAGTTTCCCAACCTTATGATCATTATGTTTTAAATATATAAATATGCAGTAACAGGGGGGGGCAAAGCCAAGAAGGCGAAGCATGCGTCCTCACTGGAGCTGCTGCAGGAAGGGGAGGAACTGACGGACAACACGGGCAAGAAGTGGAAACTGGTGAAGCTGATTGGTCAGAGCATGACAGAGCTCCTGTACCAAGGTGAGATAACGTGATATTAGAGAAAAAATGTATAAGTAGTTGAATAGTCTCATTCTTTTCTTGTACTGTGAGATATGAACAAATGTGTTGCTGCCCCATATAAAGATTTGTAAAAAACTTTCTTATTGCAGTCCCATAATTTTACATTGCAAAATTATGAAAAATCCAACGTTTATTTCAGTACATCTACTTAGTGTGTTAAAAGATAATAATTATTTTGACAAAAGCAATGTTTCTCCTCAGCTCATCCTACAGGTGTCCTACAGGAATTAGATCTGGGGATTGAGATGGTTATCTGTCTGGTGAACCATCTATGAGACAATTTTTGGTGTACCAGATTTTTACTTAAAAAGTACTATTATTGTATAAGAGTTTATGACGCCATGCAGATAAGAAGGCTCACAACATCACAGACCCTCCGCCATGCATAACAGAGGGCATGAGGTGCATTTCCACATATTCATTCTTTGTTTCACGCCAGTCCCTCCTAGACTGCATGTTACCAAAAAGCTAGATCTTCATGACAAACGACCAAAGCACACAGTTCCAGTTAAACCTCCACTAAGAGTTAAGCAAACTTCACATGTTTACGTTTGTGATGGTAAAAGACTCCTAAACAACCTGTTGGCATGTAGATGGTCTCTAATGGTTGCTATGGTGAACACAAGATGCCACTTTTTGCCGCCGTTCTCAGTTAACTATAAGCTTAGAGATTTGGGTGACCTCCCTTGCCATCCGTATTATTATGCTATGAAAACTAAAATGGGTCCTTGTTCAGTCCAAAAGAAATAGGCCAGTGTGTTACATCATAGTTATACCTCAGGAAACAAAATAACGTAAAAAAAGTATAAATATTAAAAATACTTTCTAATTTACATTTATTTTAAAAAGGCTGTTAGGGATACAAATAGTTGTGCCACTGATGATTTTGTTAGAAATAATTGGTACTACAGAGGCCCAACATTTAAAATCTGAAGCCAGAGAACATCTGTGGTGGAATGAGACTTCTGATAAGTTAAGAGGAAAAAGCTGAACTTGTGTTTGTGTTGCTTTGCCAGCAGGTTTTTCTGTTTTTACTTTATTGCCTCTTGGTTCAGACTGAAGGGTGAGATTTTATGAGAAATATTCTACATGTTGAGCACCTAAAAATCAAATTTCCCCTAAATGCAGTGATTGTAAAGAGTGACACAGAGAACACTTAAAACTGAATGTAAAACTAACTCTGTTCAGTTGTTATTAAACTTTTTTTGCTTGATTTAGAAGAGGACGATGTGTAAAGCTGCTGGTTTTCTTGCCATGAGACATCTTGAATATAACGTTATCTGGATCTGTTGGTTGAATGAACCACTGCATCTATTTACTGATTCAGTCATTTATCTAAATGTACTGCAATTAAAAAAAACTTTATCCACATATAACTTTTTACGGTATTTGACTAAAAAATGTGATTAATCAAAATTCATTAATTAATTACAAAGCTTCTAATTAATTAGATTTTCTTTTGTCAGACCCCACCTCTAGTATTTACATATCTTTACAAGGGGTGCCAATAAATGTGTTAATATCTGTAAAGATTTACAGTTGGACATTTAACAAAATACTTAATTTAGCAGAAGAAAAAAAAATTATTAGAGTTTGAATTATTTAATGTAGAACTAAACAGGAAAGAGCTGAACTATTTATAATTGTCTGATTCTTTTCATCACACCCCGTCAGTGCTTAAAGCACGTATAGTTAATTGTTGTGTTTAACTATTTATTTTGGCTTCTGTTAAATTTAATTCTCACAGTTCCTGCAGTTTTTCATCACAAGCAGATTTTTAATCTACATTTGATTCTGGACTGACATAGAAAGCATGAAAATAAAGCTTGATATCGGTGACATTTACTAATATTTCTCTTTTTCAGTTGCTCAACCCAATTCAAAAGAAGCAGATCACGTCCTCAAGCAGGTCAGTGCAAACATGTTTTCCTATTCCTCTATTCATAAACAGAAGAGTTCTTAGCACTCACTACAGTTTTAATAGTAAAACTAGTTATGCTAAATTCTCAGCATTCTTGTTTTTATTAATGTTCTTATTTCAGCGCAGATTCCCTGTAATCCAACGTATTTTCTAAATTGTAGGGAGCTAAAGATGGGAGAATCTTCACTGAGCAGAACTTCCTGCAAAGAGCTGCTAAATCTGCATCTGGTAGGAATTTATTATGAGTTGATAGCAGATTTATTATGTCGCCCCCTTTATATGTGCCCATATAAACAGGTGTGGCAGGATTGTTTTACAGCAGACACATGCATCATTGTGATCGGTAAAAGACAAAGCTGGCAGCAGCACTCATCAGTCCAGTTCAACACATGTTTAATCTTCATGCATGATTAGGCTAAAAACAAATAGTTAAAGGTGACTGAACCATCATCTTCGCTCTAAGTCTTGTTGTGTTTGTAGTGGAAAAGTGGATCAAGCAGAAAAAGATGGATTTTTTGGGGATTCCCTCCTGCGTTGGTTTTGGTCTTCATGCAGACTCATACAGGTGTGAATTCAGTCTAAATGTTCTCCCCTTATGTCTCAGCATTTCACACTGAATCCCATATTTCTTCATCCTAAATTATAGGTTTCTGATTTTCCCCAACATGGGCCGCTCCCTGCAGTCAGTCATAGAGGAAGAAAACGAGCTTCTCTCTGAGAAGGCCGTCCTTCAGCTCGCCTGTAGAATAGTGAGTCCAGTCCTGCTCGGTGGAAACGGTCTTCATCCACTCAGTAAAACAAACAATGTTGGTAAAATGTAACATGTCTGCTCGCTTTCAGCTGGATGTGCTGGAGTTCATCCATTCAAACGAGTATGTTCATGCGGACATTAATGCAGAGAACATCTACATCAAACATGGACAGAAATCACAGGTAAAAGAAAGCATGAGGGACAAAACCAAACAAATATGACATAATTCTCAAGACCAAACTGATAACCAGATTTTTTTTCAAGTATAAAACAAAACCAAAGTGCTGTTTTAACAGATTCAGCCATTTTTGTGGCTTTTTTTCTGTTTTTTGTAAATTGTGAAACAAACCTCTGTTTTTAGGTTCACTCTTTTCTCTAAAATATGTTATGTTGATAATTCTGACACATTTCCCTTAACAGCCACAACATTTTATTTTTTATGTTACAAAATGTTCAGTTTTTTCAATATTTAAAGATGTGCAAAATTAGGTTCTGTCACGTTTTGTTTTTATTTTAACATCACATTAGGTTTTTTGCAGGGATCACCGTTTCAGCGTCCAATAAGTGGAGTGTGGTCGTGCTGACCCGTGTATTGTGTGTTGGTAGGTGTACCTGGTAGGATACTGCCATGCCTTCAGGTACTGTCCAGGAGGCCAGCATGTGGAATACCGTGAAGCCAGCAGAATGCCACATGAGGGCGCCATGGAGTTCATCAGCCTGGATGCACACAAGGGAGCAGGTGTGTTTTCTTCTTACTCCCTATGTGGTCTTGAGAAATATGGAAAAAGATCAGAAGAAATATTGGTAGTTTTGGACTTTATTCCACATACCTTTAACAAAAAGTTGGGTCTTTACCTCCTTCCTTGTCTTTTTTGTTCATTTCTTCATTTTTGGATCCTTTATGTGTCTTTCCTTCTTTGCGCGCTACCCTACGTGTTCTTCATTTTTTGTGTCTCCCTTCTTTTCTTCTGTGCCCTTTGTTTTTTCTTTTCCTCATCCTTTCTTCCTTCCTTCCTTGTGTCCTCTCTCCTTCTGCCATGTTTCCTTTATTAAATATTTTCTTTCTATTTCCTTCACTATATCCCTCATATCTGACATTACCTAAACATGCACTGCTCAGGTCTTCGTGGTTCATTACCTGCATCTCCAAGATGCAACCACGGACCTGCTAAATCATTGAAAAGATTTTGAAGTATTTTTTTTATTGCTTCATAGTACTACACCACTTCACAAGAAAAATAAATATCAAACATAAATACTGATCCAAGAATATCCTCCGAATAACATTTGAGAAGTGCCATATCTGAAGCCAGTCTAAAAGCTCATTAATAGAGGTGTCTTGTTGATCTTATATCTTTCTTCTTCTGTTATATGACTGACTATATGTGTGAAGCTGTAAAAATCACAACCTCATTTTCTCAGTCGGGAGTGAGAATCTCTTTCTCTGTGTGCTGTTCTTGTATCTTGTATCATTCTTTGTTTTTTTGCCCAAAAAAATTTAATATAAGGGGAAAAAAAGCCTCATACTGATGTTTAATTGATTACAGCCACAAGTTTAAAATTTGTTTTAAGCTTTGATGTAACGTTATGGAGTGTTAAATGATTTATTTCTGTCCAGAAGCTGTGTGTAGGATGGGAGGGTTGGGCCGCTATGTCAAGCCTTCTCCTGCACGATAATCTCCCATGATTGTTTATCTAATGAGAAGCGGATTTTTACATCAGTTGGGGTTAAATAAGCCTTTTCACCCTGAAACATGTTAAATCTCTTCCAATCAGAGGCTGGTTTGTTTAGTTGAATCCAGGTAGAGACGTTCCTCCTTTTAGCCCACTGGAATATTAATACAACATTGCCAGATTTATTTTCCTTCCTCCAGCACTGCACCCACACTCCATCTGGCCATTTGGCAAACATAATCACATAGATGTGACTTTCCTCGTTAATATGATTGTGATGTTGTGCAGACTCCTTAACAACCAAAAAAACAGGCTTATTTCTGCACCTGAGGCATGCTGGGTTATTTGCATGAATGAAGGTAAAATGTTTACGTTGCTGTTTTTCAGCCCCGTCTCGCCGCAGTGACATGCAGTCTCTGGGTTACTGCATGCTTATGTTGCACACAGGGATGCTGCCGTGGTCCGAACTAACTCAGCCGGAGCAGGTAGCCACCCAGAAACAGAGGTAAAGAGAGAGCAAATCCCCATCTAACTCTGAACCTTAACTTTGATTAAAAACAACAAACATAAAACTTAGAAAAATATATATATATATTTTGCCAGGTATATGGATGATGTGAAAGCCCTGCTGAGCCACTGCTTTGGGAAGAAAAAAGTTTCAGGTGAGTTAAAATGAGTTTTTCTGTAACCTGCCCCAGCTGTGATGGCCAGCTGTTTGGTGACGTCTGTGTGTGTTTTATTGTGTAGGCGCCATTCAGACCTTCCTGACAGCAGTGATGGCTTTGCAGTACACAGAGGAACCAAACTACTCCGAGCTGAAGGCTGGACTCCGTGCTGCCTTGCAGCAGCTGGGCGGATCAGTGGAGCAGTCTCTCAATATATCCATATAGGTAACTACACTTGTAATAAAATGTCATGATATCAGGCATCTGTGAAATATGCTATTGGCAGCATCACGACGAGGATAGGAAGATGGATGGAGATAAATACAGGACAATCCTGGGAGTAAAGTTGTTAGAGGCTGCAAAACACTTGGGACTAGGGTAGGGGTTCACCTTCTAACAGGATGGTGAACCTAAACATACAGCCTAGGCTACGATACAATGGTTTACATCAAAGCGTATTCATGGGTTAGAATATCCTAGTCAAAGTTCAGACCTAAGTTCATCTAAGAGTCACTAAATCCAATCTGACGGAGTTTGAGGTATTTTGCAAAGAAGAATGGGTGGAAATTTCAGTCTCTACATGTGTGAAACATACCCCGAAACACTTGCAGCTGTAACTACATTGAAAGATGGTTCTACATGCATACTTCTAGATACAAATGGACGTCACACTTTGTGTGGGTCGATAACACATAAAATGTCAATAAAACACACTGGAGTTTGGGGTTTTAATGTGAACAATTTGAAAATGTTTGAGATATGAAAAGTTTTGCAAGGCAACGCAGTTATAGCAAATTGAACAAACCTGGGAACTTTTGCTTTGTTCAAATGAGCTGAAAGCGTCTGCGGCACTCAAATGGTCAAAAGCAGATTGTGTGAATTCAAAATAGGCTCTTAACTTCTCACAACCAGCTCAGAATGATCAGTTTCTCTTGTGCTGGATGGTACTCTAGGCGTATGACTAAATGATTCAGTTTGACTGTCAGGTGCTGCCTGGACTGCTTTAAATGTTGCTTTTACACCAAATCAACAAACTGATTAATCAAATTCATTGAAAACGTAAATAAACCGGCTGTCATTTTGGATTTGGGGTTTCATCAATGAATAGACACTTGAGACCTGCAGAAGTTGGGGGAAGGGAAAGTTTTATCTTAAATTCACATTTAAAGCAGTTTTATAAAAGCCAGAGCGAAAACTGCATTGGATCATTTTAATTTGTATCTCCTTCTTTTCACAGAAACCGAAGCAAGAACTAGAACCTCTCACTAGGTTTTAATAGCTGAAATTTTATCTGTGACTGTTTCTGATGCACTGAAACCCGTACAGTTTAACATCTGCTAACGTTGCTCCAGTTCAAACTGTTTGGGTCAGCATTTCAAGCATTAATGATTTCGGTGAGGTATTGCACTGTTTTTTTAAGGCTTTAAATTCAGAAAGATGTTGACATTGTTGGTTTAATGTAACGCTGTTCTTAGAAAGTTTGTCAGGTTGTGACTTTAAAGTTTGCTGTTTTTCTTCCATCCTTGCTCCTGCTAACATTTAACTACAATAATGTTTGTATTAAGCCAAATAAAATCTCTGTATTTCTTCTTAAAATGGCCTTTACCTTCTAGACTATGTAGCACATACTTTAAATTATATTAATGTATCCTAAATGTGCACCCTTACATATATCTTGGTTATGCTTTTTGGCACTCCTGAAATTAGACTAAAGGAAAAGGGCACATCAACATGTGGCACAGGGAAGATGGAATCAAACCCACAACAATTCCCACTGAGCCACAGATATTCAGTAAAAACGTCTTTTGACTTTAGGGTAATTATACCACTGATATTTTAGATGTTTGAGAAGTGGGACGCCATCAGCTGGTGAAAAGAGGTTGCCTTAAAGATCTAAAAGACCAATCAACAGTATTACAATTACAACCCAAAGACGTGTTGGTTTTAAAGAAACTTTTATAAAGTTTGAACACTTCTGAACATAAACCTTTTGAACAGTTCAAGGACATATACAATTCTTAATATGAAACAGTAAATATCTCTCATTGTGCACGCTCTTAAAGTGATTCAGAAAATAAACACTGCCATCGTCCACTGGTGGCGCTTAAAACCTTTTAACATCTCTTATGTCACTTGAGGCACTTTCTGAAGAAACGGGTAAAAGCACAACATTAAAAGACCACAGCGCTCCCCGTGAAGCAGTCGTTTTTTGGAACACAGTGGCTTTCTTGGAGCAGAGCCTAGCTTACCTACTTAAACCGATCAGTTAAGCTTTATTATTAATACAGACATGCTGGCAGCATGAGACAGCTACACATGCAGGTTTAAATATAGTTGCACACTGCAGATGGTTGTCATGTTTGACAAAACATGGCCTAGAATTAGTTCTGAACTCCTTAATGTTCGCATATTATAGAACGTGTCCGTTCAGCCACAGAGCTGAGAGGGATGTTGAAGGAAAAGATTTTCAGGGTACATTCCCGCTTTAGAGATGATTTCTGGTCTGCAGATAAACATCACATGCTCGTGGTCTTTCCTCTGATAATGAAAGAGCTTCAGGCTGATATGACTCTGATAGTTACCGTTTGAAAACCTTCTAATCCAACTTAATATTTATATGCTTCTCTGTCGTCTGAGAAAGGAAAACCTATAAAATCATTTCAAAACAATTTCATTTATAAAATGCACGAACGAATGCAAAAACAGAAGGCCGCTTTGATCTGTTCCTGAAATGTTTTTTGGACACCGGATCTGTCACATGACAGGAGAAGTGTATGAACATGTAAACTGAGGTGCGGTCCCACTTTAACCCAGAAAGCACGATGCAGCGAGTGCAGCAGCCCACAGGTTCATCTTCTCCTGGTAAACAAGGCAAAAAACAAGCACAAACCCCATCGTGACGGTGGAGGTTGTTTGTCTGAGCATTGAGTGGAACATCCTCAAGGCCTCCAATTCTGCAGAGTGAGAGGGGGCGCAATGGCACCGGGATGTCAGAGGCGGGACAAATGGATCAGCTGTGGGTCCACGGAGCCAATAGAAACAGCAGTGGGCGACTAGCTGGGTGTGGAAGGACTCTCGTGCTGATCGTGTGAGCTTTCCTCTCCTGAAAGGTAGAACAGAATAATAAACCTCTTAATCTGCGGTCGGACCAGCAGCTATCTCCTCTGTTTACTAACACACTTGTCTCACCATGAGGTCCGTCTCCATTTTCGCCATTTCGCTCCTCTTTATCCTCTGGAATTTCAACTTGGCCCAAATCCTGCACGTCTGCAACACTCGACTCCTTTAAAATAAAAAAAATATTTACATGAAAACAGTCATTGACACGGGACCTTTGAGAGTACTCGGTTTACCTGTGATTCTGAGAAACGGTCTTCATCCGAGTTCCTAAATCCTTCTGGAGCCTCCATAAGGAACTCCAGGCCGTCTGCTTCCTCTTCATCACTGATGACACAAAAAAAAACCCTGATGTAACTAAAGCAAACAGTGCAGTGAAGAAGTATTTACCCCCTTATATATTTATTTGTGTTTTTTGTCAGATTAAAGAAATTTAATAATCTGACAAAGATAACAAAACACAGTTTTCAAATGATGATTTCGTTTACAAGGGAAGACTTTTTTTAAAAGCTGAGCTTAATTTTACTTGCTACGCCCAGCCTAAATACTGTCTGACCAGTAGAATCAAGAAATCGCTTAAACAGAACCTGACTGACGACAGGAAGTAGGCCTCAAGATCTCAAGAAACAACACAACACACTCACTCATTGTTATTCATCAGTCTGGAAAGGGTTAAAAAGTCACTTCCAAGAATTTGGGACTCTAGTGGACCATAGAGCTATTATTTACATTATTATCTATTATCCATCAGATAAATTGAGTAAATACAGTTTTGAAATGATTTTAAGGGGAAAAAGCTACCGAAACTAAGCAGCATTCTAACCTATGTGGGAAAGTAATCACTCTCCTTCTTAAATCATGAATTAACTGGTATTAAACACGTTTTTGGTTCAATTTTATGAGCCGCACCCAGGCCAGACCTGTAGAAAAAAAAAATTACTTAAATTGAATGTCTTACAACATGAAGCAGGGTAAAATATCTCAAAAAGCAGCACATCATACCTTGATCTAAAAAAAAGAATCAGACAAAGATGAAAAACTAAAGAAATTTACATCTGTCAGTCTGGAAAGGGTTACAAAGCCAGTTCTGCGACTTCATCAAACTACGGTGAGAGCCAATAGCTATACATGGAGAACCATGGTGAACAGCCTACCAAAATTACCCCAAGAGCTCATCAACGACTCCTCCAGGAGGGAACAAAAAAAACCAAAGCATCATCTGAAGCACTGCAGGCTTCACTCGCCTAATTTAGGGTCAGTGTTCATGATTCAACAATAAGAAAGAAAAACTGGGCAAAACAAGATCAATGATAGAGTTCCAAGCCAAAACTATGAAATCTAGCTTTTCCAAACACTCCAGGTGGCCGCTGGTTTTCACACTGGTATCTCAGATACTGATTATGGCTGCATGATCCGGTGTACTTCAAGGTGACTAAATAGTAACACGTAGTTAAGTTATAGAAAACATGCAGAGCAGAAGGTTTCAGAGAAACCATTTTAACCTGCTGACACTGACCTTCCTTCGGAGTACACATTCCTTTCTTCTTCTATTTTCTCCTCGTCTGTTTTATTTTGGTCCTCTTCAGGTTTTCCAACCTGTTCTTTTTTTTCGTCTTCGTCCTTCTGCTGTTGATCATCTTCCTCTTCATCCACATCTGAGAAGTTGAGAAAGTCGAAGCTTTCGAGGGCAGTCTCGACTTCCTGAGTGAAACTGGCAGAAGTAGGAAAAGGCGTCTGAAACAGAAGAAGCAGGTTAACATGTTGCAGTTAAAACCAGGCTTTACAGACAGATCTGCTGAATTTAGTTTTCAGCCCACCGTTGGAGCATCCTCTGTTAGTTTGGTCTCCTGGACGGGTCGGTGCGCCTCACTTTGTGTCTCCTGGAGTCTTTCTGCAGCTTCAGCAGTGATTTCCTCAGCTTCAGCTTCCGTCTGTTCAGTTGAAGACTCCTCACACGGCTCAGTCTTTACGTCTGCAGCCGACACGTTGACCCTCTCCACCAACAGCACAGGCGACTCATTAGGGCAGGAGCTGCTCAGCTCAGCTGAGGTCTCAGAGATAATGTCCTCTGACTGAACAAACACCCTGTCAGCTGCACCACAGTCTGAACAGGGGGCCTGCAGATGGCCGTTAGGCACTGCTTCTGGCTGAGGGAAAATGTCTACGCCTTCTGTCTCATCCTCCTCCTGGTTGGACGAGAGCGACGGCGTGGAAACGCTGGACTTGTGTGGTGCGAGGCACAGCTGAGTGGTGGGAGTAGTTTGCAGCAGGTTGGAGGCCGTCAGCCTCTGAGCGTGATGAGCCAGTGCCGGACTGGAGGAGTCGTCTGATGATTCAGAGGAGTTGGACCAAACAGTCCCGTTCTCCATTTCCCCCTGACGCTTCAGCAGGGACTAGTGGTGGAGTAAAAATGATCACCGTTACTTCAACAAGTAGATAAACACATCATATTCAGAGAAGCTAAATTTAACACATAACAATAATAGAGTGGCGTACAAACTGAGAGTCAGACACCTACTGCAAGGGTTAAACAGATAACTGAAAATGACAAGATCTGTAAAACTAAAACCACATTCGTAGGTTCAGATTTAAACAGCAGAAATAAACTAAATGGACTCATGGATAACAGATGATAAACAACTCTAATTTAGTTTTCCTTTTATATACTTATCTTGACTTGGAAAATGCTTCAATCAAAAACCTGACTGGACCCGACTTTGCCAGACTGCAGAACCAGGAACCTCCTGTGTATTTTTCAGACTGACCAAACGGGACCATTGTGACAGCTGCTGGTAACAAAGTGGCTAAATCCCAGCTGGTCCTTTGCTATGTTGTCTGTTCAGTATTGACACAAACTGGTTTCTGTCTTCAGTTTAACAGCCTATAAATGCCTGAAAAATTCATAGGTCAGATTTAAGTGACCTAAACGAATTTCACTAAAAACAGTCAGGTTGTGACAAAGCAGCCAAAGTCCAAAAAAGAGGTTTTGAAAGACTTCAGAAAAACAACGAAATATATTGATTAATACCTCATCAAACGATTACAAGAAAGTCTGGTTCCTTTCCACAGTGCAAGACCTTAGCTATTAATAGTTAATGTGTGTATGTAGCTCAAGAGAAGAAATTAGATTAAAAAAGGTCCTTTTAAAACAAGAAACCAATTCCCATACGTCATCAGTACATTATAAAAAGAGCAGCATGTTTCAAAACAAACAGAAAATCTGGATCTGGTTTGCAGAGTGAAGCACTTGTGTGAGTAGTTGTGAGTAGAGGCCAATTATCATAAATTATAAACAGAGAGAGGAATGCTTTGACTTCCGCTGATTAGCTGACGGATGCTAAATGTTCGGTACTAATCTTAACTTAATCTAATCTGAACAGAGGGGCAGATTTAAAAACTCACTTTAATAAAGTCAAAGAGTGAGTGTTTTTAAGGAGATCCATGACATGCAGTGGGAAAGTCAACTGAGATTATTTATTTAAGTTCCCTTTTGTTGATCTAAATGACCTCTTTTCTTTTTATGAAGCTGCAACCAAACATGGGCTGATATCAGATTCTTACAGTAACTGTGAGTATCATGGTTTTTCCACGGCAATTTAAAATAACCATGATCTAATTGATTGTTAAACAGCATTGATTATTAGATTTCTAATTTTATATGTACCATTTGTTGTTATTTTGATTTTGATATGGTCTTTACAAAAGGATTTTATGTTACAACCATAAGCTTCACTATATTTTATTGGGATATTATGTGACTGACCAACGCAAAGTAATGCATAAAGGTGAAGAGATGCGAGACTCCGTTTTTTTTTTTGCAAATATACTCTGAATAGTGTGGCATGCATTTGTATCCAGCCTCAAAGGTTTGTTAGAGAACATTAGTGAACAAAAAGCATCACCTAGGAACACAGGAGACACATCAGGGGGAAAGTAGTGGAGACGTTTAAAGCAGAGTTAGGTTATAAAATTATATCTGCGGCTTTGAACATCTCTTGCAGGACTTTTTAATCCACCATCCATCCGAAAATAAAGAGTTTGGCTTAACTGCAACCCAACCAAGACATGGCAGTCCACCTACGCTGACAGGCTGGACAAGAAAAGCATTATTTGCAGAAGCAGCCAACTCTGCAGACATGACTACTGTTAATGATGCGCTCCAAAAATCTGGTCTTTATAACAGAGAGGCAAAAAGGAAGATGCTGTATAAAAGGAACCCAGCAGAAAGGCAGCTTGCAGTTAAAAAAAAGCCATTTAGCAAACATATGGAAGAAGGTCCTCTGGCCTGGTGAGACCACAGGTTTTTGGGTTACAAACCACAGCTATGAGTGGTGGAAAACTAACACTAGACATCCCCCTGAACATGCAGTCCCCAAAGAGAAACATGATGATGGCAGTATTATGCTGTAGAGATGCTTTTCTTCAGCGGGGACATGGAAGCGAGTCAGAGTTGATGGGAAGATGGATGGAGCTAAATCCAGGAAAATCCTGGAAGGTATTCTATTTTTTTTCCACTTCACAATGTGGTGCGACTTTGTGTTGGTCTATCACATAAAATTCCAATAAATTATGCAAAAGTTTGTGGTTGGGATGTGACAAAATGTGAAAAAGTTCAAGGAATATGACAGCTTTTCCCATCTATTGTACTGTTTGCCATTCTGCTGATAGTAGCTGGATAATTAGTTGCAGTTGTAGCTTGCCAGCTGTAGTATTACCTTAATAAGAGTGATGAGTGACCCTCGTTTGTGCATTTTATGAGAGAAAATATTTTTAAACACCCAAACTGGACCTTTTTTATCAGCAAGGGAAAATGCGGCACCTTTTTAAAGCCTCTGTACTGATATTCAGCCCATGTCTAGAGTTTAAACAGAAATGAAACATTTGCAGGAAATGATTGGAAATGGACAAGATCACTTCATTTTGGTTGAAAGACTACAAACTAAGCTACAGCTACGGCCCAACACACCGGCTGCGATGAAATAAAGTAGGACTTCGCTCGGCTGAATTCCCACCGTAGGGACGCCGCGACACCTGGAAAAGCCTCCACCAGAGAGCGGCTGTGGCGTGGCCCGCAATGAGGCAAGCTCTTCATCAGGGTGAGGAAGAGGAGGGACACATTGGAGCACTACTCAACCACTATTAAACAACTACAAGGGCCACAGCTGCGCTCAAACATACTGCTGCCACCACACAAGCCCCTACTACTGTCATCCACTCTCCTCGCGCCGTTGATCCCACATCCACACGTTCGGACACACAAACCTCTGCGAAAATCCTCACACACTTCAGAGCTACGGCTACACACAAAACAACTGGGGAGCCGCTGAAACAGAGCAAGCCAGTGAGATGACAGTAATAAACAGCACATCAGTAGCATAAATCATACAAATACAGACACAGTGCCGTGCAAAAGTAATTACACCCCTGCCTTTTGTCAGGTAAACAATGTTATTGGGATTTTATGTGATAGACCAACACAGAGTAGAGGATCATTGTGAATGTAAAAAATAAAATATCTTCACGTATTAGAGCTGTAGGTCTTCTGGAGTTTGCCTTCCAGCTTTTCACATCTAGAGTATGAAGCTTTAGCCTGTTCTTCTGAAGAAACAGCTCAAGCTCAGTCAGATTGTATGTAGAGAGTCTGAACCGATCTGTTCAGTACTTGCCACAGACTCCCAACTGGATTTAGGTCTGCACTTTGACTAGGCCATTCGAACACATGAATAGGAATCGATCTAAACCACTGCAATATAGCTCTGGCAGGTTTTCTTCCAGGTTTGCCCCGTGTTTAGCTCCATCCACCTTCACCTATGTGCCCTGACCAGCTTGGTGCTGATGAAAAGCATCCCCACAGCATGATGCCGCCATCACCCTGTTTTAATGTGGGGATGGTGCGTTCAAAGAGACGTGTAGTGTTAAGTTTTCATTCTCATTTGGTGTTTTGCATGTTGGCCAAAAAGGTAAATGTTTGTCCTATCTGACCACAGGACCTTCTACATGTTTGCTGGGTCCACCATGTGGCTTCTTGAAAACTGCAAACAGGACTTCATATGGTTTCTTTTTTCTTCTTGCCACTATTCCACCAAGACCAATTTATGGAGAGCATGACTAATAGTTGCCACACAGACTCTCCCACCTGAGCTGCAAACTTCTGCAGCTCCTCCAGAGGTGCTATGGCCCTTTAGGCTTTGTCTCTGATAAATGCTCTCCTTGAGCACCCTGTCAGTTTAGGTGGACGCCCATGTCTTAGAGAGTTTTTTCCCCATTTTCAGGAGATGTACCGAACAGTGGTCTGTGAGATGTTACAAGCTTGGGATATTGTTTTATCACCTAAATCTGCTTTAAACTTCTCCACAACTTTCTCCCTGACCTGTATGCTGTGTTCCCTGGTGCTTCATGATGCTGTTTGTTCACTAATGCTCTCTAACAAACATCTGAGGTCTTCAGAGAACAGCTGCAGATATACTGAGATTGAATTACTCACATCTAACTTCTGAAGACAATGAGTAAGGATGGATATGACTGAAGTGTATCAGAATAAAGGGGGCTATACACAATTGCACACAATATTTTTCTGATTTTTAATTATATAAAACATTATTTATAATTAAACATGAGTAATTTTCCTTCCACTTATCAGTTATGTGCCTTTTGTTGTTCTATCACATAAAATCCTGATAAAACACATTGAAGCCTAGAGCTGCAATGTGACAAAATGCTTAGAAATTCAAAATGGTGTGAATACCCTTCTGAGCCACTGTAAATAAAGACTGTGCAATCTTGTTGACAACAAAACATTAGAAGCAATTTTAATGAGACTCACATAAAAGACCTGCTCTCGCATAGACGGCGTGTCGGGAGGGCTCTGATTGGACAACAGTCGTTTGGAAACTGTGCTGGACGAGGACGTCTGGTCATCCCTGTCGAACGGACTGAAAAACGAAAGCGAGGCAGAGAGTCAGATTGAATAATAAGAGCAGCTGCAGTAATGAGAGGGGTGTGCTGAAGGTGTATGTATGACCTCCAGGTGACCTCCAGGTTCAGCTTCACCGTCCCCAGGTCGTTGATGTCCACAGCGAGCGTCTGCGGCAGCGGGCAGAACAAATCCAGCATCTCACAGGACACGCTGCCCACCACCACATGATTGGCCAGGCTCTTCAGCTCCGTCACCTTGACAACAGAAACAAGCAACCATGTGAAGCACAGCCGCTCAGAAACCATTCAACATGAGAGATAATCATCTAAAGGGGCTAGGTGCAAACACAGAGCATGGAGCACACATTTTCTTGTATGGTCTGACTGTTACAGATTGTTTGCTCCAGTGAACCCTGTAACCTGGGAGGACAGTCTGCAGCTCCAGTTTTAAAGAAACAAAAAAATATTTTTTTATTGAACTTGTTTTTATACATTTCAATTCCTTCCTGTTAATTACGTACAGTGTCAATGTATTATAGGATGGTCAACCTCTAAAGCAGTCAGATTTGTTCTAACTGGGCATTTATTACCACCTCTCTGCCACTTTAATGAAACTTGTATACGATTTCAATAAAAGTAATCGGTTCCCTGCCGCCATCTTTATACCAGTTTGATGGTTATGGATTATTGCTGCAGACACCTTCTGTTGATAAACTTCCCTTTTCCCACGCTGTCAAAATACTTCACAGCAGCATGTGTTCTTCTTTCATTTCACATTGCTTCTCACTGGAGTCCATCTACCAAAACCTCTTCAGCGTTTGCGTTTGATTTCTCAATATTACGTCAACAATCCATAGTGCATTTCATTAGGATGTACAACTGGTTTGCAGCCAAACGTTCAGTTGGATTTTAAAATAATATTCACAAAAATAATTAAAAGAAACAAGTTATTGTGTTAGTTATGTTAAAGATATTAGTTTGCTGGAATCCTACTACACAGCACCTTAGTTTAACTTATGTTGTATATAATTTCCCTTTGGGATTTATAAAATACTTTTGAATTTGAATTGAATACGTTGTACCAATAAACTAATCTACACAATAGCAAAGAACAAAAAGGTCACTAGGCCATATAATAAAGTAAATGCAAATTGTCAAAAAGAAATAAATATATCCAATCATTATTCACTGATTACTGCAAACATAATGTTTAATCTAATTGCTTCTGCAATAATAATAAAACAATCACATGGTTACATTATTTATTATTTATTCTCTCCTGATTATTGAAATAGTAAAACTATAATAGGATCTCCTTTATATCTGACTATTAGGGCTGTAAAAACACAGTATTTGTGTGTATTTGTGCTGAAGTGTCACACTACATGCAGTCAGAAAGTCACATAAAGTCCAAATTAACAAAATAAAAAATAGTAGTTTTTTCTACTCTTAATATAAGAACAACTTTCAGTTTAAAATTGACATTTGGCCCATATGGCACTGTTTAGCTCAAACTGGATGAAAGGTTTTAAAATGTTTTTAATTTGAACTTCCATTTACTAGCACCTAGGGTACCAGCATATCATGCCTGGATTTGATGGTTTATTGTTCTGCATCTGTTTCTGAGAGATTTATTTTCTGCTTAAAAACAGTAAAAAATAAAAATAAAAAATCTGAGCATTTGGGACGTACCAAACATAAACTTTACTGTATGAGAGCAGTCTGGTAAACTTAGCTTAATTACCTTTATTGAGAGAAGTTCTGTGACAAGAGGCTGGAAAGTGAACTCCTCACTGTCCCATATCTGCTTGTTGCTGACCTCCACACGACCTCGTAGCCTCCAGCGCTGCCGCCCATATCGCATCAGGACCTACCGGAGCCAAATGTAGACAAGCAGATAATGCTACTGACAGCAAAAATAAAGGGTGGGGGGTTTGACCGTGTTCGATTGTGACTCTGCCTCTTACCTCATACTGGTCACCAGCACACAGCCGTGCAAACCCAGCAAGGCCTAAGACATCAGAGACCAACAAAGAAGTAAGAAGTGGACTGGGTGAAGGAAGTCACAAAGTAAGTGTGAAGAGTGACTCACCCTTCATCTTGACATGAAATTCTCCCATCTGGCTTTCTATTTCATTCTCGAGCGAGCACATATGCTGCACAGACAAGAGGATGCAGGTTCAAACTCTCTCGCATCCAAACAGCTTCAGTAACTGATCAATAATTACAACAATAATCAGTCAGCATTCCTTTCAGCTCTCTTTGCTCATTCTGAACAACTTTAGGATTTTGGACAAAACATGTAAATTATTCAATAATGAAGACTTTCATTAGTTGCTACCTAAAACAGGACTGAGTGAACCAAACAGAACCGGACGCTGAGTCATTCAGCAGACCTGAGATCAGCCACTTGCCTCTGTATATTCCCTGTAGCCCTTATTGGCTTCACTCAGGCTCTCTCGGGCCTCCTTGCTGCCAGTGGCTGAGTTGAAGGCCGCCACCATCTTACTCGCTCCATCACGTAGCCGCCGCTGGATACAGTAAGCCTCATACAGTTCCTCTACCTGGGAATTTCACAAAGATTTCCGCATGCTTTTTTGGTTAATAAGCAAACAATTAAATCACAAGCACAACTTTTATATTTAAAGTAGCATCGCTAGATTTGTTTTCAGTCAGTAAAAAAAATGATTCAATGTCCAGCTCTGTATTTACCCCAAACCATCTCAATAAATCCACGTGAGGCTCTTTATCTGCTAAATGCTTCATTAGGTCGCCAGAACATAAATTGCAAAGCTAGGTTTTAAAGAAAGCTACATACATACTGCCAGATATCAAAACTGACTCCAAGCAACCACCCCATGTATAATATAAAATATAATTAAAAGAGCATAATATGCATAAAATCCAAAGAGAATGGAAAACAGTTCAATCTAATACAAAACATAATTCTAAAAATAATAATTTCAAACAAACACTTTAGTGCCCCTGATAGAAATGTGCAATAAAAGCCATAAAATGTGTTTTCTTTTTTTGCAGGAGAATAATCTTACACTCGAACGATTTCTACAGCTTTGGAGGTAATTTTACCCCTTTAATGTCCTTCTGCCTCCTGTCTGTTGGCAAGATAAGCTTAAGTACGCATTCGCTCTTGTTTGCCACACTTTCAGTTTTAATTAAAGTTTGGACTGTGGATATAAGCAAATGTATGCGAATAATTATTTTTATAGGCATCCTATATGACCAATACATCTCTTTTACTTGAGCAGCATGTTCTCCTGTCTTTCTCATTTTGAAGGTTGGATAAGATAGGAAAAAAAATCAAACTCTTGCTTTGAATTATCATATTCAAACCCCAGGAAAACTGCAAGTGAGGCTTTTTACACATATTTACCATGTGTGCCAATAACTGTGGACGGAGCTGCGAGCGTATCTGCCGGATGGTGGCGAAAGTAAAGAAAGTGTGAACTCTGAATATGTCGGCCAATAAAACTAAAAATATGAGCTGAAAGCTAATAAAATTCTTCACAGAACCGAGGACAAACTGCAAAGCTTGTTGGGTGGTTATATGACCTTGTGATTTGCTGTTATTATTACTACCATAAAAAAACTGCTGCTGTGTATTTGGTAAGCAAGAAGTTATTAGATGCATGATACACAGAGCAAGAAATCTAACCATGGGAAAACATGCATATATGCTTTCAGTTTTGAGGGTTTAATACATTAAGGCATAAAAAATGCAGCTGCTTGTGTTTTATTATATAACAGGTGTGTTGGTCTGGCTCCATTTGGTTACAAAATCTAGATTTTAATGTTGGTTTTTAAAGCTCTACCATGAGTACCTTCTGAGGCATCAAACTGCAGCTACAAAAGCAGAAGTGTGGAGGTCAGATGAGCTAAAATGAAGTGTCTGCCAGCTGGTGATGAAAATAAGGAATCCAAAGTGTGAACATTGAACATGTCGCCCAACAAAACTAAAACAATCAGCTGAAAAGGTCACTTTTTTCTCAACAGAAGTGAGGGAAAACTGTTCATCTTTGCAGGTATAACCTTATATTACCTCTTTATTTGGTTTAATTATTATTCCCATACAAAACTGCTTAAGCTGTACTTTAAAAAAAAAAATCTATCCATCTAAGAAGTTTGACCACATCGGCATACGAACCTTGCTGAGGTGAAACTCCAGGCGACGCATGAACCTCTCTATGGCTTTCACTTGCTGTAACATTAGAACATTAATCAGTAATCTCAGTCTTATAGAGCAAACAGCTGAACAGAGCTCCTCATTTAAAGGGTGTACTGTCCAAACTGACAGCAGTTTATATAAAAATATTACACATTATAAAATATAAATGGTCAAACAAAAAGCATGCACACTGCTCCTATACGCATTTCCTCACTATTAAATGTTCCCCAGTTTATAACCGCAGAGCCTCATGGGAGGCCCTCCAGAGAACACATCTCCACTTCTCTGGAGGGCCTGTCTGTCTGGTAGTTCCCAGGAGAACGACTCTTGCCTCACTGCACTGTGCAAAGTAGGGATGTGTTTTTAAAGGAGTTGGGTTCAGCTCTTTCGTTCCAGTGAAAGGAACTCTTAATACTTTAGCAAACCAAGACAATTTGGACAATATTATGCTCCCAACCTTGTGGGAACAATTTGGGGAGGCCTCCTTTCTGTTCCAACTTGACCCCAAGACCTGGATTTGTGAGTTTGGTGTGGGTGAACTTAACTGGCCTGCACAGAGTCCCCGCCATCCACCCGCCAGAACAACTTTGGTATGAATTAGAGCAAACCCTGTGAGCGAGGCCTTCACATCCAACATCCCTGTCTGAATCACAAATGCTCTTGTAGAAGAATGGTAAGAAATTCCCATAAAAACTCCTTAACCTTCCCGGACGAGGTGAAGCTGTTATAGCAGCAAAGGGTGGACTGACATCATGTTAAACACTGGATATCACTGCAGCTCATACGTGTGTGAAGGCAGACCCGTGAATACTCCTGACAACACGGTGTGTGTGTAGTTCAGCTCCGGCGTTCAGACAATGCTTGAGATCTGTGTGATCTCATACATAAAAACAGGTTTGAATAAAACTCACCTTATCTAACTCGTACAGAGACCCCTGCAGAGAGATCAAGAATAAAATCATTCAACATGAAGTCCCCACCCTCATTCAACGGCTCTAGCCACTGATACTGAATGATACTGGGGAGACTGGTTCGACTGGACGGGCTCTCACCAGACGACTGTTCTTCTTGTTTTCTCTGATCTGCTGACCCAGACTGTCCAGCTCCAGCTGGTGGACCTGCAGGTATGACCTGACATGAAAAAAGCAGAACATCTTTACGGCCCAATGATATTCCACCAGGGAGCCATCCACTGGGATCAATGCCTTTACTCACTGTAAGCCTTTGCGTAGAGCAGCGTAAACTTCATCTAGCCGCTCAGGCTGAGGGGTTTTAGTGGGTGGCAGTTTGCCGGAGCCTGTAAACATCCTGCTTCCTTACAAGGCACGTTTTCTTTTTGGATCAAACTGGACAGAGTGGAGGAAGAGGAAGAGGGAGCATTATCTTCTCTGATAAAGAGGTTTGAGATTTATTCCAACTGAAAGCACCGAGACGACGGACAGACGGGACAGAACGCCACTCACCTGCTGAGAGGAGAAATACTATCACTTCATGCTCGGAGAGTTCGGTGTAGCTTTGCGGCTTTAACAAACCCAAGTACGTGTCCTGTAATCACACAAGAAGGACGCATTAATAGGGAAAAACACATCTATCTGTACTTGACGTGTTTATTCTGAGATTTCTTTAAAGATTCGGGTAATTACAGGGATGACTGCAAGGAGGAAAATGGAGGACATGAACAGGGTTTCACTTCCTAAGTTTGTCCAGGCCTCTTTGTTGAAAGTCTGAGATGGCGAGCACCATGTCAGCAGCAACCACAAGAGGCCACAGCTGACAGCAGCAGGGAGTACAGTCTGCTTATGGCTTCTCTTCCCCTTCCTTTCCCTGCCCTTCTCCAGCCCCTCCCGCTCCTGCATGTCCAGCACCGGAACGCAGGAAGTCTCATGGCCGACGCTACACAGGAAATTCTCCACTAACGTTTGGCCTTAGAATAAGGAAACAATCCCTCTACAGAGCGCAAGAGGGTAAAAATCAAGCCTTTAGCTTGCCAAAGAGCAGATGTCAGGGGGAAATGACCACAGGAGAACTAATAATCTACCTGCAACACAGATTACAGTCTTAAAGCAAAGTAAATCTGTCCAGCAGGAGCTTGGACAGGACCCAGAAACTGTAGCATCTGCTCAGCATTGTTGGGGAAAGTGTCTTACTGCAACAGATGGAGAAAAGTACTCCACCTGTTGCAGGGGAAATACACAGATTATGGTTTCTTTATGATCTAAGCATCATTGCAGAAATAATAACATTAATCTGCCCACATCTAGCCACTTTTTTTAGGCCAAGAATGAAGATGCCGAGTGGCCCTTTAACTACTAAATATTAGCCTCACCCCTGGAGGGATAGGTGGGGCTGATCAATTTTAATTTCACAGATTAAACACACTCCGATTCATCCCCTTCCCGTCAACTATACAGTGAAACCACCAACGCGCCACAGTAATAGCCCCACATATCTCTCCACATCCATGCATAAACAGCTTAGACCCACACCATGTCCTCCTCAGCAGGCGGCTCTTATATCAATAATTATGAGAGCTAATCGCTCAGTTTGCTCCCTGTTAGATGTGCTTTTATCCCTGTCCACACATAGAGGTCATTTGCTGGATTAATCCTCCCTCTACGGAGCAGCGCACACAAAGAGGACACTGTTCACAAACACCTCACAAGACTGGAGTACATATTTGTAAAGAAAAAAAAAACAGAAAAGCTTTATTACAATCAGTGAAGGCACAAGCATAAGTTCAGATCCCAGGTTTGAACGTTAATCCATACTTTCTTGCATAAATATTTGTTGGCATCAAAACTTTTCGCATGTGTTGTTTAATCTGTAAATTGTTGATCTCAAATTAGGATGCATGCAAAGAAAATGCTTTGAAAACATGAAACAAAAATAACATACAGCACCTTGCAAAAGAATGTACACATTTGATTTTTTCCACCTTTTGTTGTGTTACTTTAATGTGGCAGGCCAAAATAAAGTAGAGCATTTTTTTTTTGCAAACCAACAAACTGAAAAAGTTTGACATGCATTTTTCTTCGAACCCCCCAGGTCTGCAACTTTGTTAGAAACTCCTTTTGCTGCAATTGAGGATGTAATTTTTGCCAAAATAGCTCAAGCGCAGTCAGACTTCATGGGCAGTGTCTATGAACATCAATTTTCGAGTCTTGCATCAGATTCTGAATCAAATTCAGCTATGGACTTTGACTGGGCCGTTCTAATCCATTACCATGTTGTGATCTAAACCATTCCATTGTAGCGCCTCCATCCCTGTCTCAACTATTTTGCAGCCTCCAAAACGTTTTTGTTTCAGGATTGTTCTACTATCAACTCTGACCAGCTTCCCTGTCACTACTAAAGAAAAGCCTCCCCACACCATGATGCCGCCACCGTCATGTTTCATGGTGGGGATGTCGCATTAAGGCTTTCTGCCACACACATTTTGATCTCATCTGATCCAAAGCACCTTCTTCCACATGTTTGCTGTTTCCCCTACATGGCTTATGAAAAACTGCAAGCAGGACTTCTAATGTTTATCTTCTTGTAACTATAACCAGTGCTTCGTTAGATATCCAAAACCTGGGACATTGTTGGATAACCTAACCCTACTTTAAACTTCTCAAGAACTTTATCCCTGACCTTTTTGTTGAGCTGTTTGCTCACTAATGTTCTCTATCAAACCCTCCTAAAATAGCTCTATTTTTACTGAGATTAAATTTAACACAAGTAGACCCTAATTACTAGTTAGGTAACTTCTGAAGGCAATTATTGCACTGAATTTTATGTAGGGGGGTCAGATTTCAAAACAATACATCCTCTTCCTTCTACTTCATAATGTGTAAAAAAAAAATATTTATTTATTTTTCTAATATGATTAAATATTTAGTTTATGTTTCCAGTTAGTAAATGCCTTGTGATGTTCTTTTGGGCAAATTTTAAGGTCGGATCCAAAGGGGCCGTGTCTGCTCCACAGCAGCAGTAGCCATCCTGAATATGGTTCTGTTTCAGGAGGAAGAGGAGGTAGAGAGGAAGGGGAAGTGGTGCTACAATAAAATGCAGCCACCTCTTTTCCAGATTACTGGATTAGCTTTACCCGGCGGCGGAAGCAGGCCACTCAGGCGGATAAACACACACCCTGACCACAGCAGAGCTCTTATACCCGCACTAGCAGAGAGGGATGGAGCTCAAACTTGTGAGCCTCCTTCTTCACACACTTTGTATTCCGTTCATATCCCACCCCACAGCCAGCTAGAGGGGCTCATCACAGGCCACAAAAAGCCCCCTCATGTCCTCACAAGGACCCCCATGAACTCTGAACACACATTAAACACCAAAACAGGCGAGAAACAATCGGGAGAACCGCCTAACAGAACCCACAGGCAGGCTGTTATTATTTGGAGAACATCACAGTGAGACAACTTCTTCAATCCCGACGGACGGAATCATGTCCAGAGAAAACATCCAGGGTTTTTCCAGTGACCTTGGTGATAAAACAAATGTTGAGCGTCCTACCTCTGTTTTAATGTCCGACAGCCCGGAGGATACAACCGGAGTCCCATTCTCAGCGAGATGCTGCACTCACTTAGCAGAGGTTTACAGTTATTCTGGGCGCTGTCCTTCTCCCTGATTTCGCAGTTTTTTGTGTCCAAAGTAAAGCCAACTGCGCACACCCATAGCTACTTCCGGGGGCGAGATTTCAACATAAAAGCTCAGCAAAGTCAACAATTCTCTAAAATATTATTGGTTTAAAAATGTAAGTTAAAGGATTTAAGACATGCAATGTTTAAACGCAACAGATAAAATATTAGAGTTCTTGCTTTCACATTTTTAAATAGTTCCATTATGATTTTAAAGAATTAGAGAAGAAATTGCTGTAGATATTTTTTTACACCAATTACTACGGAATGGGACAGTTAAATTAGTGAGACATTTATCCATCCATCCATTCACTATAACTGCTTGTCCTGGCAGGGCAAGGAATGTGCAAACGTTTTAAACCATCCTTCAAATATTTAACAAATGGTTGTCTATTAATCAATAGTTATCAATGCTGTTTTCTTAAAACGCCAGTATTTGGACTTTGGCTGCTTGTACCAGTTCTTTCATCTGGGGCAATATATTGTGCAATATATTGTGCAGTTTGCCAATAAAGTATGGTTGAGAGGAAGGTAAAAGAAGTGCCGAGCAAAGACCTAACACAAGGACAGATTGTCAACATCATCCTTTAGCTTATCTACTGAATACAAAGTTTTCACCTTGTCGGTTCTAAAACACTATTTTATATTTGCTCAACTCTGTTGGCTTTGGTATTTTTGCCAAAGTAAATAAAATAAATTAAAACAAACTGTGACTTTTTGACTACCAGTAACAAACTCCCTAAAGACACAATGTAAAAACCATTCTTAGTTGCTTGTTATGTGCAGACACAACACTGGTTCATCATGCCTTGAAGTATTTAATGTTTGAAGGATTTATAGGTCAGAATTATGTGGCTCAAAAAACATAAAAATATATACAGCTCTTACAATGTTTTGGCACTGGAGTGAAAATAGGTCACAAGGCTGCCAAACTCTGACATTTACCAAGGCTGAAGAACTACTGAACAACCCAATATAAAAAATTAAAAACATGTCTGGCACTTATAAAGAAAATTTTAAATAAAAAATGGGAGATGAAGATTTTATTCTTACATGATGGTCCAAACAGGTATAAAATCTAATCTGCTCAAGATTTTATTAAATATATCCTCCCACAGTCCAAAGACATGCCTGTTAGGTTAATTGGTCTCTCTAAATTGCCCTTAGGTGTGTGAATGAGTGTGTGCATGGTTGTTTGTGTGTTGACCTGCGATGGACTGGCGACCTGTCCAGGGTGTACCCCGCCTCTCGCCCATCGACTGCTGGAGATAGGCACCGGCTCCCCCGCAACCCACTATGAAATAAGCGGTAGAAAATGACTGACTGACTGACCCATATTTATTTTTTAATTTGTTTAGTTTCCACTACATTATAAAGTCATACACATTTCCAGCCACCTAGTTTTTCTTTTTGCATTATTGTCACAACTGTGAAAACTGATTGATTTATGGAAGCTTTACATTTAACTTGTGTAAGTCAAATCAAAGCGTCCATAGTATGTTTAAAAATCATCCAAGATTGCTAAAGTGCTTTTTAGGGTATAAGAATAAATATAATTACACAATGGATAGATCATGTTATTTTTTATGTATCACTTTGCATCATTTTTCAGTGGTAAAAACACTGACCGGTCAAACATAGACTAAGTTATTCTACAGAGATTACAGATTTTTCTTTGTTTAAACACATTTTTGATTTGTAAAGGACTGGGTTGGGGTTGTTTCAACGCTTTCTTTTACTTTTATTTTGAAGTCTGGCTCCCTGGACCGGAAATTTGGCCTGCCTAGTTGCTGTGGCAACAAACATGTCTCTCAGCCTCAGTCACTGTTTTCTCGGTTGCTACCTTTTTTTTTCTGTGCTGGCGACGCAACCGTCAAAGCTGCGGAAAGAAATAGCCATGACTCTTCCGAGAAAGAGGAAGGACCGACGGTCTGTAGTTTTACCAGAGAAGCCGTTAGGGTTCGGTTCTGACAGATAAATCTGAGCTGTAGTTGCCCCAGGGGCTGTTTTTCCGAGCTGTACCAGCAAGCTGAGAAGGAGGAGACGTTGGGGTTAAGCATCTGGCATTTTAACTCACAAAATACACCTGGCAAAAAGCGAAAGGCTTGCTCATAGTGTGTTGCGAAACAGTGCTGGGTAAATTAAGTTGTTTCGGCTAATTATTAGGATGAGGGGAAATTGGACGGATTAAAGTTAAAGATGCAGTGCGCTGATTTATTTTTCTCTAATAAATGCTCAGTGATGGTTAAAATACAGCTGGTTGATAAAAGTCTGAATTCCCTCTGCATGGATTTACAAAATGCAACGCTTTTAAAAAGTGTACTGAAGAAACAAAAGGCTAATTCTGCTTTGTGTTTAGTTTGGTTGATGACATCATAAGAGGCACAAAAATTGAGCTGATCAGCTGGCATTAGTAAAATAAACACTATTGACAGATTATAAAGCATTCAAAGTCCATTTGAGTTGCAAAGGGTTCAAGCTTAAGTGTTAGAACCAGTTTAACGAAGATGACCTCCACTGGCCTTATAGGCCTGTCTGCTTGGCGATCATTTTCGACAAAACATCTGGAAATCATCGTAATGAAATGCATTGGCGTGAGCTTAAAATGATCGCTTTAATACTGAAAGCTGCACATTGCAGACCGCCCTTGTCCTCTTCCAGGTGCTTTAGTTGTAACGTTTTCCTAAAATTCATGCAGTGCTCTCACATACAGCTCAAAAAGTTTTATGCGTCCATGCAAAGTGAATGTAAACACATTTGAAGGAGAAATTTGATTGAAAACATGCAAATATAGCTAAAAAAAACAAGATGTGATGTCAGCAGAGGAATGTGCGTGTTGTGGCTTGTTTAAGGAGGGTAGATTTCATCTTAAACTAAAAAGCAACACAAAAACACAGAAAAACTGACCACAAGATATTTTCGTTAGGGAACAAATTATTACTTAAATGAGTTTGATAGACTTAACAGAATTTTAGCTAGTGATTTTAATATTTTTAACCAATCAAGCAGCTTAAGTGATATATTCCAAGCCTTTGTTTTTGTAATTTTGATGATTAGGGCTTAAAGGTAAAGAAAACCCAACATTTATTGTATCAGAAAATTTGAATAATGTGAAAAGGTTCATTATTGGACACTCATGGTGTCACACTGTAATTAAGTAATTAACTCAAAACACCTGCAAAGGTTTCCTGAGCCTTTAAAGGGTCTCTCACTCTGGGTCATAGGCTACAAAATCATGGGGAAGACTGTTGACTAAACAGATGTCCAGGAGACCGTCATCGACTCCCTTCACAAGGAGGGTTAGCCACAAAAAGTCATTGCTGAAGCTGCTGGTTGTTCAGAGTTTTGTATCCAAGCATATGAACAGAAAATTGAGTGGAAGGAAGAAGTGTGGTAGGAAAAGGTGCACCGGCAACAGGGAGAATCGCAGCCTTGAGACGACTGTCAAGCAAAATCCTTTCAAGAATTTGGGGGAGCTTCACAAGGAGTGGACTGAGGCTGGAGTTGGTGCATCAAGAGCCACCGCAAACAGACCAATACTAGACATGGGCTACAAATTTTGCATTGCTCGTGTCAAGCTACTCCTGAACCAAAGACAATGTCAGAAGCGTCTTAAATGGCCTAAGAAGAAAAGGAACTGGACCGTTGCTCAGTAGTCCAAAGTCCTGTTTTCAGATGGAAGTAAATTCTGCATTTCATTTGGAAAAATCAAGGTCCCAGAGTCTGGAGGAAGAGTGGAAAAGCACAGAATCCATGATGCTTTAAGTCCAGTGTAAAGTGTCCAGCCAGTGATTGTTTTGGGTCCCATGTCATCTGCTGGTGTTGGTCCACTGTGTTTTCTCAAGTCAACAGTCAATGCAGCCATCTACCAGGAAATTCTAGAGGTCCTAATGCTTCCCTCTGCTGACAAGCTGACAACCACACTGCCAAAGGTAACAAAAGCTAGTCCATTGACCATGGTGTTCCTCTTCTTGATTGGCCAGCAAACCCCCTGGTCTGAACCCCATAAAAAAATCTATAGGCAGTTGTCAAGAGGAAAATAAGAGACACCAGACCCAACAAGGCAGATGACCTGAAGGCAGCTATCAAAGCAATCTGGGCTTCATTACGTCTCAGCAGACGCACAGGCTGATCGCCTCTACGACACGGCATATTCATGCAGTAATTCATGCAAAAGGAGGCCCAACCAAGTATTGAGTTCATAGAAATGGACATACTTTCTAGAAGCCTGGCATGTTGTCTAAAATATCCTTCCTTGATTGGTCTAATGTGATATTCTAATTTTCTGAGACACTGCATTTTGGGTTTTCTTTACTTGTAAGCCATAACCATCAAAATTATAAAAGCCTGAAATATTTTACTCTATGTGGAATAAATCTCTATTAAATAACCGTATCACTTTCTGAAATGAACACTTAAAAGATATTGCACTTTTAGGCAATATTCAAATTTTTTTAGATGTACCTCTATATTTGCTCAGCAAATCTCCAGTTATCTGCCAAACAGTATTTTATGTTTGATTTAGCTTCAACCAGGTTTTATTTACTCCCCTGAATTAATGTTGTAACTGTAGCCGGGTCCTATACCTCAGAAACCACCTGCAATCAAAATACCAGCGTCTATTTATGGTCACATCCTGGTAAATGTGTGTGGATGATCTTGAGCAACAGCTACAGCTCTGGAAGCGGTCTGCTTTTCTTATTCAGTTAAGACCTGGTGTGTTAAAATTTATTTTAGTTTCAAATATTCAAGCAATAAAGGCTCCAAAGCTCAAGGGGTGAAAAAGCAAGGGGAAAGTATAGTCTTCTTTCAGCCAGCTGACCGGCAGCAACTTCTTCTTAAAAACTGACACTTTCTGGGAAATCTCATTAAAAGGATGTTCAGTTATAACAGTTTAACAGGAAGGTTTAAGTAATCAAGGAAAATACCAAAAATAAGTTTTACACACAAAAATAATTTCTTACAACTATTGACAAAGAGAAATGACCAAAACAAACATTTAATTTGAAGCTGTGCTTAGAGACACAAGCTATATACTGGAATGAGGACGTACGAACTGTTACATATTTCTTTAAAATAAAAAACAAAATGGAAAGCATTAAATGTGGGTGCTGCATGGCTCAGTGGTAGAGCAGCCCCACCATATACTGAGGCTATTGCCCGCTCTGCCCTTCTTCCAGTCACCATTCCCTCTAAATCTTAAAAAAAGTGGAAGCAGTAATGTATTTTCACTTGAATATAACAGAAGTAATGTCTATATTGTAGAAAGGCACCAATCAAGCTTTTCCTGGCCCATACACGTTTTCTTTTCCAGAATATAACATGAGAAAAATGCGCTGTAGTTTCCTTTGACAGACGTTTAGAACCCACCAGAAAATAAATTACAGGAATATCCCCATGTGTGGATCAAGGCACGTCCTTCACCTTTTCCTGACTTTTCTTTTAAAGTAAGTGCATCAAATCAAACGCTGCTGGTTGATTCATTTGTAGAAAGAAATGGTGAAATGCTTTATTAGTATTCAACCCATCTGATCAGTGATCAGATGGAAAACCTGCCCATTCCATCAGTGCATCTTTATTTTAGGGTCTTTATTGGACATCAGAATGAGCTTACTAAACTTTTTTTTTCTTAAACCACATTTTGCACTAAATTTATATTTTAGTAACAGTTGAATGGTGTTTTCTCCCTAGTTTTAAATCTCATCACACATTTCAGAAGGATTCAAAGCAACCTCGGTGGATCTGCTGGTGTTCTATAGATCAGTTTGGATGGTTGAAAGGTCCCACTATCAGCTCAACTGAAGCCTTCAGAGAGCTGCAGATCATCTTCAAGAGCTTTGATACAAGATCTACTTGAAGATTTCTTTGGTCTTCAACAAACACGTTCTTTTTACAGTCTAGAAACAAAGAGGTACGCCCTTCTTCATTTCCAGTGTTTTACATATTAGAACATCATACAAATCATTTATTTTTTCACCACGTTCTTCAAATAACCCCAACTCAAGTGCAGGAAAAATAAATGATAATTAATAAAGACCAATTGGAAAAGCTGCTCCTGAAAAACTAAATACATCAAATACATTGAAAGGATTGTTGAAACACCTTTAGCAACATGATTTGTCCAACATTACATGTACTTTTCTTTATATAATTTCTTCCATTTATCAATATTTCCAGAAGTTTGTTTCTGCACAGATCTTCCAAGCATATATCTGGACTTAGTCTCGTTTTTCACTCAGTCTGAAAATCAGCAGCCATCTTAAACATTGTCCACTTATTAAAAATCTCTCTCATGTAGAAGGATGGACTTCTAATTATTTGGAAATCGCTTTATAAACCTTCAAACATTCCCTTATAGATGGGCAGCAACAATCATTGCTGAAATCTTTCCACATTGGCATCGTGTTAAAACACACCTGTATGCTTTGGACCAGCAAACTACCAAAACACCTGCTCATAAAGATGGTCGCACTTGATCAAAGGCTTTTGATCAGCAGCACCTGGCTGCTAATTTTACCTCAAATAATGTAGATCCAGAATGGATGACCTTATTTTTTTCCACATGCAGATTTTATAGTTATGTCTTTTTTTAATAGTTGAAGTTTATTGTGCTTTTCTACACTTTGGATTCATCATCAGTTTTAGAAGAGGCTCTTTTGCCATTCTCTGAAAAGATGCTCCCGGGTATACTGGAGTTTCGTTCCAGTTCATTTAGGATGAGAAACCTTCAACATCATAAATCTAAATCTGAGATGTGTTGCTTTACATTTAACAACAAAAAGTTGTGTACAACAGAAAATTACTGAAAGTATTTTGTAAGTAACCTCAGCATGCTTTGATCATGTGACATGTCACATGGAAAACGTTGCATATGACAAGCGAAAGTAAGCCTGAGGTATAGGAATGAGAAGCCAATTTCAGGGTTTCCACAAATGTTTCATGTAAAATGTCACCTTTCCAGAATTCTCACTCATTTTATAACTAAATTTCACAATTAAGTTATGGCAGAAAGTTCTATAATGGACAGGCTTCAATTATGGAAACGGGGGAAATACAGAAAGGCAGGAAATGTGACAATTTATAGAGCAAGGATGTGAGGAGAGAGAGGAGGAAAGGACACAAGGATGGGAGGTGGGAAATAAGTTAGGAAATAAAAGGGAGGGAACAACAAGCAAGGATACAGGATTAAAGAAGTAGGACAAAAGGAAAAAATAGCAAAGAAATTGACTAAAGCTCAACACTACAGTCTTTCTGGCAAAAAAAAAAAAAAAAAAAAAAAACAGTTCAAGTTTTTGAATTTAATAAAATATATTTGCAAGCAAAATATGCTGACATTTCTCATTTTGTCATCTTTCTCCAGCCAATTTTAACAAAATGTCAAGCGAACTCTTGCCGTTACTGTACCAATAAACATATCAGCAGAGCCAAAACCAGTTCCTTTAAAAATACACATCGTTACAACTGCAGAAACCTAAAACACCAGCCCCATGACTGGTTTTTATTGGTTGTACAATCCTACATCTGTTCTCATCTGCAACACAGTTATTAAAAAGGTCATTGAAGCTGCTACGTAGCTTTGCCAATGGTAAAAAAGGAAACATTAACCCAATGTGGAATGACTACACACGAGCGCAAAACTTTTTTTTTTTTTTTTATCTCTGTGACACTTTAGTACATACACGTCTTCTACAGGTATTACAGTAGCAGGAAAGGAGCACGAGATAAGCTGTCTATTAAGCTTTTAAAAACTAGAATATGATTTTTTTTTTTTAAAAAGTATTTACTAACCACAGAGGAAGAAAACAAAATATCAAGAAATTTCATGGTTCGCGATTTGAAGTGGCCGTAATTAGAGGCAGTAGCTTGTTCGTACAATTACTTCCAGTTTGGGCTTTAAATACTCGATTTCTATTTACACACTCTATAATCAGCCTTAAAGTGGCAAGAAAAAGTCCTACAAGAGATTAAAAAACTCATCCAGAACCTTTTGAAGAGTCTCAAGCCAAATCACCCATAGATAAAAACAAACTACAGCAAATTACAGCCACCCCAAACCTAAATGTACTAAAATTTGTTTTTGGTTTGATAAATCCTTATTAACATTTTCTCCCTCAGTTGTCCAAAGTCTGTATCGACACGATTAAAAAGTACATTTTTAAATTACAACAGTGATGGTTTTTTCTGTGCATGGTGCAAGGTTTTGTTATCCTAAATGCCAAAAATTAAAATAAAGATTTAACCAAAGGTCTAGGTGTTTTTACAAATTCCACCTTCACATAAATCATCGGTCCATCATGCTGAGGATCATCTCAGGGGTCAGGTCTCCATTAGGAGGGGCCTCGTTCAGCTGCACCTCCTCAGCTTCCCCTTCTACCTGAGACAGCTCCTCCATCTGAAGGGTTGACTTGACGCCACCAACCACCAACTCCTCCTCCGCGGCACCCTCTTCCTGCTCCACTCCGACCTCCTTCTTTACAATGATGTCGTCGACCTCTCCTGTAGCCTCGTCCTCCACACGGATGATGGCAGCAGCTACAAAGAATTTCAGGTCAGACTCTGGTGCTCGAAAGTACGGTTTCCATCAGGAGCCTGGAGTTCTCCAAGCAACGTCATGTTTTGTGTGTGAACAGCTCAAAATGATAATACAGAAACTCACCGTCAGGCTTATGCTTAGGGGGGCGTCCACGTTTCCTTTTCACCGGGGGCTCAACTGGTGCAGGAATTGGGACAACTGGTTCAGCCTGTTCCACCTCAATCTCATTTAGCATTTCATCGTCCTCGTCTTCTGCTTCATCCAGTTCACCCTCTACATTAAAACAAGACAAGGAGATATAAAGGGAAAAAATTGCCTACATTTCTGAAAATTAATTACAGCATTAAATTTAGAGTTAGTTACTTCCCCTCCTTTTCCTAAAACGCAAATATAACCTACAAAGTCTGTCATAACATTTGACAACCTGATTGATCTGAAGTTGATTTCTGGCTCAAGTCAAGTCAGACGTTAAGGTCAGTTTGAAGAACCACAGCGACAGTGAATTATTTAATGGTATGCTAAAAACAATTATTAAATACCTAAATATGGGTTTTGCATTATTATCAAGTCAAATTTTGATTAATGAGTTCCACATTTATTTAATTATGCATATTACTGACTTGGGGATAAATTTTTTTCTTCATTTTCTAATTAACTGAATTAGTTTGACATTGTACAACAAATGAAAAGTGCTCTCAGACACATTGAGGTCCAAACATTAAAAAAAAAGGCAAAACAAGTTGCAGTTAAACAGTGAAGGCCAGCAAAACCATGTCAGCAACAGTAATAAATAGATGTTTCTTAAGAAAAACACTAAAAGCTATTAAAATGGAACCTGGGCAAACTTTTTCAAGTTAAAGCCAAGAAATTTGCACATTAGCCTAAATTATGTTTTCAATACCTGTGATATCATCATCGTCGTCATCATCATCCCTCCTAGCCTGCATCTTCCGCTTTCTGCCACGCCGACCCTTCTTGGGAGAAGGAGCTCCGTTTTCATCTCCATCAGCTTCGCCCATGCAGTTCTCCGCATGACGCAGCATCGTGTTCTGTTGAACGCACCAGACTGTAAGTCTAATATCGAACATACTACCGAGGGTACACTGAAACCAGTGTGTGTCCTACCCTGCGAGTGAAGGTCTTGCTGCACTTGTTGCAGACAAAGGCAGTGGGAACAAAGTTTGGATCATGGTAACGCTTGAAATGCATATCCAGAAGTTGCTTCTGACGGAAAGTCTTCTCACACTGGCTACAGGCAAATGGCTTCTCTCCTGTGTGTGTTCTCTTGTGCATAATCATGTGGCGCTCCTGCAAGAAAACACACCAGTGTCATGCAACCGACAGTTTGCAGGTAAAAACATAATTTCAGACAAAAGAGAGATGTTTGTAACACACCTGTCTGCAGCAGTAATCACACTGGTCACACTTGAAACGTTTCTCATTCTTGTGAGTCTTCTGGTGTTGGATCAGAGCGTAGCGCTCGTGAAACACGGCGTCACAGTAACGACATTTCTTCCCAGTCTCAATAAACGAGTGCTGCTTTCGCAAGTGAACACCTACAGAAATGGTGACCAGAATATTATTGGTACACAACCTAAAGCTAAACATTTGGAAGAGAATCTATTCCAACATCGGGCCCGTTTTTGTTCCTGCACATCCCGCCTTCACAAACATGCACAGAGACTCACCCAGATCACTCTTGCGTGCAATCACAGTATCACAGTGCGGGCAGTGGAACTTGGCCACGTTTTCTGTGTGTTTCTGCAGAATGTGCATCTTCATGGTGCCGCTCTGGGTGAAACGAGCATGGCAGATGTAGCACTCGTACGGCTTCTCCCCTGCAACACAAAGTAGGGGAATATATGAACCCCCCTGTGCAAATACATGCATACAGGTAATAACAGGTGAGGTGTATTTTACCTGAATGTGTCCTCATGTGTCTTTTTAGCTTGTAAGTGTCTCTGCTGGCATAGCTGCAAAGACTGCACTGGAAAGGCCGCTCGCCAGTATGAGAGCGGATGTGCCTCTTCAACTTACTTACCTAAGAAACAGAAAAATCTAAATAAATAACTGTTTTACAGCGTAAATAAGTTTTATTTAAGAAGTAATGCGACACCCTTGAATAAAAATAAGTACCTCCACACTGGAATAGTCGCACATTGAACACTTGAAGGGCTTCTCATGGGTGTGTTTGTAGCGACGATGACGCACCAACTCTCCACTGGTCACAAACGCCATGTCACAATCTGTGCATTTATGTGGCCGAGTGCCTAAAATTTAAGAAAATTAGAATAAATTGGTGTGAATTCATTTGAGAAACTTTGTATAATTATGAATGTACTTAACAGAACAAAGCCACTGACATTAGATTAATTTAAATAAGGTGCCTTTTAATCCAGCTTTGACAGAACCATTTGATTTCCTGCTTCACTAATTATGAATAGTAGACTTATTACCAGGTAGTAATTTGTAGAAAATTTGTAATATCTTTGCCAAGTTTTACCTGTGTGTGTGTTCAGGTGGTTTCTCAGCAGTGTGACTGTTCTGAAGGCTCTGCCACACAAGTGACATTTGTGTGGCCTCTCATCCGTGTGGCTCTTCATGTGTCGATCCAGATTAGAACGCCTTGGACAGGTATAACTACAGAGCTCACATTGGAAGGTTTTCTTCACACCTACGAAAAGAGACATTTTACTTCAAACTGTGAAAGCTAAATAACTGAATTGGAGTAGGAAACACACTCTCTGTGTGTTGCTTCAACCTCTGTCAGAGGCCAGTCAATGACTGGATGCAATCTGCTGGGTAATAAACCGAATTGGACTGCATTGTTTGACAACTAGGATCAGTTGGAATGAATGTACTTGACTTGGAATCTGTATGATTTAACTGAATTGATGTTTTAAAGAGCGTTGAGATAACGTATTGTGACCTTTTGCAATAAAAATAAACTGAAATGAAGCTTCACCTTTTTTCTTGATCTTGGTGGGCTTTGGAGGTTTCATGTTGCCCACAACCTTCTCAGCATTGACCTCTGACAGCAGCCCCTCCTGTTGTTCTTCCTCAAAGTCGTACACAGAAACATCCATGTCACGATCTCCCTCTGCATACCGAAGTCGGCTTTTTTTGCCCTTTTTCCCTTTGCGGACAGCAGCTATGGGTTGGTAGTCTGGATCCTTTGACCATTCTGGGTCATCTTGCTGAGGGACAGCAGGTTCAGGTTCTCCCACTTCCTCATCTTCCTCTTCCTCCTCCTGTGTTGCTTGGAGCTCATCGTGGGCTGCTTGGAGCTCTTCCTGCTCTACAGTCTCCACCTGACCATTTGCTCCGACTTTTACAACCTAAACAAAGCATCAACAATTTGGTAAACACTGTCAAGACTGTTGGAACAAAAATCTGAACAGCAAGGACTTAAAGAAGTATGAAGTGCTTTCTCACCTGGAAGCCCTCGGGCAGGGGAAGGGTGTGGCAGATAACTGGTTCTGCATCCTTGTTGCCGGCTGACGCCCCTACAAAAGTGGCCTGGAGCCCCTCTACAGTTGTGGTGACTGGTACCTGCACCAGCTGAAGCTGACCGAGACCTAAGGCGGCACCAGCCTGCTCTTCCATATTCACCACCTACAGCAAACCACCCAGCGTTACAAACAAACAACTCGCACCAAGTTACTTACAATCCACCTCAGTCGCCTGTACACACCTGAAGCGTGATGATCTGACCCTCGTCTCCACCGGTAACCGTCACAGTGCCGCCCCCCTCCAACACTTCTGTTTTCATCTGCAGCAAAGTTGGATCCAGCGCATCCATCACCATCATGTCCATGTTACCAGCCACTTCACCCTGCGCCGCTTGTATCAAGGTCTCTCTGCCCTCTGATAGGACCTTTCCGTCAGAGGCCAGGACAGCTGCCTGAGCTGACTCCATGGACACGACCTCGCCCTCCATGGCAGTGGGCTAACCAACGCTGTAGGAGATTTCTTTAATGGTTAGGAATTTAAATCAAGGCATTTCATTTATTTTTGTGTTCATTACTCAAAGAAAATAAAGACAGGACTTAATCATATTCTAAATAGTTGTACAATTCCAAAGGTTTAAAGTACAACTGGGCAGTAGAGTAAGTTCTTCGGATACATCAAAACATAGCGACAGTATGGGACCAGTGTAACATTCGTAACAGCGAATTCTCTTTGTACCCAGAAGTCTGATTTTCCAAGTACCCAGACTCCAGGGAATCTGGCAGGAAACGTTGCGGAGCAGCCCTATGTTTAGTATCCAACTCGTTGCAGTCATAAACTTGTATTAGCACTTCTGACATCTTTCAGTGCCACAAAGAAAACAAAAATCTCTGACTCGATGCAATCTGTTGGGTTTTCGTAGATAGAAAACTTTTTATCTAATTTGAATAAATAACTGCATCTGACTGCACTGTTCAATGCAGTCATTTTCAGCTTCAAAATTCAGACTTTCAAGACAAATCGGACACAGCACAGCTTATGGGTTTAAGCAGCACATCTGCAATGATGAGGCTATAACTCGCATGGTACACTTGCCAGACATTAACCTGTCTACTCCAAGTTAAATAAACCTTTAAAAGCATCTGTATTAATAGAAAATACGGAAAAGCCAAGTCAAATCAAGAATATGCTGCCATGTTTGTTGGAGATTGTAGAGAAGAGAGAAAGCAGCACAAGTTAACCACTTCTACTATATATTTTAGGGGAAACAAAATAAAGATAAGGAACAGTATCTATGTGCAGCCAATATTCATAACTTACATTACCACTGCAATAGTTACCACAAAATGTGATCTTAAATTTTAATTCAGTATCGCCCCTACCCTACATGACACAAACTTAAATAATATTGCTACCGGGTCTTTTTTTTGCCCTTTGGTCAGGCTAAAATACTCAAAGGACTTTCAACAAATCAATGTTTAGACAGCATAATGAAAAAAAAACAAAAAACAAATGCTTTACTTGGTGCGCTCTTTTCAGCCATTACAGTTTTAGCAGCTCAACTAGGGGAGTATAAAACTCGGAGACATAATCCAAGAAGTCTCGAAGCTGTAGACTTTAACCTGGAGCGCGAAAAACTGAGCGTAATGGAGGTCATACTGGAGGTTTGACTAAGTTATAGTGCCTTAAATTACATTCACTGTAATTTCGGGTTAAATTGCGTTCATAAAGTGCAAAACTCCTGGTTCACTGAGCTCTTTTTTAAAGTAACCGCGAAGCCGACGGTTAAACTGAAAAACGGTTATAGACCGAGTCAGTTCATGTCTTCCTGCGGTGATAATGAGATACTGATGAGGTTTGTCTGTTTGCCAATCACAATCAATCGATCAGCCAGTCCCCCAGCCACAAATTTGTCTGCTTTAAAAGCACAAATTACCCATCTCCCGGTTGTTTTTATAAAAGGTCTTGAAATATGTAAGTTGTGTTTCAAGCCGACAACTTGGCCAAGCTGAGCGGTGTTTAAGTGGGGAAGCGCGACAACGTCTGAAAACAGGAAACAAAGGGCACGATAAGATGGACGTCAGGCCTGAAAAGACTTAAATCAGAAATGCCGATAAATACAACCATCCCCGTGCAAATACACCATTATATCGCCTGGAAGGCGACAAAATACTTGACTGATTCACCGAGTGGGGGTTTATAGAGGCATTTAATGTATTTTGGATAACGATAGAGGGAGACAAACACCCCCCGCCAGCCGCCTGGACTGTAAGCCCTACCGTGACACCTAGAGGCCGTCGACAGCTCCTACAAAAACCCCTCCTTGTCTGGAGACAAACTGATGCTTTCACTTACTCCTGGTTGGTTCTTTTTCCAGTTGGAGTCACTTCGAAGCTCAGGGCCGGCGGTTGCTCCTCTCAATCCTGCAGCAGACGGTGGCGTGTGCTCTGCGCCGAGCTCTTAATTTTCTCCCGCTTTGGAGGAGTAGGCCTAGCACAAAATGGCGGCTTATTAGAAGCAGCGCGCCTGCGCGTTTACAGCGGCCCGATGGAGTAGAGGGGAGTGGCCCAGCCGCTGATGAGGGTTAAGGGCGCCAGATTTGAAATGAGGCGTGGGCGTGGCGACCGGAGACACGACTTTATACTCAGTAGAAAATGGAGGGAAAATACGCCCAGCTTTTTAACAGATCAGTGTTGGTGTAAATAACGTCACCCTAGATAAGCACTCAAAACTAAGTCAAAATTATAGGTCGGATTGAAGCAGTACATAATGTTAGCCACAAGAGGGCAGTGTGAGGCTTGTGAGAAGTGGGGTTCATTTGAAATGTGGCTAAAGGTAGAATAAATAAGTGTTTAAGGGAAATTGTTTTCTGTGTACTAAAGCATGTAAACAGATTTACATTGGGGGTTTATGTGATTCCGACTATCTTGGCTATGTTTTCCTTGGTAAATAGTTTTTTTTCAAGTACAGCAGGTGTTCTGACCTGTATTTTCAGTGCAAGCAGAGGGGTACAGATAAATGAAGGAGGAGGGAACACAATAAAGGATGTAAATTAAGGCTATATGGTGCATTACTAGGGAAAACCATTTCAATGAAAGAGCAAAATTCCTAAAGTTCAGTACTAAAATGTTCTGAATGAACTCCAAACTCCTTGTTATCAAATATGCTGCACCTTCTCTCAGATTTATGTTTCTGCTCTAAAATTGAATGCTCTGGCATGAATTTCCTCCCCTGTTGTCTGAATCCTTCTCCTTGCTCTCAAACCTCTCCGCTGATCAATCAGAATAACTCTGATCAACCTTATGTTGGTATTATTTATGTCACAGCGTCACATAATACAATTTCCTTACACAAAACTATGAGTAGATTACTTTATATTGTGGGTTGTCAAAGATGGTATGTCATGACACAAAGGACGGTCTCATATTGTTTTCTGCTGTTGAAGGGGTTTAAAGTTTCTGCTTTAAAATGGGTTATATACAAATCAAATCTGGACTGCAATGTGGGGTAAGTGTAAACATCTTGTTACCAGAAGCAAATTGTTACCAGCTAAATCTGTCATTGGTCACCTTCATTTAAAACAATGTGGTAAAATAAATAGCTTTAATTCATTTTCACTCTAATCATCACCTTGAAGGCGACAGCTACAATAAATCTGTACTTAAATATAAAAAGATAGAATAGTAGAAATACTTTGCATTTTCTCTGATAGCTGACTTATCAATGAAGAGGCTGTGTTTTGTTTTACTAGGTAAACATAGCTGTTTGGTTTGGCCTTTCATTCTGATATACTTAGATTGTATTTATTTATTATTGATTTAATTTGTAATGTTATATATTGGAATTTTTATATTTTGAATAAATTTTGGGGGTTATATTTCTGTACACCTTTCATTTATTGATTTATTTACAGTTTGAACGGTTACTTAATTTGATTTCTCGATGGGAAATGGAATTACAGGCAGTGCTGTATTTTCTTGAAGATGTATTGCTCAGACACAATTTTTGAGTAAATGTACTAAATTGCATTTCAAAATTTTCATTCCTCTTTTTCCCCTGAGAAAATCCAGTTAGCAGGAGTTTTTCCTGCTCATTAGCTGAAAGTACAGTCTCATCTAGTCTATATTTTATATATTCAATCTTTAGGGATTACAAGTACAGACAGGCTCTAATTAGGATTAAACACATATAAGCTTTAGAAAACACTGTCACCTGTGACCCAAACTTGCCGCTAGGTTACAATAACCAACAGTATTGGTTTATTATACCTGCAGCTTAGCGTTGAAATAGATGATGGCATATTACTGCATGTGGAAAACTTTCTAGGCGGGATTCCAAAGAGGAAAACAGGTTATCTCTGAACTAAAATTTAAGATGAAAAGAAAAGGTGCCTGTGACGTTACCCTCATTTGTGTAAATAGTTGCAGAAGCAAATAGCAAAGAAATGCGATCCACATATAGAAATGCTCCAGATGAATATCCTGAATGTCTAAATATCTCTTCTAGTTTGCTTATCAAATGTTCAGCAGCTATGCAGGGAACAAAATTCCAATGAAACCTGGGATACAAGTCTCCAGAGAAATAAGCACAGTGATTAAACTATGTAGAAAATGGGGCTTGTGGGCGTGTGTTGTGTTTTATGGTTTCTGAACAAGTTGTGCAACTCATTGTATTGCACCTGACAATCCTCTCAGTAGAATCTAGCACAGGTATATCCATCAGTTGCAAGGGACCCAAGAAAATGCCAAGTCAGTCTGTCAATTACTGCTTCAAAAATTATTTTCTGCATATAAAATAAATTATTAATTTTGTTGCATAAGCACTAGAGAACATAATGTCTATTAAGGTAATGGTTATACAGATGCACTATGCTGGGATGTATTGATGAAGCAGGTGTGAGAGTGGTGACTCTTATCCCTGTGTCAGAGCCTCTCCTTGTTTTATTACATCTTCTGCTCCTGGTTTTTCCTCTTACAGGGGGGGCGGTGGCAGAGAAAGGCGAGGTTCTGTTGTCAGATCTGTCAGTCGAGCCAGCCTTGTCCCTCCCACCACTGTGGAGGCATTACATACTGCTGGTGCTCTTAGCAACCGTGCCTCAGCAACAGAGCCACGGCAGCAGCGTGCCGTGTCTCCCCAATGGAGCTGCCATTGGGTGGACCAGCTCTCAGACACTACACCCAGAGCAGACCGAGACCTCACAGGCAAAAACTGAACTATCGTCCCAGCAGACCGCAGGTACTGTGTGTGAGGATCAGATGTGTTTGGGATAAAATGGAGTGAGAGGTGGTTGGTGTGTGTGAGAGAGAGAGAGAAGGGAGAAAAATGGAAGGGAGGGAGAGGATGTAGAAGGCTATAGAGGGGAGAGGCAGGGGGAAGGGAAGGGTGGAGAAGATGCCTGGTCCCTGCTTGAATTAGGCAGTCCCTTTGTACCGGTGACTGGCTCTTTGAGAGACCTCTCTCTTTTCTCTGTGTGTGTATATGAGAGGGTGATGAACGCGAGTGGGAATTTGCACTCAACGTCTTTCCTGGCTCTTCCTGCAAAAAAAGAAACCAAAAAAAGCTTTGGGCATTTTGAATCTGTAAATGTTTTAAAATGCATAGAGAGTGCATCTATTCCCCACCGAGCTGGTCATATTGTCACAGAGCTTCAGCATTTTGTAGACATGCAGTCACTCCCTTGGAGACAAAATTCACCCAATCCCCCTGACAGAAGATCGCGTAACGGTGACTTCTGCTAAATTCGTGTTCTGCAGCCAACCTCTTGACTTTCATCTCCACTTGTGGGCGCAGATGTTGATACGATCAGCGTAATGCAACTCTGCATAGCTGTGATTTTGATATTGCGTTACCTGTATTGGCAAAATGTATTATGCTGTGTTCATTCTGCATGTATAACCTAGAGATGCCCGATCACTGTACATTAAAGAGCAGCTGGCTCCCAGGAGGCCTGGTTCCAAGCTGAAATGGATGAGAAAATCCAGCCAAAAATATGTGCATTGTGTCAGGAGGAGCAGCACTGCCAGAGTGTGTGGGTTTTCAGAGGTGATTGTTACGTAATGTAAAGTTACATGTGTTATAGTCTGTTTGTGTCTGATCTGTTCATTTCTATGTGTGTCTTAATTAGGAGACGATAATTGAGAGTGAAAATGAAGTTCTTGAGCACATGGGGCGAGTGGATGAAGGAGTGGAGGAGTTCTTTACAAAGAAAGTACTTCCCACTGATCCACTGTGAGTATCAATCAGTAGTTAAAAGATTTAGTATGAATAAAAGCAGGTAGATTTGAGATGTGTTTTTTTGTGTAGGACCAAGCAGGATGAGGAAACTATCACACAGGAAGAAGTGGCTCCTGCCAGCTCTGTTGCTCCCTGTCCTCCACCAACAAAAACTCTCAGGAGGAAGCTTGGCGATTTCTTCACCCTCAAAAGGAAGCGAGGTCTGAAGTCAGAGGCGAGCCAGGAGGGTCGCCCCAAAAAGGCCTCCATCGCCGATTTCATACGACCTCTCAGGGAGGTCGCCAGGTCAGAGAAAGACAAGGAGAAAGAGCGAGTGAAGGAGAACGACAAGGAGAATGACAGGGAGAAAGCAAAAGCACATCCCAGTGCTGTTACTGGAGAGGCTGCTGTTCAGGAGACGCAGGTTACTGGTGACGCGCCGTTGAGGGGTGAGGCAGCGCCTCCCCGTCGAGTACTCAGAGAGGGGAAATCCCAGTCTCTCATTCTGCTGTCTGGATCAGCAGCAGCAGGAGCTACCAATGTCAGAAACACTGCAAAGGTGAGCATCACTGCAGCTTCAATCTTGTACTATTTTAGTAAAAACATTTGAGCATCAGTCATGTTCTACCGATTTCAGAAACAGTTTGAAGGCCAGCACAGCTTTGAGCAGAAACTCCATCTTATGCTTCAGCGTATTGGAGTTTCTAAACCTCCACCAGGAGACACACAGGTGTGTAAATGTGTATGCCTCAATTTAGTGACACATAATAAGGAAGTGTGAATATTGAAGTTAAAATATGTCTTTTATTAATGTAGAATCAAGAAGGAGAGATGAAAAAGGCAGAATCTGAAGGTATGTGTCTTCATCTGTTTTTCTTTCCTCCAGGTTTTGTTAATAAAGCTGAAGTAATATTTTCGTCAATAATGCAAGACGTATAATTTCTGACACATGTACAGTGTTATAAAAATGTATTCGCCCCCTTACCGATCTTTACAGTTTTTAAATGTTTCAGATTATCAAACTAATTTTAATACCAGCCACACCCAGGCCAGTCCAAACGCATTACATTATTCCTCAATCTAAAGAAATTCATGAACAGATGAAAAACAAATCATTGACAGGAGTTACTCTAAGAGCACATTGAAGATTCATCCAGAAGCTCATCAAAAACCAAAAACAACATCGAAAGCACTGCAGGCCTTACCTACCTCAGTTAGGGTCAGTGTTCCTGATTCAACAATGAGAAAGTGGGCAAAAAGGCATCCATGGGAGAGTTACAAGGCCAAAATCACTGCTGACCAAAAAGAAAACAAATGCCCATTTCATATTTACCTGTACAGCTAGTCGTACTTGATGGAACGACTAAATATCCTGAAACAGAATCTCCAACCATGATTTTGTAACCTTAAGCTCAAGCACACTCAGCTAATGCAACAAGACAATGATCGTTTCAGCTGAATTAAAACAATTCTACAAAGAAAAGTGGGACAAAATTCCTCTACAGTGATGCAAAATACTCTTTGACAGTTCTCACAAACACTTTATCACACTTGCTGCTCCCATTACTTTTTCACATAGGGCTAGTTGGCTAGGATAGCTGTTTTCCCTTAAAAATTGCATCATCGTTTTTATTTTGTATTTACTCTGTTAATTTATGTTTAATATTATAATTTCTTGGATGATCTGAAAAATTCAAGTGTGACTAAAAACAAAAACAGAAGAATCATGCAAGGAAACAAGTATTGCCCCACAGCACTGTATTTTTGAGACCTCTGTAATGATGTTGGTACTTTCCTCAATAACCTGCAATTGAATTGTATCCTTGTCTTCTGCCCTCTCATGGAAGGTCAAAGTTCAAAATGGCTACATGCACCTTAGAAGAAAAGTTTTCATTAAATACAAAATTCTTCCTTTGAAATGATCAAAGATAGTTTTAAAAATGAGTCAGAGCCATTCAACAAAAAAATAACTTATGGGCTGTGTTAACTCTGGTACCAGCTAGCCACAATCTCCACCATGATGGTGTAGGCAAGGGCGGGACGGGGAAAGAAGGGGCTGGGGCCATTTGGGGAGATGGCCCCCCACATTTGGTTCGACATCTTTGCGCCCATCCCCTCCTCCCTAACACATACAACACCACACGACAGTTGGGTTTTGAGGTGTGGGATGATGGGCCTTGGGGGCCCATCCAGCATCTCCAACATCTCAACCTCACTCCCAATCTTAATTCACTTCAGACAAACACACCTGCATTCTAGCAACATTTCACAGTAACACAGACATGCATGCATACACCAGAGACGAGGATGGGGTGGCTTGGCGCATATGGCATGGCATTGCCCCCTGTCATTCCTGCCTCTTCACCCATGATGGTTCAGCTGGGACTGGCGAGGATAGCCTTAGGGGCTTTGACAGTGTCAAAGGGGAGTGTGGGTCGTGGTGTTCAGTGTCTCTTGTCTCTCCCTGTGCGTCTTTGGGCTGGAGACGTCTGCTTTTGTGGTTCACTGCTGACCTACCCCTTTGTCGGGCGCATGGCTATTCTGTGAGAGTTCACGGTACCTGGGGCTGCTGTGGTCTTCAGAGCCAAAGCCATCTTCCCGTTGTTGCTTTTAGGCACTTAGTGTTGCAAGATTTCTACCCTTTTCACCATTCTAACTGCTTGGCCCCTCCGGGTCACAAATTCACACACACACACCTACTCTACGCACATAAAAATAATCCAGATGGTTGAAGGTCATATAAACATGGGTTCCTTTTCCATCAATGTGGCTTGTTCACTTTGATGCTAGATGCAGCATTGATTTGATAAAATCTGCCTGCATCTCCAGCAAGAGCAAAACTGCCCTGGAACACGCAGGCAACCAGCTGCTCTCTTTGCCTGCCTAGACAGGAATTGTTGGGGGAAAAAAGTGCCGCTTTAGGTTTTCAGGTATATTTTAATGCGTAAATGCGTTCCGGATTTTTTCAGTGGATTTTTGCCACATGTTTTTAAATCCAAAAATATAGTATTTTTTGACAATTTATTTTTTTGCAAAAGGCTTTAAAGGGTTGAATGATAAAGCTGGATTAAAAGGAGATGGGTGGGGAATCTACTTACTTCAGTCTGCAATTTAGTGCTTAATTTGACCTTTACAATAACACAAGCACCTTTGCACTTCAGGTACCATCATAGATATTAAACCTGAACCACCATCTACATTCTCAAAACCTCGGACAATGTCTGCATCTTCAGGTAAACTAGAAATTGTCATTTTCTGCCTCATTCCTACCATGCTAGAATTACCTAGATGATAATTTCCTTCATATTTCTCTCCAGACACACGGCATCAAATTCGGGCAAGTGTGTCGGCACATGAGGCAGCTGGGAAACCTGCTCTGCTTCCAAAACCAGTAATCAAACCAGCTCCACCTCCCGCAACATCTGGCCGCAATACGCCTGAGAACGAGCTAGCACAGATTCAGGAAGCAGAGACAAACACGCCCACTAAGCCCAGTCCAGTTGCAACTCCCTCTGCTCCTGCTACGTCCGACCTGGCTGCTACCACCACTTCTTCTCCACCGACAATCTCTAATTCAGTCCCTGACTCAGCCAGTGTCACAGTTTCCTTTTCCAGTACTGACACAGAGAAATGCAGTGACTCAGTGAACCCTGCTGCAGCAACTACAACATCCACCATCATTACAGTCGGTGACAGAAAGGCCTCAGTCCCTAAATCTAGTGCTTCTGAAACTGAAGCACCCATCTCTACGATTAAAAGCACCTCTACACCAACAGAGTCCCCTGATATAGCCACAGTTATACCCACCTCCTCAGAGTCCATTACCCCTAGTCTTTCAGTCCCTTCCACCTCAAAAACAGTAACCACTTCTGCCATCCCCACCCTGGAAACTTGTTCAGCTTCCAACCAGCAGAGCTCAGTTTCCAAAACATCAACAAATCTGCCAACTGAGGTGGCTTCACCAAAACTAAATGGTGCTCTCTCAGCTGCTGGAGGTGAAATTTCTGTCACCATCCCAGCTTCTTCAGCCTCCACCAGCACGTCAGATTCAGGCCTACATACTCCCTCCAATACCTCTGTAACTACATGTCATCCTCCTAATTCTAGTGCAGTTACAGCTGCAGCTACACATGATGTCCCCATTACCACAACCTTCCCTGTCACCGACGCTCCCCTCCCTCCCACTGCTGATGAAACCCTCAGCCCAACATCCAGCGACCACATGGACTCTGCCTCCTCTCCTCTCATCATCCAGTCAGCCGCTAATATCTCTGCTCCCTCCACTTCTTCCAGTGACACAAACCCTACAGACACCGCCTCCACTGCTACCAGTTTAACCCGTGCAGACACCACTTCCACCAGCAGCTCGGCAGGAACTGCTGCAATTAGCTCCCCACACATAACTGGGTCAGATCCAGTCTCCACCATTCCCCCTGATGAAGAGTCAAGTGCTACTCCTCACCGCTTGAGCAGTCCAGCACCCCCTGATGGTGATCCACTCCAGGATAAAGATTTACAGACACTGCATGAAGAGAGGGGGGAAGGTGAAAAACCAGGAAAACCCACAAAAACAGACACTAGTAAGATTTCATGTCAATAAATGTGTAATTCAGTGCCTTGCAAAAGTACTATTACTTAATGAATATTTTCAGATTTTGTGAAATTACCATTACAATATTATTTAATAATGGGCTACATGGTGGCACAGTTTCTAACACTGTTGCCATGCAACAAGAGGGTTCTGGAGTCTGAACTTGTTGTCCATTCTGCTTTGCAAAATGGCTCAAGCTCCTTCAAAACTTTGCTTATGTGCAAACCTCTCCATTGGATTTGGACTTTAACTGGGCCATTCTAGCATATGAATATGTTTTGATCCAAACCATTACGATGTAGGTCTGGCTGTATTCAAAGTGTTGTTATCCTGTTGGATGTTGAACTGTGGCCTTCCTCCCAAGTATTTTGTAGACTAACAGGTTTTCTTCCTGGATTGCCTGTATTTAGCTCTATTTATCTCCCCGTCACCTCTGTCCAGCTTCCATGTCCTTTCTCCTGCAGCTGATCACAGCATGATTCTGGCACCCCTGGTGTTTCACTGTGGAGTAATGTGCACAGTTGATTTATACAGTATACACAGTCTTTTGCATGTAGGCAAGTTAGGTTGTATGTATATAAGTAGTTGTATGTTTAATTGCATGTTTTTTTTTGTGTCTTGTAGCAGTAGATGAGCCTTCTGAGATGATCAAACAGACCAAATCATCTGAGCTGGATAAGAAGAAGGAAGTTGCTCACAGTGAGAAGAAGAGCGAAAGTGACAGTGACAAACCAGTGGTTGACAATGGTGATGTAACCAGAAAGGAAGTGCAGGAAGAAATTGTGAAAGCTGAGCAGGACGCGCTGTCCGAACCTGAGCCGGGTACAGAGGGTGAGAGGAGCAGACATGACGCTGCCAATGATGCTCAAGAGCAAGAGGAAACTATGTCAGAAGGTGATAAGTGAAAAAATACTAAAGTCGCTGAAACTGGGACCGACAACTGTGACAGACAGAAGAGTCCACAGTAAAGGGTATGAAGGATAAGGAAGTTTGGGGAGAGGGATGATCAATGACACTTCCAACAGGGACCACCACATTACTGCAGCACACCACTAAGAGTGGGCCACTGGACCAAAGAACTGAGATCCTCTTGGTGTGATGTAATCAACAAATCCAGCAGTGTCTTTGTCCTTTTTCTAACTTATGTTGAGATTCTGCATTGCACGTATGATTATGTACTATAAGAAAACTATTGTGGTAAAATTCATGATGTTTACAAAAGATGGAAAGAGACATATGACTATTAAATGGATTATTCAGTTCACTAAGTCATTGTTTTATTTTTGTTTTTGGACATACACTTGGTCATATTTTCTTGAAAGTCTTCATCACACTCATCTTTTTCACCCTTATTGTGAGATACATCACTTTATCTTAATTAAATTATTTAATTAAATTATTTTATTTTGTTGGATTGCTAATTTCAACAGGGAGAAAAGAGGTAAACGTCCCGAGGGAAGAATTATGAAAAAAAAAAATTCTACAGAGTAATGAACCAATTTATTTGTCAGGAAATATATATAATGTTAAAATATCAACAAAGAAGCAAAAAATGTGATGAGTTAATTAAACAGGAAAATATAATTAAACAAAAAGTTCTGAATTTGTCTCAAACAATGTGACTGACAGCATTCAGTTTCACTGATCAGACAGCCCAACAGAGCTACATAGATACACTTTGTTTGGCGAAACTATACTTAACTGAACCTAAAAATGTGAGTAAATGAAATTATAGCAATAATTTATATCATTGATCCAATTAGAATTTGATTGGTAGTTTCGAGAGTTAATCACAAGAGGGTAAGGTTTTTGAGATGTTTTTGTAGCTAGTGATTTACAAAGAAAGCCCACTTTCAATATTACTTTAAACAATTAAACAAGCATTAATCAATGATCTGCAGATTACCCTCATATGATAGTTAATTAGTATTATGTTTAACATTATATATTTATAACTGGTGATGCTGTTTGATACAGCAAATGCAGACAGAGGCCTGCAGAGGGAAAGAAGAGTACACAGAGATTTTTCTTATGTATAAGCTCAGTATCACAACTATGTCTGTTTAAATTAAATATGTGTAATTAAATCAAGCTACTCCAACATTTAACCCTACATTTGATCAGGGGTTGGTATTATTCTTTTTCTTAAGGGCCATCCTGCCTTATAGTAAGAACAATCAAGAGGCTTCACAGTCAGACAAAATGGTCTAATATGTTTCATTTGTGTGTGTCAATGGTTCACCTATTTTTTAATACAATTCTTTCAGGCAAGACATACTTTGGATTTCTTTCTACATATTTCAGAAGGTTTTGGCACGGCACATGAGCCATTCTCCATGAACCCGATAAAACTGTCTTGGTGCTCAATACTATCTCAAATATTTGATTCTCTCTTTTTAAAACATGATTCCTGAATTAGGTTCTTCTGTAAACTACTAACATTGCACACCTGAGGCCTCTTTTAACTTAAGAGTTTTAGGTTTAGACACTGCTGGTATTTAAAGTGCACTAGTAGCAGATTAAAAAAAACCCAACAACTTATCAGCGAGTTGTGCCCTGAAGAAGTTTTCTTTGCTTTTATGCGCAGTTAATGGTGTAGGTGATGGTAAAAATAGGAAAACTAGGTTACATTGTTCGTGTTGAACTGTGTCATTCATGCAAGTACCACTACTCTGGTAAGGGCCCATAAGTCTGTCTACCAAATCACTTTAACCCTCCTGTTATGTTCCTGGGTGAATTTGACCCGCACCATGTTTAGATACCCCAAAGTGTCAGAAAAGAAAAGGTCCTAATAAATAGTGATTATATCTCAATATTTACTCCGTTACTAACGAGTGCAATCAATCCTTCACACAGAGACATTTTTTGCCTCACCCAGATCACGGTTCAATCAGCATAATTCATACGTTTTTCATTAAAAAAATAATTTTACATTTTTTTTAAGTACAATGGAATGTCCTACATATAAAACCAAAAGTCTAACATGACATTTATTTTATTTAACTTTTTTCTTCCTTTATAGGGTGAATACAGGAACAGCAAACAGCTCTTTGTTAGCATCAAATTAATTTAGCCCGATTCAACCCGAGTTTACTGTTTAGGAAGCTTATTTTTTTTAACATATCCGTACCAGCAGGTGTCGCTGTTGAGGACGTCAAGCATACCGCGCTCTTTTCACCCGGAAGAGGAAGAACAAAGGAGGCGCACAGTGGAGGCTGTGCAGTGGAGTGCTCGGTCTTTTTTCTCTTTTGTTATTTCGTGAATCCATCAGGTTTCCAGTTTATTATCTGCAGGAGTTTTCAGTCTAGCAGGTAAAGATGTCGGTCGTGCAGCCCAGTCGTTCTTCCACCGGCTGGCCGCGCCGCGGCGGAGAGCAGTTCGGGAGCAAATACATCAGCGGGCCCGCAAAACCGCTCACCCTGGAACGGACCATCAACCTGTGAGTCCACAACATCTATACGCACCGCAGCCATCAGAATATAATTCAAAAGAGACAAAAAAGTCAGTGGAAAAATTTTTAGNAGGGAGTCGGTTTCTAACAGTTTGTGCAGACACATGCACAATTGTGGCCTGCTGGAGGTCATTTTGCAGGGCCCCGGCAGTGCTCCTCCTGTTCCTCCTTGTACAAAGGTGGAGGTAGCGGTCCTGCTGCTGGGTTGTTGCCCTCCTACGGTCTCCTCCATGTCTCCTGGTGTACTGGCCTGTCTCCTGGTAGTGCCTCCAGGCTCTGGACACTACGCTGACAGACACAGCAAACCTTCTTGCCACAGCTTGCATTGATGTGCCATCCTGGATGAGCTGCACTACCTGAGCCACTTGTGGGGGTTGTAGAGTCCGTCTCATGCTACCACGAGTGTGAAAGCACCACCAACATTCAAAAGTGACCAAAACATCAGCCAGAAAGCATAGGTACTGAGAAGTGGTCTGTTGTCCCCACCTGCAGAACCACTGCTTTATTGAGTGTGTCTTGCTAATCGCCAAAGATTTCCCCCTGTTGTCTATTCCATTTGCACAACAGCATGTGAAATTGATGTTAATCAGTGTTGCTTCCTAAGTGGACAGTTTGATTTTACAGAAGTTTAATTTACTTGGAGTTATATTGTGTTGTTTAAGTGTTACCTTTATTTTTTTGAGCAGTGTATATTGCAGGAACACATTGGAAAGAAACTAAACTGTTGAGATTCTGTCTAAATTCTCTGATTGGTGGGAACTACTTTTCCTTCCGCCTTGGTGAGTGTATAACAGGAAGCAGCATACCACAGCTGCTCAGTCAGTCACTCAGACACAATGGCACAGCGTAAACGGAGTTATGTGGAGCTATTTCAGCTTGTCAAACAACTGCAGTTTGTGATGTTTGTGGAAAACAGTGCAAACCAGGGTTGTGGTAGCACAACAGACCTAGGCAGACACCTTAGGTTAAGGCAGACAGAAGAGGAGAGCCCAGTGTCTCTGGTGGAGTCCTTCGGTACTGCAGGCAGGCACTATCTAGGTACAGAGAGAGAAAATGTGAAACAGTGCAAGCAGTGGACTGTTGCTGTTGTTCAGATTAGTTATTATGGTTATGAAATAAGATAAACAAAATAAATTCATGCTTAAACATATAACTGCATGAGTTCAGCTTAGAGTACCATTCTGTGTAAACCTGAGAACATTGGCAAAAAAAGCCTAGATTCAAGTAAGGTTTCCTAATGAATTGATTATTTAAAGTGGGTTACATAAACTGTCAATAAATGATGTGTGTGTGTGTGTATGCATTGTTGTGCATCCTGTGTATCTCTATACTGTTCTACGATGAACTGGTGACTTGTCCAATGTGCTTTAGCAAAAGTCACTAATAGAGGTAAATGTTGCAGAATAATTGGAATCAGATCATTTATGTACTTCATGGCCATTTAAAGGGGACATATCATGCAAAATCCACTTTTTTAGCCCTTAAGTACATTTTGTTGTGTATTTGGAGTCTGTAAGAGTGCTGAAAAGTTTAATTTAGTCTCTCCAGGTGCTGCATAGATATTTTTTTATTCTGTTTGAGTCATATTTTTCAATCAGTTTAGTTTTCTCTATCCTCTATTACGTTTTTGAGCTGTTTGAACTGTCCGGCTGACCAATTACTGTATCCGCCATTTTTATTTCTTGCTGCGGTTTTGTATTTCAAGCTCAAGTATTCTGACGCTGCAAGTAGATAAGTCTAAATGTTCGGTTGTTGTGTGTATTAACCCACACAATTCATTACACTGTTCTCCAGCATCAGAACCTCTTCGAAGTGCCTGGTTAAATTTTATTTTTCATGGAAATGTTCCCACATCAGTAGGGAAATTTCTATTTCCCCCATTTCAAGGATGAGTGCAGGTGGAGGCCTCAACAATCTCCTGGATCAAAGACTACCTGACAAGCAGACCACAGTTTCTGAGACTCAAGGGTTGTTTGTCTAACCAGGTAGTCAGCAGCACTGGAGCACCACAGGGTTCTGTACTCTCACCATTCCTCTTCACTCTGTACACCTCAGACTTCCAGTACAAGACAGACTCCTGTCATCTGCAGAAATGGTCGGATGATTCTGCAGTCGTGGGGTGGATCAGAGAAGGACAAGAAGCTGAGTACAGGGAGCTAGTGGACCACTTTGTGGTATGGTGTGGAAACAATCATCTCATCTTGAACGGGAATAAATCAAAGGAGATGATTGGAGATTTTAAGAGAAACAGGAAAAGGTCAAACACTTTTTCCATCATGGGAGAAGAAGTGGAGGTGGTGGAGGAGTATAAATACCTCGGTGTTCACCTGGACAACAGACTGTAGTGGAGATGCAACTGTGAAGCTGTCTACAAGAACAGAGCAGACTGTACTTCTTGAGGAAGTTTAGAACTTTCATTGTTTGCAGCAAGATGCTGCATATCTTCTATAAGTCTGTTGTGGAGAGTGTGATCTCTTCTGCCATCATCTGCTGGGGAAGCAGCATCAGAGCCAGGGACTTACAAAAGCTCAACAAGCTGATAAAGAAGACTGGCTCTGTTCTGGTGGCTCCTCTGGAACCACTGGAGATCACTGTGCAAAGAAGGATTCTTCATTAAAAAAGAACATTATGGAGAACCCTGAGCATCCTCTTCAAGAGACTGTTGTAAAACAACAGTGTCTTCAGTCAGAGGCTTCTTCAGATCTGCTGTAAGACAGACCGCTACAGGAGATTCTTCCTGCCCACAGCCATCTGCATCTACAACAGCTCTTCGAAGAAACTTGCATAATATCAGCTACAACATTTAATTTCCCTTTGGGATTAATAAAGTGTTTTTGAATTGAATTTGAATTGAATTCAGCAAGATTCAAGAAGAAAAAGACCTCATCTGATGAAGGGGTCAGTTCCTTCTTTCTGTGGAAACGATACTATACTAGTGCTGCTTTTAGCTCCTTGAAGATAAACCCGTACTGTGTGTTTTGAATATTATAATTACATTAACAGTTTGGCATTGTTTTGACCATTTTTGTCTTGTTTCTGTGGGTGGGGTGTGAAGTGCCTCAGTAGCATTTAAAGAGACGGCATCAAATCAAGTTGCTCTCAGACTCACCTCAGAACAGGGGTAAAAAAGGAGCCTGTGGAGCTACAATAACAAGGAATTCAGACCAAAGCATTGCAGTTCCACTTTATATAGACCACAACTGAATGATTTAAGTGTGAAAAGGAAATATCTAAAACCACAAAATATCCCCTTTAAATCTCTACCTGGGAGACATAAGGGGCTTACTTCATCCAGACTATGGAGGATGGTTTTATAAGTCTGCTGCATGTTACAAACTAGGTAAATGGTTAAACAGGAGTATTTTACCTCATAGCCTGCATTCAATACATTAAACTTGAGTTATTTGCTAACCCTAACCCTAACCCTAGTATAACTGCATTTTATCTCAGAGCTTCTTGGCCATCATGTGCTGTGTAGAACTCTTCAGTGTCTGAAGCATCTGTCCTGTTATATTTTTGCCTGTTACTGCCTGTGCTGTGACTCTCCAATACTGCTTCTCTCTGTTTACCTACTTTGTGTTTGGCATATGCTGCCTTGATACTCCAGACGACACTCTTAGTCATGATAAATAATGGTACAGATTGTGTTTGTCATCCACCAGCTCTGTCATATTTAAATATGTTTAATTGGCCGGTCATTTAAAGCTGTTCACCACTTCGTCAGTTTTCTTGGCGTCCCAGACAACTCAATTCCAAGTTTTGAAGTAAACATGCAGCTAGGAAAGTTCTGTCTTTAGATCTGCAAAGATAAGACAAGGATAAACGTATGCCTTCGCCAGTCAAACATATACCATATAGATAAAAAGACACTGCTTTTGTCATTATATTATACAAAGTCTTTGAACTTTTAACATCTTCTGGAAACTAATATAAATTAGGAAAACGTAACAACCTTACTTGGTGGAATACGTTGCTTGGCAAAAAAACAAAAAAACCTTAAAATCAAATAGTGAGTAACCAACGTATTCCAGAAAGACCTGTGGTAAGATTTTTACATTCTACTGTTGTGATTATGAATATGAATATATTGGCACTATTGAACAGCAAATTCTGCACACAGAATAAATTCACACAATTTCTTAAAATACAATAATTTATTAACAAAAATAAGTCAACTCAAAGTCAAACATATTTCAATCAACAAACTTTTACTATGCTAAAACAACCCAACTAAACTACCAAGCAGAATAAAAGAATAAGGAAGAATAATGGGCTATTTACAATATAAACAAGTGAATCAAAGATGGTTGAAAACCATGACCCAAAGAGTGATGCAACATTACCATGCAATATTTATGTTTGAGAATTTAGGATTATCTTGAAGAATCTGGAAGTGAAGTTAAGTTAGTCTTGGAACCAACTTAACAATAATTGCTATACCTTCAAACAACCATTCACAATGCAAGATCAGATAAAACATTATTTTAATAAAATAATATTTTAAAGAATGATTTGCTGAATAAAACCAACCTTCTGGATGACTAATTCTCAACAGTGTTGAATTAGCTGCCTTTATTTATTAAGATAATATTTAAGGAAATGTTATTTTGAATAAGAACCAAATCTTTCTGGATAAATGGGTCTTAACTCAACTGCACGTTACTGCTGTAGCCATGGTGATGCGGTCCCGTTGTCATTCCTTCCGACCGGGAAAAACTGCTCCACTCTGTGTTGTAGAGACAGGGTCTCTGCTGGGAACTCTCTATAACACAGTTTGCTTCTGTAGACCTCAGAGAGGAAGTCAAGCAACGCTTGTACCTTAATTACCCCCATTCATGAATGAATACCGGATACACAAACAGCAATTCATTCCTACTTAACTTAGTGCATATGATCGTGTGATCGTATGACACCTTTGGATCCAGTTTGAAGAGTTATGTCCGTTTGCCAGCAAAGAGACATTAGCGTGCTGTGTCGCTCTGTCCAGTTCCGCTGGGGATCTGCGTGGAAGCGGTCAGTTTGTTGCAAAGAGGGGTTTTTATTCAAACAGTGACGTCACGGGAAGTCCACTGTTACTACTGTTCCTGGCTGTGCTGTACCGCACTCAATTGGTTTAAATCCTACTTGAAGGGCAGGGACTTTTTTGTGTCAATAGGTAATCTTACATCAGAGACCACAAAAATCACATGTGGTGTTCCCCAAGGGTCCATCTTAGGGCCCCTTCTATTCAATATCTACATGCTCCCCCTAACTCAGATTTTAATAAACAACAACGTAAGTTATCATAACTATGCAGACGACACACAGCTATACGTTACGATGTCACCAGGTGACTATGAACCCATTCAAGCGCTGGGTAAATGCTTAGAAGAAATCAATGCATGGATGTGCCAAAATTTTCTTCAGCTGAATCAAAACAAGTCAGTCAGTCATCAGTCAGTCCGCTTATTCCATAGTGGGTGGCGGGGGAGCTGGTGCCTATCTCCAGCAGTCTATGGGCCAGAGGCGGGGTACACCCTGGACAGGTCTCCAGTCCATCGCAGGGCAACACACAAACAACCATGCACACACTCATTCATACACCTAAGGGCAATTTAGAGTGACCAATTAACCTAACAGGCATGTCTTTGGACTGTGGGAGGAAGCCGGAGTACCTGGTGAGAACCCACGCATGCACGGGGAGAATCAAAACAAAACTGAAGTAATAATCTTTGGACCAAAGGAAGAGCGTTTAAAAATTAGCACACAGCTTCATTTAATACAGCTAGAAACCACCAGTCAGGCTCGAAACCTGGGTGTAGTGATGGACTCAGACCTGAGCATTCAGAGGCACATAAAGACAGTAACAAGGTCGGCCTTCTATCACCTGATGAACAGCTCCAAGATTAAAGGACTTATGTCTCAGCAGGACCTTGAAAAACTAATTCATGCGTTCATCTTTAGTAGTATTGATTACTACAACGTTGTCTTCACAGGTCTGCCAAAAAAGTCGATCAGAAAGCTGCAGTTGATCCAGAACGCTGCTGCCCACATTCTCACTAGAACTAAGAAAGTGGAGCACATCACCCCGGTTCTAAAATCCCTACACTGGCTCCCTGTAGCTCAGAGAATAGAGTTTAAAATACTTCTGTTAGTCTATAAATCACTGAATGGCTTAGCACCAAAATACATTACAGACTTGTTGTCAGTGTATCAACCACCCAGACCTCTCAGGTCTTCTGGCTGAAATCTACTCTGCATACACAGAACCAGAACCAAACATGGAGAAGCAGCTTTTAGTTCCTATGCTCCACTAATCGGGAATAAACTCCCAGAAAACTGTAAAAGCGTTGAAACCCTAAGTTGCTTCAAATCAAGATTAAAAACTTATTTGTTTAGAGTGGCCTTTGACTGTGCCATCTAAACAGTATCAGTTACGTTTTCAGTCCAATTTTCCTTTCATTTTCTTATCCATCATTCTATTCTCTTTATTTTGTTTATTTATTTATTTATTTTGAATTACCTGTTTGATTTTCTGTATCATTGTCTCTATCTGTGTTTATTTTCTTTGTGATTGTATTGTAATTGTATGTACAGCGCTTTGAGTGTCTCGTTACTGAAAAGCACTATATAAATAAACTTACCTTACCTTACCTTACCTTATTCGGCCCCTTTACTTTCAGTGCAGCAAACTCACTCCAGAAGTTCAGTGAGGATCTCTGAATGATCCAATGTTGTCCCAAATGACTGATGATGATAAATAGAATCCACCTGTGTGTAATCAAGTCTCCGTATAAATGCACTTGCTCCGTGATAGTCTCAGGGTTCTGTTCAAAGAGCAGAGAGCATCATGAAGACCAAGGAACACACCAGGCAGGTCCGAGATCCTGTTGTGGAGAAGTTTAAAGCTGGATTTGCATACAAAACGATTTCCCAAGCTTTAAACATCCCAAGGAGCACTGTGCATGCAATCATATTGAAATGGAAGGAGTATCAGACCACTGCAAATCTACAAAGACCCAGCCGTCTCTCTAAACTCTCATCTCGAACAAGGAGAAGACTGATCAGAGATGCAGGCAAGAGGCCCATGATCACTCTGGATGAACTGCAGAGATCTACAGCTGAGGTGGGAGAGTCTGTCCATAGGACAACAATCAGTCGTACACTGCACAAATCTGCGCTTTATGGAAGCGTTGCAAGAAGAAAGCCATTTTTCAAAGATATCCATAAAAAGTCTCGTTTAAAGTTTACCACAAGCCACCTGGGAGACACACCAAACATGTGGGAGAAGATACTCTGGTCAGATGAAACCAAAATTGAACTGTTTGGCCACAATGCAAAACGATATTTTTGGCGTAAAAGCAACACAGCTCATCACCCTGAACACACCATCCCCACTGTCAAACATGGCGGTGGCAGCATCATGGTTTGGGCCTGCTTTTCGTCAGCAGGGACAGGGAACATGGTCAAAATTGATGGGAAGATGGATGGGGCCAAATACAGGACCATTCTGGAAGACAACCTGTTGGAGTCTGCAAGAGACCTGAGACTGGGATGGAGATTTATCTTCCAACAAGAAGTTGGTGAAGTAAAACAAAACCAAATCTGTCTCTGTGTTCCTCAAAAACCTATTGCTGGGCAGGATAGAGTAGGATTGTTAGGAAGATTAGAATCGCCACTTATAGTCTAATGTGTTTCTGAATTGTATGTGCATGCAACATTGTATTGAAACTTTGATGTGCTGTGTTGATCTCTGAGGCCGCTGTGTCTTGCAAGTTTGTGTCCTTACCGTGCGAACACCTGAGCGCAGGTGCGCGGTAGAACTGGACTGCTATAATAACCTTATAGTGAAATTCTACCATTTTCTTTGTCTACAGTTTCATGTCTTACTAGCTTGCCGCCAAAGGTTTTATAACTCTTTGTGTATGCGGACCCCCGCTCAGAGTTGAGGGATGTTTTATGACCTAGTTTAACGGAGTTACAGTTTGGGAGGGGCAATCTCAAACTCCATTCAACACAATATTCCCTTGTCATATTATCACTTTTGCCATAACTGCTGGTTGATTCCATACACACCCACTGCTGTTTTGCTTTATTTTGTTTAGTTAGATATTTTACCCTTTTGTGTAGAACTTTGCATGTTTGAGTAGGTGAAGATTATTGAATCGAAGAGTTGATTGTATCAGGCTGATTGATTTAATAAATTTTCACATAGATAAACAGAAGGTGTTTTGTTTTTATTTTGTGCAAGAGTGATTTGTCAGTCAAAATAAGGTTAAAGTTCCCCACGTTTCGGCAGAAACGGTTGATTAAACAGTGACATTTAATAATTGTAATTATCAGGGGCCTTGAGCCATAAATACAACACCAGAGGACAACCCTGGTTTCAATTCATAAGTGAGGATTTTGGTTAATAAATTAATTTTCTCAAATAATTACTTTCAATTATAATTATTAATAAATATTAATTAATCAATAATCATAATCCTAACAGTTTGGCGTCCCTGGGTGGGCATTACTATGAACAGCTTGCACTGTACATAAATGTGAATGAATAAACCACAACTGCACATTATTGATGCACCAAGTGATTAGCTTAAAACCAGCTGTCACTGGTCACAATAGGACTCAAAACATCAGAGTTCTAACATCAGATGTCACTTATTATATTTAAGAGAACACAGGAGTTCACAATTTTAGACTTTTGTCAAAATTAATAACTCCAATATCTCAGTGCCAGTAACAATCAACTCCTACTACATAGCCACAATTTTAGATGTTCTGACTCAGTCTGGTTTCTTCTGTGTAAGCAAATAATTTGAGACTTGGTTTAACTTCAGTTAGCCACACTGTCCAGACAGTTGCTGCACATCTGTATCCAGAGGCTGTGTTTTGTGTAAGACCACAATCTGGAACTGAATTAACTCGCAGTTAATTTTAGTATCTCACCTGATTTTTGATGCATGTATCCATTCAGTAACTTTGTAGTGTGTTTTATGTTTTGAAAAACAGGATTTATTGCCAGATTAAATCCCAAATTTAATCTAATCCACCCTGCCATAAAGGGGGTGTGTCAGAAGCCACATTGCAATTATTACCCTAAGGAGGTGTAGCAATTTTCTTTTTCCTTTGCATTTTTAAACAATCTAATCACTAGTTCCTCCCAAGAAAGGTGAAAAATTAATGCTAAAATCACAAATATCCTTAGAGAAAGGAGTAGCATTGTAACACTTCGAGCATAGTGTTGTCACAGGTTGAATTATTAATTTCTGTGCCCATTTTACAATCATACAAATGTTTCCAATATATGTGTGTTCAAATATAAATATATAGCTGGACAGACATTGTTAGATGTGTTGCTTTTAGCAATATTCTAATACTTCAACTTTGTTGTTGTTTTGTAGTGTCTGCCAGAATGATGGAATCAAACTCCATTATAAATTCAGCAGATGTGGAGATGCAGAAGGTTGTGGTTGCTGATCTCATCCGTTTGTCTCTAGATGAGTGGGTTTTAAATCAGTTTGACCTTGCTGCATGTGATGAGAGGATTCAGGAGTTGGTAAACTTAATTAAGTATCTGACTAGAGATGCTCTGATTTCAGATGTTCTTGGTCAGCTTACCTTGTTGTATCAGCAGAAATCACAACTGGAAGCTAAAAGATATCTTCAGTTACAGACTGACCACCAGATGGCCCTTCAAAGAGAGAATGCCACAAAGCTTGAGCTCTCAAAAGCTGAGGAGAGGACCATGAAAGCTGAAGCAAAGTTAGTGGACCTGAAGGCAGATGAGCTCAAGAAAGCTTCATCCCAAAAGCAGGAACAAACCCCCACCCTTCAGGTACCTGATTTGCATTTTCACTCACAGCAGTTGCAGCAGGGGGCAGGCTCAGACATCATGCATCCAGCACCTAGGTCAGAGTCTCCCCTTTCTAAATTTAGTCAAAGTGTTGGAAGTCAGATGGTCTCCAGTGGTGTCCTGCCAAATCCCATTGCAGTGAACAACCACCAAGATGACAGGGTGCCGGACTCAGCGTGCACAAGTGGTACAATTAGGTGGAAGGAGCACCCTTCCGGGATGATTGGCACCCCTCTCCTTTCTGACTCTGTGCCGACCCCTAGGGGCCAGGAGAGACGCACATGGTTCTCAGGTGACTCAATCCAACCTGACCCACAACGACTTGCACGAGTCCATTCATAAGAAAGCTCTCATTTAAATCATGAGAAAACTTGTTTCCTTCTACAGAGGTTAGATCATGATCTTCTACCATTTTATGAACTTAACCAGCATGACTTCTCAGATGGACATGGTCCACCTTGGGAGCATGGGGTCCGTTTCAAACAGCTTGAATTCCTTGCTAAGGACATAGACGTTTTTGATCCAGGTAGCCAGGACTCAAATATTGATGCTTACCTGCTTGAGGTTGAACATTGTTCTCTTGACTTGCGTTTTCCTTTTGATCGTGAGAAGAAAGATTTGGTTCTTTTCCAATTATTTTATAATTATTTTACCGTTTCCTTTAATAATATTTATTTAAATATTATTTCAATAAATAAAGGCAGCTAATGAGACACCGTTGAGAAGTAGTCATCCAGAAGGTTTTTTTTTTCAGAAAATTCTTTTAAAACATTTTTTTATTAAAATAATATTTTTTTTCTGTCTTTTGCTTGTGAATGGCTGTCTAAACGTTTTGCTTTTATTATTGCCTAAGTTAGTTCCAAGACTAACTTAACTTCATTTCAGATTCTTCAAATAATCCTTGGTTTTTCAAAAAATAAACATTGCATGGTAATGTTTCATCACTCTTTTGGTCATGATTTTCAATCACTTTTATCAACTTGTTTATATTGTAACAAGCCCATTAGTCTTCGTTATTCTTTAAAATTCTGCTTTTGGTAGTTTAGTTGGATTGTTTTTAGCATAGTAAAGTTTGTTGATTGAAATTGTTTGACTTGAGTTGACTTATTTTTGTTAATAAATTCTTGTATTTTAAGAAATTGTGTGAATTCATTCCGTGTGTGCAGAGTTTTGCTGTTCAATAATGTCAGAGCTTGTCTCACCCTTTTCGATTTAGTCCTAATACTACCGCCTTATTGGGCTGGTATTCACAGGACAACCCTTAACAGACCGAAATATTATTTGATAAAATATTAATATTAAATATTAAATAATATTGTCAGATTGATAATCCTAACACAGCATTCTCTCTTTAAAGAGCCATCGGATACTTAATGTAGTTTACCAACTCCTGAATCCTCTCATCAGATGCGGCAAGGTCAAACTGATTTAAAGCATCCTGCTCATCTGGAGACAAACGGATGAGATCAGCAAAAACAACCTTTTGGATCTCCATGTCTGCTGGGTTCATAACGTAGTGTGATTCCATCATTCTGGCAGACACTACAAGACAACAACAAAATTATGAAAAATTGCTAAAAGCAACAACATCTAACAAATGTATGTCCAGCTATATATGTATCTTTGACCATACATATATTGCAAACATTTGTATGAGTAAACGGGTGCACAGGTTGACCATTCAACCTATGACTTATGACAACACCATGCTCTAAGTGTTAAAATGCTACTCCCTTCTCTGGGGATATTTTGTGATTTCAGCATTAATTCTTCACCTTTCTTTAAGGTAATTTTGTGATTGTAGTGATTCTTCACCCCCCTATATGGCAGGGTATATTATGCTTTAAAATGCAAAGGAAAGGAAAGAAAAATTGCTACACCTTCCTCGGGGTTATACTTGCAATTTGGCTTTTGACACAACCCCCTTTATGGCTGGCTGGATTAGATTAAATTTGGGATTTAATCTGGCAATAAATCCTGTTCTTTCAAAACATAAAACAAACTATAAAGTTCCTGAATGGATAAATGCATCAAAAATCCTAGGTCAGATCCTAAACTTAACTGCAAAGTTAATTCAGTTTCAAATTGTGGTCTTACACAGAACACAACATCAGGATACAGATGTGCAGCAACTGTCTGAGGTTAACCGTGAAGTTAAACCAAGTCTCAAGTTATTGCTTACATAGACCAGATCAGAGTGAGTCAGAACATCTAAAATTTTACCTATGTAGCAGAGTTGATTGTTACTAGCACAGAGATATTATTGGAGTTATTAACTGTGACATATGTCTAAAATTGTGAACTCCAGGAATGCCATGAGTTGCAAAGTTCTGTTAAATAAAATCAGTGACATCTGATGTTAGAACTCTGATGTTTTGAGTTCTATTGTGATCAGTAACAGCTGATTTTAAACTCATCACTCGGTGCATCAATAATGTGCAGTTGTGGTTTATTCATTCTCATATAGTATGTACAGTGCAAGCTGTTCATAATAATGCTCACCCGCGGGACACCAAAATGTTGTGATTATGTATATGAATATATTGTTTAATATTTAATATTAATACGTTATTATTTTATTAAATAATATTTCAGTCTGTTAAGGGTTGTCCTTTGAATACCAGCCCAATAAGGCTGAAAGGGATGAGCCAAGCTCTGGCATTATTGAACTGCAAAACTCTGTACACATTATTTTATTAAGATAATATTTTAAAGAATGATTTGCTTAATAAAACAAACCCTCTGGATGACCAATTCTCAACGGTGTTTAATTAGCTGCCTTTTCCTATTCAAAATAATAATTCCTTAAATATTATTTTTCTATTTCCTTAATATTTACATAAATGTTATTTTACCATTTCCCTAATAATATTTCTTTAAATATTATTTTAATAAATAAAGGCAGCTAATTAAACACCGTTGAGAATTGGTTTTATTCAGCAGATCATTCTTTAAAATATCATTTTATTAAAATAATGTTTTATCTGATCTTGCATTGTGAATAGTTGTTTGAATGTATATCAATTATTTCTTAAGTTGGTTCCAAGACTAGCTTAACCTTATTTCCAGATTCTTCAAGATAATCCTAGGTTCTCAAACGTAAATATTGCATGGTAATGTTGCATCACTCTTTGGGTCATGGTATTTTTGGAATATCCTGTGCGCTTGTCCATTTTGATTCACTTGTTTTACATATTTTTGGCATTTGCATATATAGTGGTTCTTTCATGTTTACATTGTCTCTCCATTAGTTCCCGTTCCCCCGCCGTGCCTTTAGTCGCTATTTCTTGTATTTCTGCTTGGGTGGTTGTTCATTGTGGATTGTTTTTAAGTGCATAGTAATAGTTAGTTTGTTGATTGCAATATATGTTTGACTTTGTGAGGTTGGTGAACTTGACCGTTTTTATTTTTTGTGGTTATAAATTCCATTTTGCTGTATTTTTACACAGAAATTGGTGTGTGAATTCATTCAGTGTGTGCAGAATTTGGCTGTTCAGTAATGTCAGAGCTCTGTTCATCCCTTTCAATTCTGTCCCAATACCACCGCCTTATTGGGCTGGTATTCACAGGAAAACCCTGAACAGACAGAAATATTATTTATAAAGATATTACTGGTTATTACATATAATAGGTCTATTCAGAAAACGATATTCATATTCACGAACACTACTGATACCCATGGTTTTAACGTCCCCTTTTTATTAAGATTCCCGAGAATTCAGGGTGCCCGGTACTTCTTGAATAAGGGATGTTTTGATATTTTTCCAGTATACAGTGCTATCCCTTCACTACATGTTGCACTGCACTGCCAGTCAGCTGGTTAAAACACAAAAAACATTTTTGCAATGTTGGACTCCATTGTTCACACAAACAGATCAATTGTTTGAATGAAGAATTGATTGACCAACTAAATAGTTATTCTCTTTATCTTTTTCAGAGTTCTGGAAACAGAAGTATTGGATGCAGCGTTTTAGAAACGCAAAAAAATTACTTTTTCGTATTACACAGCCTCAATGAGACTGTTTTGCCCTTTCTGTCAATGAACAGCAGACATCTCAGAGATTATTACATATATTTACAACATTCCAGTCGAAACTCTCTTTAGCGCGTATATTCACCTCCTGTATTATGTTCCCCAAGGAGCCGATGGACACTTTATTTTTTGGCTATTTTTAAAGATTTTGTATATGGAGCGTTTTATATTCAAACGTGCATTGCATACTTTCACTCATGCTTGCCAACTTTTTTGTATAAACGACATTCTGATCTTTCTGTTAATAAGTCCGGATGAGTATCTTTTTCTAAAGGCAGGGAAATTTTAACATCCGGACGATTAGTATTATAGCAATTGCATACACTGAAGCAGCCAGTCCTGTACTACAAGGACAGAATGACGAAGCATTAACAGCTTGATCACCCCGTACATACGGAAAAAAAAATCATTGTGGGACAAAATGGGGGTCACTTCCATGATATCAGGACTAGCTGGCACACGGGAACTGAGCCTCGTGCTGGTTTATTATATTTCGTTAGCCATATTGGCTATGTCGTTTTTTCAATCTAGCTGTGGGAGGTGTGACTTGTTGGCTACTTTTATTGATATTCGACGTCTGAGCTGTGGAGGCGAGTCACGATGTCTTCGTGGGGACAGGAGTGCCAGAGGACGACAAAGGATACAATCTCGGAGCTGGCCAGTGGTGTGGTTAGCGAGAACCAGAGTAGACTGTACTTGTTCATAGCATCAAACTACAAAAATACAAGCACAACTGATGGTTAACTGATTGGAGATAAGCCATTTGTCTCCGATAGTCTTATGTATCAACATAATGGATCAGGGGCTTGCAAGGTTTGTGGGGATTTGTTCTACGTATTCTTATCCACACAAATGATCAGGAAACACGCAGCTTAAGGATCGTTATTTAAAATTTTTGCTATCATATTGAGGTAGGCTTAGAGCAGTAACATATGGATACTTTAAACTTATAATCCATAGGTTTATGCATTGGTCTGACATGTATAACAGGGTGCCTGGTTGCTCTAACTCGATGAATTGGTCTGCCATTACCATCACGATCTTCTTCTCGAGGTAGCTGTTCTCTTGTCCGTGGTGTTGCGTGCTTTTTTTGTCACCACAGGTTTTTGATCGTTACAACAAATCCTCCCAGATACACAGGCATGTCTGTGGCTTTAAAGTCGCATCTCTACTAGTATGTAGTTGCAGTTTTTCACACGCGTTTGTGATTTGTTGTGATATTTGCTTATTCTATGTACCATTGGTTCGGCTCCTGCGACAGTGGCAAAAACACATGGCTATCCAACAGACATGCGTGATTATTAATCCTCTTCCACGATTGAGAAGATTTGTGGTTTTTATATATATGTTCGAGTGATTTTTAGAAAACGGGCTCTAGCCTTAGGACTGCTGTTCGCTGTGCGTGATAGAGTCTATTACAAGTGTCACGAGATACCACATACCGTCGCATGTTGGATTTGTAGAGATCGATACTATTTTGTAGAGTATTAATTGTTGTTCTGTCACATGCGTCGTAAAGACAAACGCTCTACCTCTACTGCCGTGCTGGGTTCTGACTGGGTACTATGCTATAGCGGTATGTGATGGGGGGCTCACGGTCGACTTGTTTGCCAGGTCTACATCAACCGGACGATTGTGGGTTAGTCAGTGCCATCTGAGGGCACATAAATAACAGTTTTTGTATAACTTTAATGATCCATCCATTTATTTGACGATCTGACAACTTTCAGCTTAACTGTAGCTCGAGACTGTCGTCCAGACTAACTGAAGCATGTGGAGCTTGGGTCTGTGTGTGTCACAGTGGAACACCATCCACGCGGTGCTAGGGCCGTGCTGGCGGGGTGATGGGGCGTGCATATCCGCGATGGCCTACCGAATGGCTACTGAGGGTACTGATGTCAGCCATGATCCGCGTGTGCAGGTGCGGTCGTACCGCAGTGATCACAATTCGTCAGGTCGCTGGCCAGTAGTGTGTTTTGTCGTGCTGCACTACTAGTAAGAGGGTGGAGGGGAGTCCGTAGGTGTGAAATACATAAGTCACAAAGTAGGCGCGGATATAAGAGTCTGACGAGACTCGTGTTGCGATATCAAACGAACATGAAAAAGGAGTGTGGGCACGAGAGAAGGTGAAGTAAGTTCTGAAAAGGAACGGAGGAGGGCAGGAAGTGAGGAGACGGTCATCAGCAGAGTCTGAATAAAGCAGAGATAGACAAAAACACAGACGACAAGGAAAAGCTTAATCATCAAACAAGAGCAAAAAGAGCCAGAAGAGAAATTCGGCAGACAGCATGCACATCTAACTATCACTGTATACAGTGGGCTAAAATAGGGTAAATGTGGAAATATCTGCACCTCATCTCTCAGAAACCTGGCCTCAGGATAACAACCATGTTAAGAAATGTAAGGAACATTTAATGGGAGCTGAAAGATGATCCAATTGACAGGCGGATTGTTTGCTGTTCTGCCAGAACAGTACCATGGTACTAGAAAGCCTTTTGACCCACATTCAGACTCAGGACACAAAAAAAGTAAGAAATCAAATAAATGTTAATCTAGAAACAAGACATTATTATAATGCAGCAAGTGAGCCTCAGTTTGTGTAACTTGGAGGCATCTAGAGAAAGAGAAGGAAAGTTGGATGCAGCAGTGAAACAGGCAGGACTAAGCCAGATAAATGAAATGTACGGTACGCTTACTGATTCTGTAGTGAGCTGAGAGCGATGAGGGCAAGATGATCCTAGTGGCTTTTTGAGTGACGCTTAATGTTCCAGAGAGTGTTTCCAAGTTAAGGTGGGTGCCAGTAGGAGATCTTGATGTAAACCACACCGAGTGGTGGAGGCCAGCCAGCTAGGTGATGGCTGGAGACAGCAGAACTGCTGAGGACGACCGTGGATGGTTTTTCCAGGAGGGGTCTGTCACAAAGAGGTTTTCCTGGAGAGGTCCAGGATTAGAGGCAAGCATCAAACAGGAACTCAACCTGAAAGATGCAGGAGACAAACGGTGAACCCGAGACCAGGTAAGACCTCCAAAGAGTTCAGACGAAAACAGGATCTCTGTGGCTTGACTCTAGAGAGAACGGTGATCTTCAGGCGAGGTAAGGTCGTCAAACAGCTCCTTAAATCCCCAGCAGCCAAATGGCAAATTGTTGCCAGGTAAGCAGCAGGTAGCCACGCCCTCCAGCAGAGATCATATGTAGAGGAGAGCTCACACACGTACACCGAAGTATTACAGGCAAATGTCTGGAGTTTTTTCAGGCAAATTTTTGCAGCTGAAATTTTTTATGGTAAATTTAAAATAAAAAGAAATTACATAATTGCAAAGTGTTATAAATTCAATGTTAAACAAAGTCTGATTTTAATGAGACTACTTTTCCATAATTCTCCAACAAGATCAAGGAGACAGATTCTGTTTGTTTGCATTACAATTGTCAGGGGAGGTGGAAAATACCCTTCATTTATTGTTTATTAATCCGACTTTGAGTGACCTGTTCTGGGAAATGTAGTACACACATTAACTTAAGTGACATCCAGTTCTTTTCTCTTCTTTCACGTATTGTGTCTCGGCCTTTTAGGAACATCCTAACGAGAAGCTGGTTACCCCATGTGTGCCAGGGCAGTCCTCCTCTACAAAATGAATTTCTCAAGATGGAATCCTTAATGTATGATAGACTTTATTAAGTCTGTATCTGGCATCAATTTGACAGGAACCATCAATACAGTGGAGGACACTGATTCACTATGTGAATTATTTAAAATGTTGAACTTTACAACATTCAGTGCCTAAGGGCTTCAGCTAAATGTGTCTTTTTAAAGATATTTGCATCATTAGGTTTAGACATGTCGATGGGTGTGTTGACTGCCCGATTAGACTCTCCATGCTCTGCACTGCACATCTTTTTGATTGACATATTTATGATACCTGTCTGTTTCTTGGTATCGTTAAAGAACTGCCCAAGTAATGGCTTTGAAAAGACTTGTTGAAATTTTACAAAAACTAAATACTGAAATCCTCCTGCCGCGATCTGCAAATCAGTAACGGTTGATGTAATTTTAATTGACTGCCTATTAAATGGTTTGTAATTAACAAAGTATTACAAAGAGTGGTATAATTGGTTAATGCAAGAGACCTTCGGAAAAGCTTCACTGTTTCAAAACATACTACTGGCCATTGCTAAAGCTGCATTTCTAAACGTTTTAATGTTCTCTTAATGTTCTAGTCAGCGCATTGGAAGCCATAAGCCAGAAGTGGAAAACACAGAATTTTACCATAAACCAGCCATGTCCCGGTGGCCCTTGTAAGGTTTCTGACAGAGGGCTCAAAATAATGATCAAAAGAGTTGTTCAAGAGCCAAGGAGCACTCACAGAGAGCTTCAGGTTCAGTTTTTCCCATTAAAACAATAAGCATGCTCTCATCTGCAATGGCCTCCATTCACACTCACTCCGCTGCTAAAGGAAAAGCATGTTGATGCTTCTTTAAAGTTGCTGCAGCACATTTGGACAAGCCAGCAGTCAGATGAAACCAAAGCTGAGCTGGATGTCATTAAAGACACTACATCACCCCAAAACATCATGCCAACAATGAATTTTGCATGTTACATCTTGATGTGGCCAGTCTTACAATATATGGTACTGGCATAGTTCTTTGACTGAAGGAAGAAAGAATCCATTTCTCCTTCTCAATAATCAGTGGAAATATTGTTAATGGTTAAATGCTTTGTAGGCTTTTGAATTTTTAAATTTTTTTAAATGATTTGACTTTGCTGATGAACTTCAGGTCTTTGAGGCTCGAAGACCATCTTGCCATCACTGTAATCTTTAGCTTTCTCCGCAGATTCTGTTTAAGATTTGGGTCGAGATGTTTGGCTGGGTCACTCCAAAACTTTTATTTTATGGATTACATTTAACTTAATTTGCCAAGGAATGATTAATTTTAGGCTCAACATTAGATTTTTGTTTTGCCATGGGAAGGGTGCTGGTCCAGCTGGTGGTCCATTTATATCTGGGTAAAAAGCTAAATGCTCTAACATGCACATGATGAATTGGAGAATAACTAATTACTAATGAATGAGTGACATGAGCAGGTCGTTTCTCTTTGAGAACCAACATCCTCCAGCAGTATTTGTCTCTGACTGTTTTGACTTCATAACAGGTCAGTCTGTTAGAGGCAAGGTTTTATATGTCATCTATGATCAAATGTAAAAGAGCGCTGCTAACATATAACTGTAAATAACACACGACTCTGTTTCCTCTTGAACCACGGTGTGCAAATTTTGAGTTGGAGAACATTCTATTCAGCTTTGTTTGCACATAATTGTCAGGATCTGTCATTGCTCTTTTTCTGTTTTGGTTTATTCAGCAGATTCAGTTAGAGGGTGGAGCTGCGTTGCTGCCATCTCATACACCTGTGAGTTATCAGGCTCGTTAAGGCAGCTTTTAAGGAGCAGGTTGCTGATCATTCAACGCCTGAGTGTCGTCCTCTGTGGTACCTCAAGCCCTTGCATCTCGATCCTGACTTAAACCTTGTGTTGAAACCCTTGTAACCTCAAGTTCTGTTCCTTCCTCTAAGGTGCCTCCTGAGGCAACTTCCTGGGACCTCCTGGTGTTCTCCATGCTGTCTGGTCCAACTGATCTCAGGGACTCCACGTTTCCAAATTGCAGCCTGACTCCGACATGCCCTAAGCGCTCCACCTGCCTAAACCTGTCCGCCCTCCAACGTACTGCTTGCCTCCGCAAACTCAGAGCTACCTGAGCGAACCTGACCTCCCCTCCCGGATTCCACATTCGCCCTCAACCGTAAGCAATCCTCACTCTGACCATTCCTCCACATTCTTGCATCCAAGCTCACCTTTCTGCTTTCCCTTCCCAGAAGACGGACCACAAGAGCTGCCGAAAAGTTCCCGACACTTTTTATTATCCTTGTAAATAAATATCTTAAACCTTCCTAGTCTCATGAGAGTTTCTGCATGTGGGTCAAAAAGCTTGGTCGAACGATGACAATAATCTTTTGGGACACAGCATTACCTTGTTCCAGTTGTGATGAGCAACATAATATTATTTTCTATGATCGTGTGATACAGCTTGGAGCATCATGGACCATTTAGACAATAATCTAGAGTCTAAATCCGTGCAAAGGAATTTGCCTTGTATTCGTTCTGCCAACAAGGCATGGCTTTATAGTACACATAAAACAGGAGACAAAGGTCAGATTTAGCTCATATATGCTGTCCAGCGGGTCGAGTTGTCAGTCCTACGCTCCAGCCTGGGTTTGAGCCTTTGGGTGGGGCAGGAGTCCCATTGACTGCACCTTCAAACCACTGCTGCTGTTTTCAGACATTTTATATACACTTTTTTAACCTCACCTAGGGTCTGAGAAGCCTTTAACTATATGTTTCCCATTTGCCATTTTGCACACACAGTGGTCTAATATTTATGATGTTTTCAATATTGTAAAGTATTCTCTTCAAAATGACATCATGAGACTGCCATTGTTAAAGCCTTTATGATGAAAACTTCTCCTCAAATGGGGTTTCGCAACTAATTATTAATCATATTTTAAAAAATTGACTAATTTTTAACCTGCCTATTTCCAAGTAAGGTTTTAGATCAGTGTGCTCCTAATCAGCTGAACTTGAAACTTTCCAGAAAAACACCAGACTAGTAATAGATTCAGTTATAGCAGAAGAATTGTACTGCTAAAGATTGTAAATGACATCAGATATAACATGGATCAGAATAAGCCTTCAGTCCTGCTATTGCTAGTCCTTAATGCTGCTTTGGTAATGTTGACCACACTATCCTACCAAACAGGGACAGACAGATTGGAGTTTTGTGAATTGTTCTGAGGTTATTTGTTCATATCTCAGCAATAGAAAATGCTTTGTACAATAAGTGGTGTCAATAGGTGTCATGATTTGTAGGTTTTTGAGTTTTGTTTTGGATCTTGCTCATAATTGTTTCTATTCTCCAGGAGGTGCTTTATTTTATCTTTCCTTAGGTTTATTTTCTTACTTGTTCTTGTATTATGTTCATGGTGCATTTTGTGTTCATGCTCTCTCCTGCCTGTAAGTTTTTCACCTTTTACTTATTAAATTATTCTAATTACCGAACTGTTCCTACCTGCCTGTCTGCAATTGGGTCCAACTCCATGAGCCCATTCTGACTGTAGTCAGTGTTGGGGCTATCTTGACGCAGAAACGGACTTTAACTACACCTCCCAACATCCATTGCAGTTCTGACATCACAGCAGAGATGATATAAAAAGCCCTAGAAGATGATGTGTTGCTTTTCGTAAGCCAGTTGGCGCAACAAAAGTACCTTTCCACCAGAAACTTGCAACTTGCGAGACAGGTTAACTTTTCCCTTCCCAACAACGTTCTTTTAACGTCCCCAGGAGATGTCTGGGGAGACAGAAGTCTGAACATCTCTGCTGAGACTGCTGCCCCCACGACCCGGTTCTAGAAAAGTGGAAGACGAGTATTACGACGAGTCCAAGAGATTTGTGTCCCTAGTTGGTGACTGAATGCTGCTTCTGCATTTATAGCTCGAAGTTTGCTTCATGGGTTGAAATATCTTTCTGTTAATAACTTGCTAGTTAGTCCTATGTGGAAGATCCGGTTTTCTCCTTTCTTGTTGACTTTCTGTTTTTGAATAAAGAATGTGTTATATTTACCTCTCCCTTTCTGCATTTGTTTGCTCTCAACACCAGTCTGAATCTACACATTTACAACCCCTTTCATAAACCCTGGAGGCAAATGTATTACAGATTCCTACACATTATACATTTTGCAAAATTATGCAGTGCAAAATTGTAGACTGAAATAAAAGATAAATCACAGAAGCAATGCTATCCTAATGAAACATAAAATATGAGTACCTGCAGAAAACAAGCACATCCACACACATTGATGATATGGGGCTGTGTGTCAGATATAAGAGTAGGATAGAGAGTGGTCAGTACCTCCAAATGAAATGAATAGGTGACCATTTTCTCATGCTACCAAGTATAGTTGGTATACTGATTACTGTGGCTAAACTTCCAACATTCATATTTCCTGAGCCACAGAGGGCTGCAAAGAAGAAAGTAAACTGATTACAAGTCCTGCAGATCCATTTAACCTTCCTGAGTTTGTTTTATTCCATCTTATAAATGCAACACAACATTCACTGTGTCCAACAAGAGCTAAAATATACAGAATACTACAAAGCTTTTTGAGTGCATGCTTGCAATCAACAGAGAATCTCAGTCCCTTACCCGCTGCTGATTGAAAGGGCATACCATACCCCCACGCAGAGAAAGGACGATAAAAACTAAAAGAATATGAGGCCGATTCTGGTTGCATTCATGAATCTTCAAAATAAAAATTCTTCCACTGGCCAGACAGAAGGGTACTTGGCTTATTGACATCATGAGAATTTATTCGTTTGTTCTTGGTTTGTACCGCTAAACTGGTAAAGCAGTAACGGGAGTTTGAGCCCATTAAAAGAAACTTTTAGAACATGAAAATTAACTACTCACTATTTTATCCCTGTGTTTTTCATACCCACTATGGAGACGAGCAACCATGACTTTTTTTAAAACCAAAGGATGCAGAGGACATCATACAGGAGTTGGAGAAAAGCTGCTTTTCAAACACATCTTGAAGGGAACAGAAAAAGAAAGAAAGAAAGAAAGAAAGAAAGAAAGAAAGAAAGAAAGAAAAAAAGAAAGAAAAAAAGAAAGAAAGAAAGAAAGACAGACTTTGGTTGAACTTGAGTGGGGGGGTTGCTGATAATACAAATTAATTATTAAAAGAAAGCAAATAAATAAGGTTTCAGAAATATGTTTGTTTACTCCTTTAGTTTGTAAGTGAATATATTGTTGTTACCACCAGGCTACTTACTGTGGTCACTCATTTTATTTTATTTTTTTAGAATATAGAAATTTAAACTGACAAGAGCCCCATTCTCCAAGTGGAGTATGAGAAGGAGGGGGGTAGGAGACCAAGTATGGTCCCTACCAATTATAATTAAATGGATTTATGCTACTATGCTACACATAGTAGCAGAGAAGCATGGGAAATAGACCTTAACATTGTAATTACAGATCAACAATTTGAAACAACTATGTTAAATAGTAAAATAATATGTTGCAATTACAAATATCTGGAAATTCTTTTCAAAATAATACAACAATTACAAACTACCCCTTAGGAGAAAATATCACAAAAAAGTTATAGTGTTTTTTGGGAATTGTTTTTAATATATTATTAAATATATATATATATATATAGTTTATATATAAATATATATATAAAAATATATATATAGATAAAATATATATTTATATATATATATTTATTCTGTATGGGGTTCAGGTGGGGGGTTCGCTGGCCACTCAAGAACAGTAACACCATGGTCATTGAACCAGCTTTTGGTATCTTTGGCAATGTGGGCCGGTAGTACTGCTGGAAAATTAAATCAGCATATCCATAGAGCTTGGTTGCAGAAGGAAGCATGAAGAGCTCTGAAATTTCCTGGTAAATGGCTGCGTTGACTGTGGACTTCAGAAAAGCCAATGGACCAACAGCAGCAGATGGCGTGGCTCCCCAAACAATCACTGACTGTGAACCCTTTACACTGGACTGCAAACAGTGGGACCTTGATTTCCAAATAAATGCAAACTTTACAATGAAAAGAACACTTTTAACCACTTAACAGTCTAGTTATTTCTTCTCCTTAGCTTAAGACCCCTCTGTCATTGTCTCTGGTTCAGGAGTGGCTCTTGATGAATTTTCTCCAACATAAATCTACTCCTTGTGAAACACCTCCCCAAACTCTTGAATGGAATGTGCTTGACTATCCCCTGGAGGCTGCAGTCATCCTTGTTGCTATGGTGCCTTTCTTTCCATACTTTTTCCTTCCACTCAACTTTTTATGAAAATGCTTGGATACAGCTCTATGTAAAAAACCAGCTTATTTGGCAATGACCTTTTGTGGATTACCCTCTTTGTGGAGGTTGTCAATGACTGTCTTCTGAACATCTGTCAAGTCAGCAGTCTTTCCCATTATTGTGCAGCCTATGACCCAGAGTAAGAAAACTCAGAAAACCTTTACACCTTTGTTTTGAGTCAATTAACTAATTAGAATGTGACACCAAGAGTTTTCCAGCATTTAACTTTTTCACAATATTCAAATATCTTAGACACTGAATTTTGGGTTTTTGTTGTATATAAGGCATAATCATCAAAATTACAAGAAATGAAAGCTGGAAATATTTCACTCTGTGTGGAAGCAATCTATCTATCTCTCTATCTATCCTGTATATACTGTATATTTTGAATGAATATATAATTAAGTTAAACAACTAACTGTCGAGAACAATAGCTTCTCTAAATCATTGCATTGTGCTAACACACATTGGAATGCTACTGATTTTAAAACTCCCATCATTTCAGCTTTTATAGAGGTGATCGCACCCATTTATTCATCCGATTAAAAGAACTACTGCTTTTATGTAGCTTCTTGATAAAAACAAAATCAGTAAGGGTTCTGCTAATGTTTACATAATTATTAATAGAGAAATGGTTTCTAAATGAGTCTTTATCTGAAACACTGGCTTTTCTACACTACCAAACTACAAATCCCAGAGTGCTATTCCAGAGCTAAAGCTGGTCATATGACTGAGCACAAAGAGCAGCTGGTTTATGGTCATATGATGTTATTAGCCGACAATCAGGAGCAGCAAGGTCTCAGTTGAATTCCCCACATCACTCCCTGCGTTGAAAGGTAAAGCTGGAGCATTCGCTCCTCTTCACCCTGTCATTTTCTGCCTTGAAGAGGGATGCTGCAGCCTAATGTAGCACAGAGGGAGGAGGAGAGAGGAGGAGAGGAGAGGAGAGAAAAGGCAAGGGTGAGGGGGATGGGAGGCTGTAAGGGAGATTTTCTGTAGACAACAATAGAGCACAGATGTTTAAATTGTAGAAATGAATGTGTTAAAAGGCTGTACCTGCAGGTTGTGTGTGATGCTAAGGTATTTGCATGGACAT